>JARHVA010005914.1:152500-510000 GCA_037957365.1 Torreya grandis | reverse complement strand
GACTAGATGAAGCTTATCATGCATCTTCCTTGTTTTTCATGCAAAGGACTCTCTCTTATTTTGACTCAGCTTTCAAACATATCAAGTGGAGTTTCTCTTTGAAGATTTATCATAACTTTCATGCATGGAGAAAATTGGTCCAAGATGGGCCCACCATGTAGACTTCTATGCCAACCTTGAAGATCTATGCAGGTTTGATGAATTTTAAAGATTTCAATAATGATTACTACATGAGCTCTCCATCATTTTCAATGACAAAGAGATTTTCATGCAAGATAGAGGATAAAAATATATTATTTGAAGGATTAGTTATCTTTTGATAGTTGAAGTTGGGCTTGTGAGATCTGGGAGTTGATCTCCTCTCTAATTTCAATGCCAATCTATTGGCTTTTCTATGTAAGTTGGCTTTTTCAACCATTTTAAGGATCCCTCTTTTGGGAAGACCAAATTCTACCAAAGATTGAGTTTTTTAACCTTTTTCAAATTAAAAAATGACTATTTTTAGATTCTAGAATGCTGGTATAATGTATTTATGTTAGTGATTTGCATATGTGATAGAATTTTCTTCCTTGTCAAGTTTTGATTCTTACCTAGTTACTAGTTGATTAGATTATATAGGTCATGTTCTATGTTTGATGTGTTTTGGCTGAAGTTTTAGTGGATGTAAGTGGTTTTTAGTGCCTTGAATCAAGCCTATTCCATCATTTCCCTCAAGCTTTGATCACCAGGTAATTGTTTTTCATGAAATTTTGATTCATATGAGTCAATTGGAGTTGAAAGTTCAGTCTTTTTCTTATCTAATCAGTGTTTTAGGAGCTCAAATTAAGTGGATGAACCAAAGTACAAGTGTATCACCATCATTAGATAGGATTTTTCCTTCAATATTCCCTTTTTCCCCTTTTCCTGATAGTTTGTAGCATAGAGGAGAGATCCTAATTGATGCACCAAAGGGAGTTAGCCCTTAGAATCTAGAGATTTAATCTACTGATTAGGTCACCCACAACCTAGGATTATTTCCATGTTTCATCAGATTGTGAAGGCTTGAAAATACCTTCACAAGGGTGTGAGTCTGATTGACAACATTTACCTTAGATGAAACTCCATTAGGGAATGAAAAAATTAAAAAATGTGAGCCAATAGCCATAGATTGGGAACCTAGGGCAACCATGGACATGACAACAGGACAACCAATTAAACTCAAATACAACTGACAAAACATAAGCTCCTCCCCTTCCTTATTTATTATGAAAATGAAGAATCATGGGAGGGGATCAGGGATGGAAATCCCATTCTTCATTTTCCTTACTATTATCCAAACTTCCTGAAAACCTAAATTCCCAGAGTCAACTATAGAAGAAGAGCATAAAACATTAGTGAAATGGCTAGAATCACCATTTCCATTGGAAAAATATATACTATTGTCTACCTTAGCCCCTATAGGATCAATGGAAGGAGACTCAACAATGAGGGATGAAACCCCATCTTGAGGCTCTTAAACCAACCTATCACCCTCCTGTAGAGGTTTGTTTAATCACTTTACTAATAGGCTGAACATGAATGGTGTTTGTATTTACATTCATAATATATTGGAGAACATATTTTCACCAAGCAGAGACATATTTTTTCTAGGATATTTGGAAAGAGTGACCAAATGACTAGTTTGAAAACATATGTGGCACCTAAAGGGCAACCTCTCTTAATTTAGGGATTGAAGCTAGCACCTATTGTTGAGATCAACATGCCCCATTTCCCTAAAAATGGGGACCCTATGAGAATTTTGGGTCATTTACCCAAAGAAATACCCTACCATTGGATCCATATGATTTAAAACCCCTTTGTATGATGTGAAAGATTTAAAGTCATGTTAGTCCATGACAAATATTAATGAGGTACCTTTTAAAATGTTTCATTAATGTCTAGATCATTGAGTTCTCTTATGATCTGATTTGTTTAAAAGTTCTCTTACAAGGGGTTATGACTCAAATATCCAAGGTATGATCCCTAAGACTCGATCAAGACTACTTAATTAAGGTTTTCAAATCATGGTATTGCTTTGACTACGTCAAAATTTGTATTTAATACTATGACATACCTTGATTTTAATTTTTAGATTAGGTTCCAAGTTAGATCCTGTACTCAAAATATATGAATTTAGACTTGTCCCTTCTCTTTTATCTCATGATTCACTTTCTTTCACACCTTTTATTTGGCAGGAACCTAATGCCAACTTAGCTTCATTTGACATGCACTGGTGTTGCATGCATTTGTCACTCATTTACATAAAGTTCCAAACTTTGTCTCATTCCTTTTAGCCCTTGAAAATTCTGACAACCCAATGACCCAATCATAGCATGTCATGTGGTTCCAAATCATGGCCTTCCAAAGATCCTATTATTTTTTAAAGTCTCACAATCCAGTAATCTAATCATAATGTGCGACTTGGCACTTATTCATGGAATTTCAAGTTCAAAGAGGCATGAACAGGTTCAAAAGTCCACAACCCAATGGGGTCTACCATTTGTCACTCAGTCATGGCATTTATAGTTCAAGAAAAAATTAAAAAAGTCTCATGATCCAGTGACCAAATGGGAGCATGCCACTTGGCACTAAGTGATGACATTTTGACGATTAAAGGGGATAAAAATAAATTAGAGTATATAATGTTTCACCCATTTATGAACTTCCAAGGATTCAGTTACCTTTTAATCATCTTGAGACAAATTGACCCAATTGAAACATGCCAATTGGTACTCAATCGCATCCCCACACCCTTCATAGATAAGGTGTAATGATTTAATATCTCAATACTATGATTGTGTGACAAGATGACACCTAGTAGTTAGTCATTAAAACTAAAAATCAAAATGCCATATAGAATCCACCTAGTAGTTGGGTCAATGGGTTGACACATGGAACTCTATCTCATACTAATAGCATGATCGAAGGAAATCATGAATCCCAGTGAAGGGAAATCCAATCAGAATATGACACTTGATAAAGTGTCATGGTATTTGGGTCCATTTAAAGTTTCATATAACAATGTTGGATGACAACATGAGCTAATGAGAGCTTTCTACTTGACAATCTAGTAAAGGTCCCAAGGCCATTTGAGCCCAAAGATGAAAGGTGTCAAGCCACATAATAGTTAGAGAAGAGTGATATTATCAAAAGATGATACTTGGTAGAGTATCACATAATCTACCTGGATAGTCCAATATTTGAAATAGAAGGTTAAAGTGAACAAAAAGGCACCAAGTGTTGAGCACATGTCATGTAAGATGCATATGTGGTGCATAACTATCTGCAAAGCACCAGTTATAGGTGTAAATTAAATGTTGATGGGGCTTGTTTTGATGGATATAAAGCCAAGTCACTTCACTAAAAAAGTCAAGCCTATGATATAGGCCATGTGGAAAAAGTGAAAGCAGTGATTGGCTAGTCCCTCAAATAGAATTTCAAATCCATTAGAATAAAATTGAAGAGCCACCCAGGATTTAAATCAAAGTGAGTTAAATATACTTGCCATTTATGACTCGTATCATTCAGTTTAAATTCTAAATTTGGAGTTTAAAGTTTTCTATCTCAAAACAATACATTTACTTTTAGTTGTTATCTACTAAGAACTTTAAAGTATTCTGTGATTATTTATAAGGACTTTTATGCATTCATTTACCATTAAAATAATCCACAATATCATCAATTACAAAATTTAGTCCATGGTCAAAGCTGGAACATCTAGAGCCAACAAGCAAGAACAAGTTCCATTCCTCTACTCCTGTGGAATGAACATCATCTTCTGGGACACCAATTTTAACTCTATTTCATTGGAAACTAAAGGCAAACATTATAATTATAGACACCTAAATCTGGCCACCAATAGCCTCCAACCAGGATTTTAACCAATTTCCACCTAAAATTCACAATTTGGCCTAAAAACACTAAAATGCATTAAATGTGTTTAAATTGACATATTCAAGTGCTAATTTTGGTTAGGGTATCACTAAATGGGGCAATTCAATTTATGGGCTAACTAACTTTGATCTAATCATTTCGAGCCAAAATGCTAATTTTGCACTTGGGTGCTCTGGATTGCTCTTTTCTATCATATTTATTGCATGAGACATGTGCCTTTGTTATTTAATATTGGTAACATCCTAAATGGGAATACGGTTCCAACACATTTGACATTGACTTCCAATTCTAACCTAGTCAAATTTTGAACCAATAACAAGGCATTCTGATCAATTTGAGTAATTTGTGCACAAAGTGCTTAATCATGCTTAGAGATAATTAATCCAAGTTAGAGCCTAATTAATAATTCCATGGAAACTTGTGAATACTTATTTTTAGAAATGAATATTAAATATTTGCATCATCAGGTGACCTCATTTCTTGGGAAGACAACCCTAGGCCATAAATGCCATAAATATCAAGATTCATTCCTCCCATGCCTCATCAAAGCCCTCCATGCCTCTTAATTACTCCTCTATCCCAAATATTGATGAGCGTATTTATCAATTTTAATTAAAAAATTGGATTAATACTTATCCATACATCTCAATCTTGAGATGGATGGTTTAGGTTGATTCTGATTAGTCTCAAAAATTTATAAATAGGAGGCCTTACCACATCATTTATAAGCTTAATTTGTGCAAAGTTATAATGTAGGATTGGTTCCAAAAGCTTCATGCAAAATACTTTTACCATGCCAAATTGATTCCAAGCCAAGACAAGCCACAAGCCAAAGGTGCCAAGGAGAGATGGAGGTAGCCAAGCTTCCATTGCCAAGGACTTCATGAGCACAAAATTGAGCAAGCCACTACTACAAAGGCATTTGGAGCACGAAAAGAAGATGAGGGAATTCTTGTTGTTTTTCCTTACTTTTTAGTTGTGTTTGTCATTTGTTTTTATTATTAAGCTCATCCTAGTAACTAGGCATGAAGATGTTAGCTTAGTGTGTTTTTGATTTGGTTTCATTCACTAACACAATGCTAATCTCCTCTTCTTAGTAAAATTCCTAGTTCACAATAATGACTTGTTATACCATGTAGAAAGGAATGTGAACAAAGACAGTGATGATGAATAAGGATCCAATGATTTAGAGGATAGATAGAACATTTTGGTACTCAAATATGTAGGGTTACACAAAGCAACATCAAATCCTAAGTTAATTCCTTGCATAAACTTAGTCTACCACATGTTTCTTTAGTCTAGGTGTGTTAAAAATATGATTAAATATTTAAATTTGGGTCACGATATTCATTTTATATTTGGGTTAGCCTTTTAGGATTACTATGATCTACCCAAGCCAGATATTGTTTATAATCAAAAGAATGTAACTTGGTGGCTCCAAACACATGACATTCGAGAATTTTTGAGAGAATGGGCTGAGAATAAGGGGAATTTTGTATACAAATCCAAAATTAGCCAAATCCCCATCACCCAATTTAGGAAGGGAATATGAATGAGAATGGCTATGGTGAATGAGTTGCATGGGGTCAAAGACATAGGCCATGTAGATGAGAAGTGGGTTCCACTTCTATCTATGATAATAGATGATGTAAAGACTCCCCCTTTAGGAGAGATTATATCATGAAAATTGGTAGCACAGATCAAAAGGGTCATGGCCAACTAGGGGGATCATTTTTACCTGATGTCTTATGTGGTGGATGCCATTTGTGCTACGCAAAATTTTATCCAATTCACCAATTTGGACCCCAAACTAAAATAGACCATGCCTCATACCTTATCAAAGGTGAGAGTTTATAAATAAAAGTAGGAGATGAGGGCAATTGCCAATCACTTATATCCTATAGTGTATATGTCAATCCATGAAATGCTTATGTCTAGACTATTAGAGGACATTAGAGTAACACTCAACACCCTGAGAGCCTATTGGTATTATCCAGAGTACATAATGATAAGGATAGTCAGAATTAAGATAGCCCCCCTCAAGTTTCCCACCATAGTTCTAGACAAGATGGTTGAATAAGAAATTTCTTTGTAGTTGATCATAAGGGTGGATGAATTGTGCAAGAATAAAAAGAGATGATTGGTCCATCATCATCTATCTACCATTTGTTGGTTTAGAATAGAGAACTAGAAATCTATCATTATTTCTTCTAAGGAAAGGCCCACCTTTGACTTGGAAAGGAATACCAATAGGGAATGGGACCCTGAGTATATAAATTTCAAAAATTTCGTCAAGCGTAGGGAAATCTTAAACATCACTTACGCTCATGAGATTAAAGATGAATATAGGTTCTACATCAATGTAGAATATGACATAGAGGTGAAATAGAGATTGAAGGCTACCAATATCCCATAAGATAATGGTAGGTTGAAAGATGTAGGTTTCTATGAAGTTTTTAAAACTAAAGATACTTAGGTAGGAGCATCTACATCCATAGTTCATGTTGCTAGTATTGATGAGGAAAGACCAATCGACCCTCATCTTAGTAAGAGGCTATTACAAGAAATATCTCTTACTTTGGAGAAGGGAGGAGCTGAGACTAAAAAACTCACTAAGCAGGCTTCTATTTTAGAGGTAACGTCTAGCACCCCAT
This sequence comes from Torreya grandis, assembly GCA_037957365.1. NCBI lineage: Eukaryota > Viridiplantae > Streptophyta > Pinopsida > Cupressales > Taxaceae > Torreya > Torreya grandis. The sequence goes on along the minus strand of JARHVA010005914.1, from coordinate 503,434 downwards.
CCTAAGGACAAAATTTACCTCAATGTAGACAAGACCTTCTGTGGTCCCCCATTCATCCTTAGTATACGGATTAACACTACTTACTATAACATCATCAAATTCAACAACAAGATTACCTCCCTTGCTTCCTATCAAAGAGGAAATATGTCTAACAGGTCAAGAATGTGTTTATTTGCCTCCTTTGTTTTTAAATATCTACCCATTAAACATATTTGGTGAACCCTTAACACCAGATCATTTGACCCTCTTACCTTACATGCCCCTCACTAGGCCTATGACTAGACCCATGACTATGTCCCTGGCCACTGTCAACCCTTTTATTGTTTCATCCACTTCCAATGTCTCTATGATGTCCAATCTCGCCCCAATTTTGCCTAGGCCTATGCCTAGACTAGGTTCCCAATTGCCAAAGAAAAGGCCCATATTTATCATTCCCCAAGTTCCTTTATTCCTAACTAGTGCTTCATCTAGCACTAGTTCTTCTTCATCTTCAAGAATGACACTTGCCACCTCATCCCCCAATTTTAAATATATCTTAGTCACCTCCGCAGTTACTTTCTAGACATTTGCCTTCTAGGGATTGATATTAGCTCAGTAATTTTCTCCATCTACTTAGCATTAGGGGGACATTTCAGACAAATCTTGGATTAAAAAATGTAATTGGCTACATTAGAGAACTAAGATTTGGTTATAGTATACCCTCTATAGGTCTCATTGGAATTTGATAAAAAGGTTGGGGTAATGAAGAGGCTAACCAAGAGGAAGGTCACTCATCCAGATTAGATAATTATGTATGAATATGAAGAAACTCTATTTGAATTAACCAAAAAGAAAAGATCCATAGCTAACCAATAGTAAAAGTATGAAGAGGACCCCCTCTCAAAAATAAAATCATATGGTGATGTAACTATAGAATTAGTAAAAGGAATGCAATAGAGAATAATTAATTTAGAACAATAACACAAAGCCAAATTACCAGATGAGATCTTAACCAAGGTGGAATGGGTTGTTGAGGTCATGTTTAATACACTAAATACTTTGGCCCAATACAAAGTAAAAGGGGATGCAATCTATAATAGGATTGTCAAGGTAGATGGTACACATAGGATGTACAAAAATAAGGTAATAAACTTAGTCAATCTAATCAGAATGATGAAATTTGAGGATTTAAACTCGATCCCCTTGGAGGATTTGATTATTACTCAATCCTATATAATCTAAAGAAGGAAAGCTTTGAACCAGTGGATCGATGAAATGAGATACTTGGGTGAGTCTCTCACCCAACTGGGTGACGGAGTTATAAATCTTCTTAAAGAGGATGAGATCACCTACTTTGCTAATAAGGATGATTCCATTGTCAACAAGGATGCCTTCAAAGCTCAACTACAAAACTTCATCACCAATTTCAAAAATTAGGCTATGGATAGAGGAATGACCTTCAGGTAGGAAATGGTAGACTTGGAAACATCTACCAATTAGAGAATAGAAAATGTTGTGGCAATCAATGAGGCTATAAGACCTCTCTTGAGAAAGAAAATGCAATGGTAGGTTTTACCATAAAATTACTAAAAGAACCTATTATAGATCTAAAATTGATCAATAGTGATTATAATAAATGCTTTGAAAAATGGAGAGGACATATAAAAGATAAGAAATAGGTAAGTGGTTGTTAAACATAGGATATATATCTTTTGCTTAATAAAATTCATTTACTTTAACCACTTAGTCATACATTCAAGATATGCAATAAAATTGAAAGCAATAACATGCACCATATAAGAGAGAGACACCAGATTTTATGTGGAAACCCAAAGTGGGGAAAACCAAGGAGAAAAATCTCAAGTATATAAATGAGCACCAACTCAAGTTTACAATGTTCAAAAGCATCAACTTATAGGAGCATCAACCCCTTTAATGATCACCAACACAATAATGGTTTGTAAGAACCAACCCACAGGAGAACCAAACCCTCTTGTGTATAAAAAACCACTATCTCTCAAAGTTGCTTTCTCAACAAATGATAACACACTACTATATCTCTTCTCTTTTCTCTGCTCTCATCTGCTCTTATTAATTAGATAAAATAATTTAATTCCATACATCAAAATTTCTTTCCAAGCCTCATTTTATAGCCTTCCAAATGACCTTTGGCATTCACCCTTTGAGACCTTTCAATTCACATAGAAAATTATGCCAAACATGTCTTGCATGACCCTTCAAATTCATCAAGGTAACCCTTCATGGGAAAATGCATCCTTTCCCTCTTTTATGTTAATTTAGTGACTCTTAAAGTTTTTCAAGGTGACCTTTCATGGGAAAATGCATCCTTTCCCTCTTTTGTCTTTACTTGGTGACTCTTTGACTTCCTCATGGGCCCTCTTTAGTCTTTATGCAACCAAAAATATATTCGTTAATATTTAATTAATATTAACACACTTTATCCAAGATATGAATATTAAAAACACCATTAGACATTAAATTCTATATTTATCAAATTTTGACATCAATGAAAATATTTATAACATTCTGATCCAGGCAACAATTTAGGTGACAATTCGGGTGACAGTTCCACCCTAATTGATGACGAAACTTCCGGGAGCCATAACTTTTGCACCGTAGCTCCAATTGACTTGCCGTTTGAACCGTTGGAAAGCTAAGAATGAGGAGAACATTGTGAAATGGCATTGAGATTTTCTCAATGATGTTTGACCCCTAAAAACCCAATGGAAATGCCTCAAATTTCAATTTTAATAGTGTAGTCTAAAAATAGCAAGTTTCTAAAAATAGTAATTCCTCAAATTTTGTATTGTTTTAAATATTGGAAGTCGTACCACTTCATCTCCCTCATGATTGGTGACCTTCAACATCCTCCCCATGCTTTCAAATTGTGTATAAATGAAGTGGTAACCTAAAATGTGAAGCAGACTTCTCTTCCCAGAGATAAGCATATATTTGTATTGCGATCTTGAGTAATACTACATCTCTTCTCAGAGAATTCATTTTTACTATGTTATTTATATGTTATTGAGATATTTATCAACCAACACTTTTGAGTTTTGGATTAGTGGTATCAGAGCTAGGTCTCGAGGTTGAGTCCCATAGAATCTGGTGGGCACGATCCATACATCCCTTCTCAGGGATAGCGATACACTGCTGCCACGTGTTTGACTAGGATCGCCTCGAGTGCTTCAGTCCCTAGGCCATAAAGTGGTTTGGAAGAGGACCTAGATCAATCCAGATCTTTTGGTGTGATGGCTAGTCTTTTATTGGTATCAAAGTGGTTTGTCTTGAGAGTGTATGATCCCGAGGACGAGGTCAAGCTACAAGAAGCTTGGGTGGGAAACAACAGAGCTTCCTAATTTTCCACCTATTTGCTCCAAATGACTTCAAATGGTAGATGACATCGAGACATCTGATCCTTTTAAGGAAATGGTGAATGAGGCCCTCCAAATACAAGCGCATATGCTACAATAATTTGTCCAAATTCTTCAAACACTTTCTATGGGAAACCCTAGCTCCACAGCTCCACTTCCTGGCTCCTCATCCAGGGAACATCCTTTCAGTGCCCCAACACCCTTCAAGGTCCAGGTAAATTTTGATATTCCTACATTTGAAGGAAAAATAAATGCTGATGCAGTAGAAAATTGGTTGGATCAACTGTCTTCCTACTTCTCTGTAAATAAATTCACCGATGGAGAAAAGATTACTTTTGCTCTTTTGAAATCAACATTGCCTGTGAAAAACTAGTGGGAAGTATGCACAAAGAGGTTCAGTACAGATGACATTGGCCTTGAGGTGGAACCTATGTGGGATGATTTTGTGGAAGCGGTGAAAGAAGAATACTATCCCATCGGAGCATATGATGATCTCTACATACAGTGGCAACAACTTCGCCAAGGTAAGGACCAATCTGTTCAAAAGTACACAGACACTTTTCATTCTTTGTCTACTAGATTGGGCATTCAAGACAGTGAGAAACATAAGACTCTCAAATATTGTGGTGGACTATAATGGTACATATGGGGGGAGATGGAACTCTTTAATTTGGAAACCCTCGGTGAGGCATACAAATTTGCAGTGAAGATTGAACAGAAGCATGGTAGAAAGAATACGAAGAGTCAACCCTCAAAATGGAAAAGTGACAAGGAAGGTCAAACACGAGGCCCAAATTGGAAGAAAAAGGTGTTTTAGGATAAGAAATTCTAGAAAGGGAAGGCTGGAAAATGGTGTGATTACCACAAAACTGGAACTCACTCCAAAGAAGAATGTCGAGCCATCAAGTCATTGCTTTTTGAGTCACAATATTCGACATCTACTACTCTGCCTCATACACAACCCATAGTCAAAGAGGATGAAGAAGAAATTATAGATACTGAGCCTGACACCATTGTCACTTCATCATAGAATTGTGAGGAAAGACCAAATGACAAGGAAAGATTGTTTCACTCTAAATTATGGGTAAAAGGTAAGCCTTTACATTTCATTCTTGATAGTGGGAGTCAAAAGAATTTAATCTCTACTAAAGTTGTGAAAAGTCTAAATCTATCCATGAAGCCTCATCCAAAGCCCTATAGTATTGGATGGTTGAGCCTAGGGAGAGACCTCCATGTCACCCATCAGTGTCTTCTTTCATATGCTATAAAACCATTCCAAGATGAAGTCTGTGGTCAATCTAGATGTTTGTGATGTACTCCTTGGTTAGCCATTCATGTATGAGCGATATGACATCTATGAATCACGAACCCAAAGGATCACCCTCAATCTTGGAACACAGTGTTATAGGGTACCAGAGGTACCACCTCCCACATCTGTCTCCTTGATCAGTGTGAAGCAATGCAAGAGATTGGTGGAGAAAACAAAGCAATTTGTTCTCATGGTGGTCAAGCCACAGAAATCCAAGAAGGCCGATGTTGTAGTCCTGAATACACAATCAACACAACAACAAAAGCAGATAGGATGAATCACAGGAGAATATGATGACTTATTCAAGTCACCCACAAGAGTTCCACTGCATTGCCCAGTAAAACATTCTATCGATTTGGTCCCAGGGTCACCTTTGCCTAACAGTCCTGTGTATCGTAGATCAATTTTGGAGAATGATGAGATAAAAATATAGATTCAAGAATTGATCAAAAGGGTCACATTAAGCCAAGCTCTTCACCTTGTGGTATCCCAATTGTCTTGGCACCAAAGAAAGAGGAACATGGAGGCTTTGCATTGACTATCGAGCCTTGAATAAAATCTCTGTGAAGAATTGCTATCCTCTCCCCAGGATTGATGACCTGCTGGGCCAGCAATGTGGTGCGAAATTCTTCACCAAAATTGATCTCAAATCTAGTTATCACCAAATTCCCATCGATCCCACTGATGTCTGGAAGACTACATTCAAATCTAAAGAGGGGCTCTTTGAATGGTTGGTTATGCCTTTTGGCTTAACTAATGCACCTGTAACCTTCATGAGGATGATGGAAGACATCCTACGACCCTTCACCAACTCATTTGTGGTTGCCTACTTAGATGACATACTCAAATATAGCAGAACATGGGAAGAACATTTGCAACATGTTCGTAAGGTGCTTCAAACTCTTCAGGAGCACAAGTTGTATGCAAATCTTGACAAATGCACATTCGGGATGACAATAATTCAGTCCTCAGGTACATTGTGAATGAGGAAGGGGTCCATGTTGATCAAGAAAAGATTTGGGTTATTCAAGAATGGTCCACACCAAGGACCCTCACAGAGCTTTGCAGCTTTTTGGGTCTTGAAAATTTCTACCACAGGTTTGTTCTTGGATTTTCACATGTTGCTTGGTCACTAACCCAAGTGACTAAAGGAGGAGCTAAAGCTACATTTTAGTCGGGTGAAATACAACAAAGGGCATTTGATAATTTGAAGAATAGACTCTGCTTAGCCCCTATTCTTACCTTGCCAAATTTGCATCAACCTTTTGAGTTGATGATAGATGCATCTGAATATGCCATGGGAGCTATCATCATGCAACATGGCCATCCTGTTGCATATCATAGTGAAACTTTCATTGATACAGTTAGGAAATATCCAACATATGATAAGGAGATCTATACCATTGTGCAAGCTTGCAAACAATGGCAACACTACATCTTGGGGAAAGAAACGATCATCCACACTGACCACAGACCATTGGAATTCATCCAGATGCAAAGCAAGCTCTGAAATGAGAGGCATCAAAAGTGGGCCACATATCTTCAGTAATTCCACCTGATAATCAAACACAAAAAGGGGAGCTCAAACACAGTGACAGATTGTCTGAGCCACCCACCAATTACTGCACTCACAATAGTTTTGGACCTGTGCGGACATGAGACTACCACTTGGGGTGCCCTATATGAAGCAGATCCTAACTTTGCTGATACATATCAAGCACTTCAAAAAGGTACACATGTTTTTGATTTCTATTTTCAAGATAATGTCCTCTATCATATGGGGCACATCTATGTTCCAATTGTAGAGCAACAAAATATGATATGGGAAGCACACTTCAGTAGGACAGCTGGACACTTTGGTATTGAGAAGACATTGGCAGTTCTTCAAAAACACTTCTACTGGCCTCATATGCAAAAGGATGTGGAAATATATCTCAAATATTACACCCCATGTGTAATAGCCAAGCCAACAAATAAGAAGCAAGGATTGTACATGCCATTTCCAGAACCAACCAGGCCTTGGGAATCTGTCTCCATGGATTTTCTTTCAGGTTTGCCCACTTCAAAACATGGTAAGGACTGTATTTTTGTGGTAGTTGATCATTTTTCAAAAATGGATATCATGATCGCCTATAAGAAAAATATATCTATTGAGGAAACTGCTCAACTATATTTTAGTCATGTAAGGCTCCATTTTGGTCTTCCCAAGTCCATTGTCTCAGATCGAGATAGCAGGTTCTTGAGCATCTTCTGGTCCACTTTGTGGAAGATGATGGATACTAAGCTAATGAAGTCCATAGCCTTCCATCCACAGACTGATGGTCAAATAGAGGTGGTAAACCACTTTATTGTTTACATGATTTGGATGTATCAATCCAAACATCCATGCACATGGGATGAGGAACTTCTTTTCATACAACATGGACACAATCGGGCACTGCACAGCTCGACCAAGCATAGTCCATTCCAAGTATGTTTTGGGTTCCAACCCATGGCACTAGTTGATATAGTTATTCCATTTTCCACCATGGAATACACACCTCATGGAAGATCTAAGGTAGCAAAATCTACAAAGTTTATTGAACAAATGCAACACTTCCAACAACAAGTTCATGACATCTTGGAGAAGATGAATTAAAAGTATAAGCAACACCATGACAAACACAGGATTACACACCATTTTGTTGTGGGTGACAAGGTTTGGTTGTGGCTTTAGAAGGAATGACTTGCAGGCCCACACAAAAAGATTCAGACTCTGTAATATGGTCCCTACACCATCACCAGAAGAGTTGGAGAAAATGCTTTTGAGTTGAACCTACCAGCCTACCTTGGTCTGCATCCAATATTCAATGTGGAGCTCTTCAAACCATATCATCCACCTCTCTTAGACACTTCAGTTTTAGTAGAACAACTTGAAATTGATGAGCTTGATCCATAGAGTTTTTCTCTAGTGGAAGAGGATCAGATTGTGGATACCTGGATGAAGACAACAAGAGGATGCTCTATTTTGCTTTATCGAGTGGTCAAAAGGGGCCAGCTTAGCCATCAAGGTGAGTGGCTCACAGAGAATCACATCAAGAAACAACTACCACATTTGATGGGGAACATTGATGCAATGGGGACCATTAATTTTCAAGGAGGGAGGAATGATCCAGGCAACAATTTAGGTGACAGTTTCACCCCAATTGATGACGGAACTTCTCGGAGCCATAACTTTTGCACCGTAGCTCCAATTAACTTGCCGTTTGAACTGTTGGAAAGATAAGAATGAGGATAAAATTGTGAAATGGCATTGATATTTTCTCAATGAAGTTTGACCCCCGAAAACCCAATAGAAGTGCCTCAAATTTCAATTTTAATAGTGCAGTCCAAAAATAGTAAGTTTCTAAAAATAGTAATTCCTCAAATTTTGTATTGTTTTAAATATTGGAAGTCATACCACTTCATCTCCCTTGATATTGGTGACCTTACACATCCTCCCCATGCTTTCAAATTGTGTATAAATGAAGAGGTAACCTGAAATGTGAAGCAGACATCTCTTCCCAGAGATAAACATATATTTGTATTGCAATCTTGAGTAATACTACATCTCTTCTCAGAGAATTCATTGTTAGTGTGTTATTTCTATGTTATTAAGATATTTATCAACCAGAACTTCTAATTTTTAGATCACAATATCCCCCTTTGTTACTTGATGGCAACCTCAAATTCAAACTACAACATTCTAAAAGCCTATACTGCATATGCCAACCTAAAACTAAGACCTGCACAAACTGTAAACTAAACTAACTGAAAACATGCAATAACTCCCCCTTACTGTAGCATCCTATTTTATAAACCTATTCCTATATTTCTCCCCCTTTGACATCAATGGCAAAGATTCTATCTTGGATCTAACACTTAGCTCCCCCTCAACTAATATACAAATTAATTTGTCAACTCACCTTCATGACTTTCTTGTCATACAATGCAACCAAGACCCAATAACATCCACCTTGATTCAATTTTTTCTATAAAGTGTCTCCTTGAATCCTAGAAGAGACACCCCACACAAATGGTCCTAGGACAAAATTAACTTAGGAGATGCCCACATCTCCTCTATTAGTTCCTTGATCTTCTTGCATTCATAAGACTGATTTCTTTCTCTCAGAATCCATTTAGGCATGTCTAACTTCTTTGACTCACTAACCTCAACATCCATGATGTTTTTCATATTCTCAACTCTTACAAATATCTTATCTTGACAAGGCTCATGCTCAAATGTAACAAGAGATTCTCTTTAATCTATAGGCTATTTAGGACTAGTATTCACTATCTTTCTTGATAACAAGAGTTCCACATAGTCCTTCCTATTTGATTCTTTCTCCATTTTAACAAGTAATCTATTCTCACTCTTAGAGTCAACCTGATCAAACTTTACTATCTTAGGTCTCCAAACCTGAGTTTGGCCCTTCTTATACCTCTTAGGGGATTTGTATCCTTTGACATACCTTGAGGTTCTCTTTACTCTATTTGGACATAATTTAGAAATATGGCCAACCATATGACAACAAAAACAAACAACATTTTTCATACCTTTTTCTTGAAGATAACTAAAATCTCTATTTTACTAATTGCTTCTCCTCCAATAGTCTCTTTCCCTATGACCAACATGATGACAAACAAAACAATGGCCATGAAAATAATTTAAAAACCTAAAAGCATTTGGATGCCTGCTTAGCTTCTTCAATTTTCCCTTCAAACTTGCATCCTTCTTACCTTGGACTGATATCTCATGATCTTTCTTAAATTTTAATATGAACATCTCATGCTTATCCTTCAAAGAACCTAACTTAGCCTTTAATTGATCACACCCTCTTCTCTTGATCTCAAACTTGAATATGCAACCTTTAGTTGATTCTTAAAATTTTGAATAGACATCTTATCTTATTTTTCTTCTAAAACCAACTTAGATTCCAAGATACATACCTGCTCCTTAAGATACTTGACCAAAAATTTCAAATATTGATTCTTTTTCCTTAGCCACTTGGCCATCTTGTGCTTTTCTTGATCTACCTTCAAGCTATTAAACTCTTTTCAAAGGAAACTGATCTGATACCAATTATTAAAAATGAGATATATATCTTTTACTTAATCAAATTCCTTTACTTTAACCACTTAGTCATACATTCAAGATATTCAATAAAATTGAAAGCAATAACATGCACCACATAAGAGAGAGAGAGACACCATATTTTACATGGAAACCCAAAGTGGGAAAAACCACAGAGAATAATCTCAAGTATATAAATGAACACCAACTCAAGTTTACAATGTTTTCAGGTACCAACTTGTAGGAGTACCAACCCCTTTGCTGAGTACCAACATGTAGGAGTACCAACCCCTTTGTTGAGTACCAACATGGAAATGATTCATGAGCACCAACCCATAGGAGCACCAACCCCTATTGTGTATAAAACACCACTATCTTTCAACTTTTCTTTCTAAATAAATGATAGCACACTACTATAGCTCTTCTCTTTTCTCTACTCTCCTATGCTCTTCTTAGCTAGATAAAATAATTTGCTTCCATACATCAAAATGGCTTCCCAAGCCTCCTTTATATCCTTTCAATGACCTTTGGCATTCACCCTTTAAGACCTTTCAATTCACATATAAAATGGCACCAAACTTATCTTGCATGACCCTTCAAATTCCTCAAAGTGACCCTTCATGGGAAAATTAGTCCTTTCCCTCTTTTGTCTTTATCTGGTGACTCTTCAAATTCCTCAAGGTGACCTTTCATGGGAAAATGTGTCCTTTCCCTCTTTGGTCTTTACTTGGTGACTCTTTGACTTCCTCATGGGCCTTCTATAGTATTTATGCAACCAAAAATATATTCATTAATATTAACACACTTTAACCAAAATATGAACATTAAAAACACCTTTAGACATTAAATGCTATATTTTTAGACTTTTGACATCAATGACAATATTTCCAATAGTAGTGGGCCACACTTGGTCATCACAGAAGCTTCTTCCTCTTCGACCTCTCTTGGAATTTCTTCTTCTTCGGCCACACTAGGAAGCATTCCCTCTTCTACTACCATGACTTCACTTTAATATTCTACTACACTAGGAGCTTCATCATCATCCACATCATCAGGATCTTAGCTTGGAACTTCAGGAGTGAGATTTCCATCTATCAGGCTTTCTCTTGATAAATGTCATGTTCTAATTCCCCCAATATATTATAAAATATTTCCTTTTTTGAATAGGGAATATTCTTTAGTTTATAGGACATGAGGGAATTTTCCCACTGATAGATGTCATATATCTGGTTCTTTGTAACCATCTTAGGCATGAAAATGCCTATATATAGGGGTTTCCCTCTCAATTGTACTTTAGATTTTTTTTTTAATGCAAATAGAGAGAAGAATTCTTGCAATTTGTTCACTATTTCATATTTTCTTGTTTTTCAAGCCTTGCTAATGACAAATGATTTCATATTTCTAATGGTTAAGTCTGATAGTAGTGTTTTAAATGCATCTTGTTAGTTTATGCTTTTAGTTATTCTAACAAAATTTATTATGTATGCTCTATTTTCCTTCTATTTTGTAAATGAATGTGCTTAAGGAAATTTTCTATAGATAGTTATTTTAAATTATAAATTTTAGATATATGCATTTTATTTACCTAGAATCACCACTGCATTCATGGTATTTTGAGTCTAACACTAGGATCTCATGAATGTTAGTTTCATTTGCACTATTATGAAAAAGAACTAAAGGAAATATGTTGGTCTTTGTTGTTGTAATGCAAACCTTCTTTTATACTCTACCCTTCTTCCATTTTTCAAAATTTTAAACATGAATCACTTTAGATTGATGCTCACTGTAAATATCCATTTGTTTATTTAAATTTTGGGCAATAATTGGCAAAATATAAAGCAATTTACATCATAGCAACACAAAAATAATTAGATAGATTGTGTCACTATTGAACTCCTATTGTCCCTCCATTAGGATCTGCTTGTAGATTAAAGGTGGTAACCACATAGCCATTCCATCAAAACTGAATTAATCCTTAAGGTCTTTCAGGACCTACAAAATAAATTTAGAAATATTATTCTATTGTTTGCATTATATCCTTGAAACAAATATACATCAATAGGAAAAAAATTTGGCGCTAGAAGGAGGGCCTCTTTATTTGTTTTGATTAAAATTGTAATGTATTTCAATTGAAATATAGAATAATTTATTTAAATACACCAAGGTTGGTGTAAACACTGTAGTTTATTTTCATCTTTTGTAAGATCTTTTCAAACTTTGAAATATTTTTGTGAAATGTATTTATTCCAAAAGATCCTTGAAATACTGGCTCAAGTGTGAAGATATTCTGACATTGCCCCTCTGATCCATTTAAATTTTGTCTAAATACATTAAAGATAGGTATGTTATTGAATTCTTTGGATAGATCCGATTCTATTTCATCTATATTTTTAAATATTTGCATGATTTGAACTAAGAACTTTAGATCTGTAGAAAATAAGTGCAAAGCTTAGTGTTTAGTTGATTATTTGTGAAAGATCATTAAATCAAAGCTTTAGAGGTCTAAATTGAATACATTCACGTAGTATTATGATATCCTATGCAAGAGTTTGCTTTGAAGTGCTCAGTAAGTGTAATACACCAAGGGTGGCTTGAAATATCTTGTCTAACATTGATCTTTGTAAGATAAACCAAGTTTTTGACAAAGTTTGTGTAGACTTTGAAGCTTTGAAGGATCCATATCAATAAAGGTAAAATTAGGCCACTTTGTTTAATTGTGGACCCTTATGTGGGGTTCCTTTATGGTAATTTGACCAATCTTTCCCTTATTTAGAAATAATTTATGAACCTTTGCAATATTTTAGGATTTTTGACAAAGATCCTTTGCATATTATCCTTGAAATACCTAGGATCTGGACCAAATCCCACTCTAAAACTAGAGTTCCCTTTGGATCTTTAGAAACCCTTCACAAAGCTAGAACTGATAGAGGGAGATGTGGGAAGTCCAAATACCACCCCTAACTCTCCATTAAACCAACATCCACATCCGCTATTTTACATTTGAAAGTCATGGCATGGTTAGGAGGATCTTCCATAAATGTGCCTATTCTTGTACATGATTTGCCTAGGAAGCCTAAAAAGTACTATCTCCTCTTCAATCCATCTAGAGGTATAACTATTGAAAAACATATTAAGTGATTTAAAGTATCTCTTAAGATTTTGATCATCATCCATGAAGAGGTATCCTACAAACCTTCCCATTTACCTTTAGGGAAGTAACCTATAATTGGTTTTTTCAATTTACCAGAGAATTCTATCATAGGGTAAAACCAATTTAATGAAACATTTATTACACAATTTAGGAGGGCCATTAGCCCTATGATCATTTAAAAATAGTTCATTGTCTTGAAATGAGACCCAAGTGAACCCATAAGAACCTTTAATGCTAAGTTCTAGAAGATGTATAGCCTTACTACAACTCCTTATCAGTTTGTAGATGACCTGGCACTTGAAATTTATAAAAATGACTTAGATCTAATGACTATTGTATTTTTTGTGTAGGGCCATGAATGTTAATACATTGCCATTGACATATGTAGAGGCTATACACATCAATGAGAAAATGTAACTGCAAGGACATCCTACCTTCACTATCCCAAATGTCAACCCAACTTTACCTGCTCTAAACTTAGTTCCAAGAGCAAATCAGAATGTGCCCACATTAAATAAAATACTTTGCCTCAATAAACTACCATTAAATCATGAATATCTTGGTCAATAACTAGGATTATTCAACCAATCCAATGCTAGGGCTCATGCTCAAAATAGTAGTCAAGCTCTGGTCCTTGTTAACAACTCTAATACCAAAAATGTTATCTAGAACCTAGTCCAAAATGCTAAACTTGACTCCTCAAAGTGAGATTTAGAAGTGATTCAGAGAATGGTCTAAAAGCTAGGTAGTGAATTTATGAATTTTCAAAGGTAAATGGGAAACATGGGGGAAAGTTCTAATAGAAATTGCACATTTCAAAATTACAACAAACCTTTCAACCATTCTAACAATAATAATAACAATAATGAACCCCCAACCAATAAGATGTTTGACATAAATATTTTTAAATTGGCCTTTCCCAATTGGTGTAAGGTCCATAACATTCCCTGACACAGAGAGTTGGACTACATCAACATTTTCAACACCTTCAAAATGTTTTGAGGTGATATAGAAAGTTATGATGCTATCTTGAATAACTAAAATAACACTAGTAATTTTGAAAATACAAGAACACCTAAAAATAGGTCTAACACTATAGAAATATCCCTCATGGTCAAAACTTATGAGTTTCCTAACCTATAGGAGAATGAGCATAAAATCAATATGGATGAGATACACACTTTTCAACAATACCAAAAAAGTAATTATAAATTGAGGAAAGAGCCCAAAAAGAGCCTGCAACAACTTCTACACCTCCCAACAAAGTTAACACTCCACCTAATCATAAAATGAATAATGAACCTCCTCCTTTCTAATGGAAAGGATACTCAACCAACTATAGAGTTGTCTATAACTAGATCCAAATGTGGATACAACATTATGGAAGATATGAATAAGATTAAATCCAACATAAACTTGCATGAGCTTGCTCAAATCACTGAGCAGTGTGATTTTCTATTAAAATCATTAACTAAGAAATCAGATAGAGTCAAAGCAAAATCAATGAATGCAAACTTGGTAATATATAAAATTAAGGCTGAGGTTCCCTCATTTTTTTTTATTGTTATTATTTTTGAGAAGAATGTACATAATTATTTACTTGAATCTGGGGCATCTACTAACATAATATCTATAGGTATTTGTGAAAATCTAGGACTAAGTCCAATTAAGTTTGACAAAGTTGTTGTCCAGTTGCACAAGTCAAAGGTTAAGGTTGTAGGAGAACTATTGAATGTTTATATGTAGGTGGCTCATGAGCCCCAAATTTAGAAATTCATTGACATCCAAGTCATATAAATTCCAAAAGCATATGGGATATTATTGAGTAGAGACTGGGAAAAATCCTTGAATGGACACATGCCCATAGACTGATCACATATGTGTCTACCTTGGAGGGGTGTGCCCAATCATATACGAATCAAGTGAGAGCCAAGAATGAAGTTCATGATAATAGAGTAGAATGCCAAAAATGTAAAGGTAAATTTATAGTCCATTGACTTAGGCATATATGCTCTTGACATTACTGATTCAAATGAAATTAACCCAGTCGCCAAGGATGAAGGATTATAGATGATGCACTTCAATGGTGAAAGAGCTAAACATGGCTAAGGGGTAGGTATTGTATTACCAAACCCAATTAGTAGACAATATTTAGCATCTTATAGACTTCAATTTCCATGTACTAATAATCTTGTAGAATATGAGGCCTTGATCTTAGGACCTTAATTTGACATCAAGCATAAGGTAAGGAGATTGTTAATCCATGGTGATTCAGAATTAGTCAACAAGTAGGTACATAATTAATACCAATGTAAGCTCTCTTATTTGAAGAAATATAAATGTAGAGCATGGTATTTGATTGAGGGTTTCAAAGTGTTTAACATTGCCTTTATACCTAGGGATCAGAATCAGTTGGCAGCATGTTGGATTATGTAGCAACAAATGTATCCCCACTCAAGGCCTTCAAATTATAAAATTTTAAAATCAAAATGACATTATGCCCTTTTGTACTATACAATGTCAATCACTTCTAGGTGTTTGAAAATGATAAGTGAATCATTTATTTCATGACTAGTTTTGGAGTCTTTGAGTCACAAATAATTGATGAAAAAGAAGAAGAGTCTACAATAGAGGTTGAAACTAGTGAAGATGGAATAATCCAACTAAATAAGAATATGATTCCTAAAGGCATGGTCTCTCTAGAAAGGATATTCGATCAAGATAAGTTAACCAACGATACCAAGATGCCCAAATTAAGTGGCAAGGATTATAAGAAAATTAATCTAGGTTCATTGAGCAATCCCCAAAATATCAACATCGAGCTTTTCTATACCAAGGAAGAATTGGCTGAAGCCTCTAAGATATTGTCCAGATTCAAGGACATCCTAGGATGGTCTTATGAAGATATCAAAGTCTTTGACACCTAGGTCATCACTCACATGATCCATCTGAAGGAAGCATGTAAACCTTTTAGGCAAAGGTAGAGAACCATAAACCCCATTCTAGAGCCTCTCATTTATGAGTAAAGAAGTTATTGGATGTAAGGATAGTTTTCATAATTAGATACTCCATGTGGGTGGCCAACCTAGTCCCAATTAGGAACAAAAATGGTGAAATCAGACTCTATGTATATTTTTAGAATCTGAATAGATCTTCAGAAAAGAATAACTACCCATTTCCCTCTCTGGATGAGGTAATTCAAATGGTCAATGACTCTCAAATGATGTCTTTATTAGATGGCTTCTCTAGTTACAACTAAATATTGGTCAATAAATAAGATAAAATAAAGACTACCTTTATGATCAAGTGGGGAACATTCACATATAGAATAGTGCCTTTTAGACTCATCAATGCTAGGGACACTTTTTAATGTGCCATGGATCGTGAATTTCAATGACTAATTGGTAAGTGAGTTATTATTTACATGGATGACCTAACCATTTTTTCTAAGAAGAGAAAAGATCACATGATGTGCCTTTAGCAGGTTCTGGAGAAATGTAGGACATTTGGTATCTCTCTAAGCCCTAAGAAAAGCATTTTTTGTTTGATTAAAGGTAAACTCTTAGGACACATAATCATGAAAGACTGTATGGCTATTGGTCTTGATAGAATTAATTCTATCTTTAAGTTTGATTTTCCTAATAGTGAAAAAGAGTTAAAATTATTTTTCAAAAAAATTAACTTTGTATGTAAATTCATTTCAAGTTTTGCCAAAGTTATCAGACTCTTGAATGCCATGTTGAAAAAGGATGTAAAGATTGATTGGGTGGTCAAGGCTCAGAAATTTTTCCAAGACATCAAGGAGGCCATAGTACAAGCACCCATATTAATTAACCCAGATTTAGGTAAAGATTTCTACCTTTATTCCTTTTCTTCTAATCACATGATTATTTTTATTTTAATGTATAAACTAGATGAAAAAGAGCATCTTATCACCTTCATGATTACAAACTTGAAGGATGCTAAATTAAAATATCCTCTCCTTGATAAACAAGCATACACCTTAGTGAAGGTCATAAAGAAGTTAAGACATTACATCCTCTAAAATAAGACTCATGCAATTGTACCTAACCCTACCATTTAGCTTATTCTTAGTTATAATGAGTTAGGGGAAAGATGAGCGAAGTGGATGACCAAGCTCCAGGAATATGACATAGAGATTAAGTTAGCCAAGATGGTAAGGGGCCAAGGTTTAATTCAGCTGATTACAAAGACTGATCCTCAGATTAATGTTTTGTAGGTAGAAGTAGACCATGTCATAAGTGAAGATTGGTATATGGAAATTATCTATTACCTATTGAATGGTACTTGCCCCTCAAATTTGAAAAGAGAGAAAAGGAGAGCACTCAGACTCAAATGTTTGCACTTCATGATTGAAAGAGGAGTTATCTATAGGAAAAACTATGAAGGGAACTACTTGAGATGCATCTCCATAATTGAAGATGCAAACATAATAAATTCCATAAGAAATTGGGAAGCAAACATCCTTCAAGCAGAACCACTACCCATAAAATACTTAGAGCAGGGGATTACTAGCCTACAATATTCAAGGATGCACATGATCATATTCAAGCATGCCATAAATTTCAAGTGTTTGATAGTAGAGAGGAAAAGGCAGCCATGTATTTGTAATCAATGATTGAAATAATTCCATTTGTCTAATGGGGATTAGACTTCATTAGGGTCATCAATCTCAACTCTTCAATAGGCCACAAATTCATACTGATACCCACTCACTATTTCACTAAGTGGATTGAAGTAATTACCATTAAGAATTCCAAGGTAATTGATATCATCAAATTCCTAAAGGTAAACATTACAACTAGATTGGGACCCCCTTATCTCTAGTGTGTGATAATGGTCTAGATTTTTAATCTACAAAATTCAAAGAGTGGACCTATGACAATAGGATTATTGTCAAGTTTTCTTCAAACCATTATCCACAAGGGAATGGTTTTAAATAATTGACAAACAAAAACTTGATGAATGCAATAACTAAATTGGTGAATAAAAACCAAGAGAATGATAGTCACTATTGAAATATGCTCTCTAGGTAGATTAAACCAGATATAATCAAGCTTTGAAGTCATCTCCATTTTTACTAGTGTATGGGCATAAACCAATACTTCCCATCACATTGCATTTGCCCACTTATGAGTTGGATGATGATGAAAGAATTCAATCAATAATATTGAATATCATCCAAATTAAAGATGTCAAAGATGATGCCCTCAAGAATTTTAGCAAACACAAGGACATAGTCAAAAAGTGGTTTGATACAAAGGCTAAAATAAAAAAATCTTGAATCTCAGACTCAGGCTTAATATGGGACAAATCTCGTGAGAAAAAAGATCAACATGACAAATTCATGCCTCTTTGGATTGAGATGTATCAAATTATAGATGTAATGGGTGATAACGCAGTTAGATTTAAAGACTTACAAGGAAATGACTTAGCTCTACCAGTGAATAAATAGTACTTAAAATGCTACTTCTCAGCTATCCCTTGTACCCCCACCAAAGGACTATGAGTTGATTCAATTTAGCAGTAGGTAGGGGTAGACTAATTTTATTTTTTGATTTTATTTCTTGTTGTGTGTTTGCTTTTAGTTCTTTTCTTTCCTTATATTAGTTATTGTGTGGTGTGTTTTAGCTTAGAAATAAGCCCTCTAGGCAAAGTCCCAAGTTATGAAATCCCTTAATCTCACATCATAAGAGTGCCCAGGTAAAACTCAGTCACTGAAATTGAATAGTTTTTGAATGAAATTTATGAAATCCCTTAAAACCTAGCCAACAAACTAGTTCTCAACCTCTAAGGGTTTGAAAAAAAAGCAAAATATATGTGTATCAAGTTGAAATAGACTTGACACTATAAGCTACATTCCTTTGAAGGTGATTTAGGTAACCTCCACCATGGCTATAGATGCTTGAATGGTAGTGGAGTAAATCCCAAAGTGGAGCCAAAGGTATCTCTGTCAGGGATATAAATGCCTAGCTGGCAGTAGAGCAATGCCCAAGCCATCCATTAAAAGCTGAGCATAACTATATATATCTAAAAAAAAGAGTTCTTACACATGACCTATGTCCAAATCCATAAATCTTAAAGTCACTGATTTTGAAACCCAAAGGCATGTTGGTTAATCAATTCATATCACACACATAGTATGGATGGTTTTTAGATTTTCAGGCCTTAGTCCATAAAATGGAAAGTTATTAGTTATAAAGAGTCAATTCTAATATTTGTTACACATACCAAGGAATGACTACTTGGTGATTATATTCTAAATTAAGATATTTGAATTATAACATATTGTTATGTTTCCCATAGATATTGCCATTTGTTGAGATCAACATGCCCCATTTCTCTAAAAATGGGGACCCTATGAAATTTTTGGGTCATTCACCCAAAGAAATACTCTAAAATTGGATCCACATGATTTAAAACCCCCTTGTATGACAAATATTATTGTTAGTCCATGACAAATATTAATGAGGTACCTTTTAAAATGTTCCATTAATGTTTAGATCATTGAGTTTTCTAGTGATCTGATTTGTTTAAAAATGCTCTTACAAGGGGTTACGACTTGAATATCCAAGTTATGATCCCCAAAATTTGATCAAGATTACTTGATTAAGTTTTTTGAATCATGGTATTGCTTTGGCTACGCCAAAATTCATATTTAATATTATGACATACCTTGATTTTAAGTTTTAGATTAGGGTCTAGGTTGGATCTTGTACTCAAAATCTACTATTTTAGACTTGTCCCTTATCTTTTTTCTCATGATTAACTAACTTTCACACCTTTTATTTAACAAGATACTAATGCCAACTCAGTTTCATTTGACATGTAGTGGTGTTGCATGCATTTATCACTTGGCCACACAAATTTTCAGACTTTATCTCATTCTTTTTAGCCCTTGAAAAAGTCTCATAACCTAGCGACTTGATCGTAGCACACCACATGGTGTCCAATATTGGTATTTCAAGGCTTTGTTTACCTTCTAATATTCTCATGACAAAGTGACCCAATTACATCAGGCCACTTAGCAATCGATCACATCCCCATGCCCCCATAGATAAGATGATATGTTTCAATATCTCAATACTATAATTGCATGTCAAGATAACACATGGAATTCATTCACTAATATTGAAAATAAAAATGCCACATGGAAGACACCTGACAATTGGGAATAATAGGCTGAGGATATGAGGATCCTTATCTCATGGTAATAATGTGATCAAAGGAAATCGTGAATCCCAACAAAGGGAGATCTAATCAGAAGATGACACTTGATAAATTGTTGTGGTATTTAGGTCCATTAAAATTTTCATAGAACAAATCCATGTGATAACATGATCCAATGAGAACTTGCAACTTGATAAGCCAATATAGGTCCCAAGGCCACATTAGCCCAAATATGAAAGGGGTCAAGCCATGTAGCAATTAGATAAGAGTGATCGTATCAAAAGATGACACTTCATAGAGTGTCACACAATCTACTTAGATAGTCAAATATTCAAAATAGAAGGCTAAAGTGCAATAAAAGGTGCCAAGTGTTGAGCACATGTTAAGTATGGTGCCTAGGTGGTGCATATCTATCCATAAATCACCAATTTTAGGTGTGAATCAAATATTGATGGGGCTTGTTTTGGCAGATATAAAGCCAAGTCACTTCACTAAAAAAGTCAAGCATATGATAATAGGCCATGTGCATAAAGTGAAGGCAGTGATTTGAGTTCCTTAAATATAATTTCAAAGTCATTAGAATAAAAATGAAGAGCAACCCAAGTTTTAAATCAAAGAGAGTTAAAGATACTTTCCATTTATGACTCGTATCCTTTAGTTCAAATTCTAAATTTGGAGTTTAAAGTTTGATATCTCAAAGCAATACATTCACTTTTAGTTATTATCTGCTAAGAACTTCAAAGTATTCTATGATTGTTTCTAAGGACTTATGCATATTCATTCACCATTAAATCAATCTACAATCTCATCAATCAAAAAAGTGAAGCCATGGCTGAAGTTGGAACATCTATAGCCAACAAGCAAGAAAATGTTTCATTCCTCTACTCCTATGGAATGAACATCATCTTTCAGGACACCAATTTTAACTTTATTGCATTGGCCATTGAATACAAACATTATAATGAAATGTTATACCATGTAAAAGTATTGTGGATAGATACAATGATGATGAATAAGGCTCCAATGATGTAGATCACAGACTGGACATTTTGGCACTCAAATCTACAAGGTTACACAAGGCAACATCAAATCTTGAGGTACTCTTCTACATAAACTTAGTATACCAAATGTTTCTTTAGTCAAGATGTGTTAACAATAAGATTAAATATTTTAATTTGGGTCACAACATGGATTTCATATCCAGTCTAGCCTTTCAAGCTTACTATGATTTGCCCAAGCTAGAGATTATTTGTGATTAAGAGACTATAACTTGATGGCTCTAAACATATGACATCCAATAAGTTTTAAAAGAATGGGCCAAGAGCAAGGGGAAGTTCATATGCAAATCTAAAATCAACTAAGTTCCCATCACCCAATTTAGGAAGGGAGTGTGAACATGAATGGCTATGATGAATCAGCTACATGGGGCCAAAGACACAAGCCACGTAGATGAGAAGTGGGTTCCACTTCTATCTATGAGAATAGATGATGCAAATACTCCCCCTTTAGGAGAGATTATATCTTGTAACTTGGTAGCACAGATCAAAAGGGTCATGGCTAAACAAGGGGATCATTTATACATGATGTCCTACCTGGGGGATGCCATCTACACTACCTATAAGTTCTCCCAATTCACCAATTGGGAACCCAAACTAAAATGGATCATGCCTCATACCTTCGTGAAGGTAAAAGTGTACAAATAATGCAACCAAGAGATGGAGAATTTTTTTGAGCACTTCTATCTTATAGTGTACAGGGTAATCCATTAGAGGCCCATGCCTAAACTATCATAGGAGATTAGAGTAACACTCGACACCCTGGGATCCTATAGGTATTATCTAAACTGCACAGTGATAAGGAGAGTCAAAATTAAGACAACCCACTTCAAGTTACCCATTACAATGTCAGATAAGTTGGCTAAACAAGAAATTTATTTCCAATTACTCATATGGGTGGACAAAGTATGCAAGAATAAAAAAAGAGGATTAGTCCACCCTCATCTATCCAACATTGGCCAAATCAGAATAAAGAACTAGAACTCTATCATTGTTGTTGCTAAGCAAAGGCCCACCTTTGAATTGGAAAGAGATACCAATAGGAATAAAACCCTAAACATATAAATTTCAAACATTGCATCAAACATAAGGAATTACTAAGTATCACTTACCGTCATGAGATTGAATATGAAGACAAGTTATATATCAATGCAACAAATGACACAGAGGTGAAACAAATATTGAAGGTCACCAATATCCCACAGGTTAAGGACAAGTTCAAAGATGAATGTTTCTATGAATTTTTCAAACTTGAAGATGCTCAGGAAAGATCATCTATATCCAAAGTTCATGTTGTTAGTATTGAGGAGGAAAGACCAGATAATGCTCAAATTAGTTAGAGGATATTGCAAGCATTGTCTCCTACTTTGGAGAAGGGAGGAGTTGAGACTGAAAAACTCACTATGCAGGATTATATTTTAGAGGTAACATCCAACACCCCATCCCATGTATAAAATGTTACCTTGTTGTAAATAAGACCTTATGTGGTCCCACATTCATCCTCCATAAAGGGATTAACACCACCTAGTACAACATTGACAACTTCAACAACATGATTGTCTCCCTTGATTCCCTTCAAAGAAAAACTAGGTCTAACAAGTTAGGAATGTGTTTATTTTTCTCCTTTATTTTTAATTAAACAAGCCTTAAACATATTTAGTGAACCCCCAACACTAGATCATCTGAATCTCTTTCCCTATATGCCCCTCACTAGGCTTATGACTAGACCCGTGACCATGCCCCTTCCCATTGTAAGCCCTTTTAGTGTTTCATCCACTTCCAAGGTCTTTGTGATTTCCAATCTCCCCAAATTTTTTTCCAAACCTATGCCTAGGATGGGTCCCTAATTGCCAAAGAAAAGGTCCACTATTGTCATCCCCCAGGTTCCTTTGCTCCCAACTAGTGCTTCAGCTAGCACTAGTTCTTCATCTTTAGGAATGACACTACTCACCTCATCCCCTAGTTTTACATTTATCCTGATCACCTCCATAGTTGCTTCCCATACATCTACCTTCAAGGGATTAACACTAGCTCAATAATTTCCTCCATTTACTCAGCCTTAGGGGGATATTTTAGACAAATCTTGGATAAAAAAATGCAATTGGATACAATAGAGAACCAAGATTTGGTTATAGTATAACCTCCAAAGGTCTCACTAGAATTTGATAAAAAGGATAGGGCAATGAAGATGCTAACCAAGAGGAAGGTCACTCTTCTAAATCAGAAAATTATGTATTAATTTGAAGAAACTTTGTTTTAATTAACCAAGAAGAAAAGAGCTAGACTTGGCCAATATTAATAGTATGAAGAGGACCCCCTCTCAACTCTAAAAGCATATGGTGATGTAGCTATAGAATTAGTAAAAGGAATTCAATTGAGAGAAACTACTATGGAATAACAACACAAAGCTACATTGGCAAAGGAGACCATAACCAAGGTGGAATGGGATATTGAGGTCATGTTCGATAACCTAAATACTTTGCCCCAATAATAAGTAAAAGGGGATGAAATCTATAATATGATCTACAAGGTAGAGGGTGAATATGGGATGTATGATAGTAAGGTAATCAACTTAATCAAGCTGACCATAATGATGAAATTTAAGGATTTGAACTTGATCCCTTTGGAGGAATTGAGCATTGTTCAATCTTATATAATCAGAAGGGAAGCTTTAAATTAGTGGATTGATGATATGATATTATTGGGTCAATCTCTCACCCAACTAGGTTATAGAGTTATAGCTCTACTTAAAGAGGCTGAGATCACCCACCTTGCTAACAAGGATGATTCCATCATCAAAAAAGATGCCTTTAGAGCCCAATTACAAAAATTTATTAGCAATTAAATAAATTAGCCTATGGCTAGAGGAGTGATGTTTGGGTAGGAAATGGTAGACTTAACAACATATACCAATCAAAGAATAGAAAATGTTATGGAAATCAATGAGGCTATAGGACCTCTCTTGAGTGAGCATGATGCAATGGCAGGTCTTACCATAAAATAGATAAAAGAACCTATTATAGATTTGAAATTGATCAACAATGATTATAAGAAATGCTTTGAGGCACATAGAGGATAAATACAAGTTGAGAAATAGGAAATTAATGAGCCACACTTGGTCATCATAGGAACTCCTTCCTCTTTGATCCCTCTTGGGATTTCTTCTTCTTTGATCACACTAAGAAACACTCCCTCTTTTGCTTCCATGGGTTCACTTTTATCTTCTACTAAACTAAGAGCTTCATCATCATCCACATCAGTCAGATCCTATCTTGGCACCTCGGGAGCGAGATAGCCATCTATCAATATTTCTCTTGATAAATTTCATGTTCTAACTCCTCCTAGTATATTGTAAAAGATTCCCTTTTTGAATAGGGAATATTCTTTATTTTTTAGGACATGAGGGACTTTGCCCACTAATAGATGTCATATATCTGGTCATTTGTAACCATCTTAATCATGAAAAGGCCTATATATAGGGGTTTCCCCCCTTAATTATACTTTAGAACAAAATTTTTTGCAAAATTAATGCAAATAGAGAGAAAAATTCTTGTAATTTGTTCATTATTTTCATATTTTCTTATTTCTCAAGCCTTGTTAATGACAAATGATTTCATATTTATAATGGTTAAGTCTGATAGTAGTGTTTTGAATGCATCTTATTAGTTTGTACTTTCAACTATTCTAACAAAATTTATTATGTATGCTATGTTTTCCTTTTATTCTAAAAATGAATGTGCTTAAGGAAATTTATTGTAGATAGCTATATTAAAGCATACCTTTTAGATATATGCATTTTATTTACCTAGAATCACCACTGCATTCTTGGTATTTTGAGTCCAACACTAGGACCTCATGAATGTTAGTTTTATTTGCACTATTATAAAAAATAATTAAAGTAAATCTATTGGTCTTTGTTGTTACAATACAAACCTTCTTTTCTATTATACCCTTCTTCCCTTTTTGAAAATTTTAAACATGAATCACTTTAGATTAATGCTCATTGTAAATATCCACCTATTTTTTTAAATTTTGGGCAACAATTAGAAAAATAGAAAGTAATTTACATCATAACATAAAGAAGTTTTAGATATATTTTATCACTATTGAGCTCCTACTATCACTACAGTAGGGTCTGCTTGCAGACTAAAGATGGTAACCACATAATCATTCCATCAAAACTGAATTAATCCCTAAGGTCTTCTAGGACTTACACAATAAAATTATAAATATTATTCTATTGTTCACATTATATCCTTTACATAGATATACATCAACACATATAATTGATATTTAACTCAATCATTACTAGGATGTCCTATGAAGTATCTAGACAAATAATAATTTGAGCAAAAGTGGTGTAGGAAATTTAATGGTAGTAGCATAAAATTAAATATTATCACCCAAATACCTTCTAATCACCAAAAGGTAAGGCTCAACCCAAAACTGAAGGGGGAGATGAGGCATGCACACCTAGATAGGCGTAATAAAAAGGGATTCTAGAAAGTGATTGAACTCAGGGAACTAAGGCTTCACAAAAAGGAAATGATGATCCCAAATCTAAGAAATAGCCTAGAGAATCCTATTTTGATTTACTAGACTGTCTAAAAAAACAATAAAGAACCCTTTGGCATAGAGATATAGTTTTAGGCTAGCTTCAAGAATCATAAATCCATTGATGAAGGGTGAGAAGGTTGGGCTAGAGTCGATCGAATCTGCACACTAAACCTCTAACCTTGAACCAATTCTCACTACTAAGAGCCTATTTCAAAGCCACATAAATGAAGGAAATATTTAAAAAAACCTTGGCTACATCGAGGGTTTGAATACAAAAAACCTAAATTTCTCCACCTGAGACTTATCTACTTGAGCCACCACTATGAAGAAGGATTTGCCTGAAAGAACCCTACCCATAGGCAAATTGCCATCAGTTGAGTTTATAACAATCCCACCATAGATGGAGGATCCTCCAGCCTCTTGTTGGTCACTGCTCACTCAATCAATGATGTTGTAGAGCTTAGGTGCATGTCATTTTGACTGAAATAGGCCCCCCCCCCCCCATAATACTGACACATTCAACATTAGGACATCGCATACAAGTGATAGTGCATCCTTTACAAACATTTATTTTTTATTTTTGACACTTTGAATTTTTTGACTATGGATAAAAAATATGGAATCTAGATGCCCCATAACCTTATATTCCTCAGGTATACCTTAAAAGGCCTCACACTTAGAAATTTAACCCTCTCACTAGATTCTTCACTCTGGCAGTTTTGACTAGCTCAAGTGAAGGCATATGTATAAACACTTAGGAGATTTGATGAAGCATGAAATGATCATTATGAGTTATAATAAGTCTCAATATCTCTCCAAAAGTTGATATATCACCACAAACCCTAGCATTATTTAGGAGTTCAACATAAATCATCAACTACTTATTAATTGAATCACTTAATTGTTGGCAAAGAGCATGAGGCATCCCCAAATAGCTAGGAAGATCACTATCTATCACTCTCAACTGTCAAATCATAAACATTTATTGTAGGAGAATCTCTAATTATAGAAGCAAATCACACTCCTACCATCACTTTAACATATATTATGTCCATGTCCAAGTCACTTATTCATTATTTAATATGTTTTATTTGAGTATTTTAATTTTTTTTTATTAGTTTATATTATTTTTAATTAATTAATTTTTTTCATTTATAGTGATTTACATTTAACATTCATTTTTTTGAGTTTTAGGCATTTCAATAAAATAATATTTAATCGATCTTGACAATTATTTTATTCTTTTTTCCATCTAGAGTGATATAGAATACTAGTTGAGAAATGCACCAAATTGATTGTTATGATTTAAAAAGATTTCAGCCGAGCCCAATACAAGAGAAATTAATTAAAAAATATGCCTTAAAATGGTTTGGGAGAATAAAGAGATATTTGAGGGTAAATATATTGTGTATATATATATATATATATATATGTATATATATATATATATGTATATATATATATATATGTATATATATGTATATATATATATATATATGTATATATATACATATATATGTATATATATACATATATATGTATATATATATATATATATATATATATATATATATATATATATATATATATATATATATATATATATTCTTTTAATAATTTTTCATATCTATAATTGTAGTTTCAATACCATGAAAAATTGATGAAGAGAGGAGAAATATTCAACTTTACATAATAAATATAAATGCATGGAATGGTTTTTGTGATAAATGGAAAAAAGGACAATAATAGGGTTGTAGGGAAGTTAACCAAATTAATGCTATCTAAAAAAATGTTTTTTTAAATTAAATATTTTATAAATATTGTAATTAACATAGGGAAGAAAAGTAACTAACTAAAAGGTTATGAAGGGAGAGTGCAAAAGGTGTAGGCAATGACTTCTCAGATAAGGTGACAAACTGTAGATGAGCTCACTAATAAAATTTTAAGTTATATATAAGTTATCATACTTCTATATTTTTTTGTTTATATAAGTTATTTTATATAACTTATAAAAATATCCATTTTTATTCTATAACTTGTTTTACAAGAAGTGTGATATGACAATATTGCAACAAAGAAAGTGTGCATAACGTGGGATCCTATAATTTTATACAATCTTAAGCATGGAATGGGGCACACATACCTTCAATAATTGGCCCATGATAATTAACTTGTGCTAATAAAACATGTGTTGTTTAATTAGTTTTGAATTATGTAAATTATAAAATTAACACTCTTCTATAATTTTATCATTATGTATTTTTAAGTCTAAAGATAATTTGTCATTAAGGGGGAATATGAGGAGAATTACTCCTTGTATGATGAAGACAAGGACTGGGATGATGATTGGGGACTTTTAGGATATATATAAAATGTACATTCAAAATTTATATAAGTAATAAAATGTACATTCTATATATATATATATATATATATATATTGAATGTACATGTTATTACTCCCTCATACCAATTATTATATAAACAATTCAAATTTAAATATATATATATATATATATATATATATATATATATATATATATATTTATATTTGTAATACCAAAAAATGATTTATAATTACAAATATTTATATTATTATTTTTTAATTCTTTACAATTATATGTGTCATATTTGTGCCATGTTATGGATGGCATAAATTTGGCACTAATTTCATGTAAGTTTGGTGCAATTAAAAATGATTAGTTGCTTCAATCTTTCACCACTAAAAATGATGCAATATTTTTGAAGTTTCATCATGAAAATATAAGAAATAGTATATTTCCAACATAAATATGACACCTTTTGTGGCACAAATTGCACTTCATGTAGTAGTGTACTACCACCGAATGTAGAAGGGTTAATTACATCCATCGAAGATTGTTTAGATATAAGATGTTTGTTTTAAAGAGATTGTTATTTGGATTTTAAGTGTTATAATAAGTAATATATGCATCCTTATTTTTTTTTTTAATTTCTTACTTTTGCACCACTAAAAATGATGTAATTTTCTCAAAGTTTCATGATGAAAACATAAGAAATAGTATATTTCCAACACAAATATGACACCTTTTGTGGCACAAATTGCACTTTTCATAGTAGTGTACTACCACCGAATGTAGAAGGGTTAATTACATCCATTAAAGATTGTTTAGATATAAGATGTTTGTTTTAAAGAGATTGTTATTTGGATTTTAAGTGTTATAATAAGTAATATATTCATCCTATTTTTTTTTTAATTTCCTCTTTGAATATTTTTAAGGTTATCTTATTATGGGAATGAATATCAAGTTCTTGGTTAGGATCTTCATAGACCTAATCACAATTTAGTTATTGTTGACAAATTTTTGGTCCTGCAAGCCAAAATTGTGCACCCCCTCCTTTTTATTTGTAAAATTCATCCCATCCATGTTTTGGATAGATCATCCCTATGCTACCTTGTGCAAATTTTTCTCTCTTAGACCTTTCTTAAGAAAAAGCCAACTTTTTTCCTCATTTGTTTAGCCAAGTGCATTTCAGGTTTTTCAAGAGCAGTTACTTCACCTACAACAAACCAAATCAAGGTTTCCAAATGACTTGTGAAATTTTCATAAGTCAAGTTACTTGATAAACCTGATTTGGTCCTTACAGTGTAAGTCAGACTTTACAAACATCTTTATTTATAAAGGTTTATAAGTAAAGACACTTCCAAAACCTGATTTGGTCTTGGCAGACCAAATCAAATTTTCAAAGTTTCTTTACTTATTTGTTTTATGAGTTGAAGTTGATGTAAAACCTGAATTAAGAGCTCATGAGAAGTCCAAAATCATCTATCTAGTGCAATTTAGGTTTGTGCAAGTATATTACTTGTTAGATTTTATAAGTAAAAGCAAGTGAAGGATCTGATTTGGTCTATGTAGCTCGCCAAAGGCATGAATTTTCTTCAGAGGGCACATAATTAAAAAAAGGTGGACTTTTAATTTTTTTGAAGGATAAATAGAGAAAGGCCAAAGGGTAAGTGCCCTTGTGGAGGGCACTTAGGTGGTGCATAGGACCCTTACAATTCTTCCAAAAGGTAACTTTGGACTCAAAGTGTCCTTACAGAGGACACCTTGGTCGATGGTAGGACCAAATCAAAAGTTTTGAAGGGGCATTTCAAGGCACAAAGTGCCCTTGCAGAGTGCACCTTGAGAAAGATGAAGACCATTTCAAAAATATTGAAGGGTACTTCTGGATGAAAGAAACCCTTGCAAAGGGCAACCGGCTAAAGGAGACAAATTACAAAGGCTCGAAGGGCACGTGCCCATCAGGAAATGAAGCAATCAAAAGAAAGAATTCCTTTAGATAAAATGTCTAAAGGAATTCCTTCAGACATTTTTCCCAAAGGAAAGTGTAGTAAAAATCCTAAAACAAAGGAGTAGAGACCACCGAGAACCTGAAGACCTGATAAATCAAAGACAAGCCAAGAAGAATCCAAGGCAAAGGAGAAGTCGAAGGAAAGAGACAAAACACATGCAAAGACAAAGTGGAAAATACAAAACAAGGAATAGTTCTAGCTACTAACAAAGACAAAGGATAGAATCAATGACCACTCAGACCAAGACAAGTGGCATAGACAACTTAGCAGAAGGAGTTAATACATTTGGTGAAATATATCTACCAAAAACTAATAAAATAGATTGGTTTTTGAACTATAAAGGAGAGCAGCCCATGTTTTCATGTTTCACCATTAATGCACAACTAGTTGCACCCAACATTAAAGAGAGCATGGTTGAGCCATAATAACTTGGGGATGGATTTGTCAGTTACTAGGAGTATCCCATGCTTTTATAGGCCTAAGATAGCAAGGGCGAAAACTTGGATATTTACAACATGGCTCTCCCATACATAGTTGGAATAATACAACAACAACATCGTCTTTTGGTCTTTGTAGAAGTGTTTAACTCAGCATGGGTTTCCATTCCTTGATTTGTTAGCTTTCTTGCCTCTAGTTCTCTATATATTTGTAACTTCTCATTTGAGAAAGGATATCTTAACTTGTATGGTGAATCCCTATAGGAATTTATCTTGAATCCAAAGAAGCATATTTACCTCCATTTGAGCTTGCACTTTTGCATATGTATATGGTTTTATCTAGTTATTATGAGTTCTTCTCTTGTAGGTCAACAAGAACTGTCTAGATTAGAGTATAGGTGCATGTGAATAGGCTATCCATAGTGTGTCTTAAAACACCTCTAGTAGTTCTTCCTCCCTATATTTCCATAGGATCCCCTATTGAAACACTGATGCATGAAAGGTTCTCATTTGAATGAAGAGTATGTTTGCTTGTCTTTGGTGTAAAGTGTATGCCAAAGTTGAGTAGACCAACCATTTTAGTGCATCATCGCTTTAGTTTAGGTTCTAATTTCACTATTTCTCTCCCTTTTCATCCCCCCCATTGTTATAAATAGGAAATCTAGGGCCTCAAGATGCATCAAGGAGAGCTAGCCCCTAATATAGAGATTCATCCCTCACGTTTACAACCCACAGAAAGACCAATGTCTCCATTATGTTGCATGGAAGAAGAGAGTTGAGCCTCCCTTTAGAGGGTACAATCCACTATGTCAATATTGTTTGTCATGCTTGATAGGACATTTTGTCTAAGAGGTTGAAGAATTCTTGGTGTGTTCTTCAACAAATCAGCCTTTGGAGGCATTCAATCAACACCGATGGCAACTCCAAAGATACATCAATTTTTTAAGCAGCACGAGTGATTCTTTGAAGAGCTTTGGTAGTATGTTTCTTTATGAAGTTTCATGGTTGCATATGGTTATGAGTTTTTCCCTTTATAGGTTGGTGAAACATTATGGGCTTTGCCTCTTCCACCTTAGTTTAAACAAGTCCTTGGCCAGCCTAACTATGGTCCTTACCAGCCTTGTGTTGATCCTTACTAGGTCCAATATGACCAGTCTTAGCCCTATCATGAGCTATATCAGTCTTATGTCTAGTCTTCTCAATGTGTTACTTCTCCTAATCAACATAATCCTTTTGCCAATCAGCCCATTTCCACCTTCAAACAAACACTATTGGGGTATGAAAGGTATGTAGTGGGGCTTGACACTAGAAGGGGATGTGGCCAACAAATTCTTAATCATTTCATCCATCAAGTGAGAAATGCATTAGAGTTGGTCAAGAGTTAATGGACTCTTATTGAAAGAGCTAATTGGCAAAAGCTTACAAATGAGATCCTAGATGTGAGTGGTTTGATTACATCTTTGAAAGATAAGCTAAGTATTAATGAGAGGTAGCCTTACCAAGTCTATCAACCTACATACCCACTACCCCAAGTTTCATATCAGCCATATGCAACCCTTACTCACGATCCAAGTCAATCCTATCAAATTACTTTCCCCAATAATGTTGAGGAAAGTTTTTAAATATAAAATCTTGTGTTTAAGGTCAATCTTGATAGGCAGATTGAGTTGGCAAATATTCACATGCAATAGTGTATGTTGGCATCAAGGGATGTGATATCCAAGCCCTCACTACCCTCTCACATTGCAACTTCATCACCCTAAAAGGAGACTTCTAGTCCTAAGATCATGAACTGGAGTAAATTAGTTGAGTTATGGATCGACAAGGAGGAGAAGGGCATTGTTCAAGAGTGTGAAGTATAAAATGAGGCTAGTCCTTCTCAAGTCCCTCCCACCCTTACTCAAGAATCTTCATTTACTCCATGGCAGCCTTCATGCACTCCCCATTTCCATGATGATTTTTATAAGCTCCAAGAAAGACTCTTTCAAGAAAATCTAGCTAAGCAAATTAAGGAATTAGAGGCAAAGGTGAGATTGCTTAGTGAAAGCAAGATGGAAGTTCTAGACCTTAGAGAGGAGCCTATGCCAAAAAACACCCCTTCTACCAATCCTCAAGATAATTTTGATATTGATGAAGTGTTGGTCAAGTGGAGAGAATAAAATCAAGTGATTTTGGCCCAAGGTCTGCCCTTATTTTCTCATGAGCTTTCAAAAAGATCCCCTACTTTCCATTCCCAATTTGATTTTGATAATCCTTATGTTCCACCTCCTTGCCTGGTAAATGAAGAATTTTTCTCTTATGTTAAGGAATCCATCTTGAGGGAAGCAAGTGAATAGGAGTATTCTCAAATCATGACTAATTATGGAGACTTCATGAGTGCAGATGAGGAGGAGATCACCATAGGTACACCCCTTGGTGAATAAGAAGACAAGTCATAAGCTTTTGCCTCTATCTATGATGAGGAAGAGATGATCATTGACTTTTTTCTCACTTTGAAAGATGTCATGGAGGAACATGGATAGATTCTTGATCATTATTTGAATGATTTGTTTGAAGTCATTGGGGTAGGTTACACTCTTCTTTAATGAGACTATGAGTTGGCTAAGGGTGGAGAAAGCAACATTGGGACTCAAATAAGTATGCAAAGGGGTAACAAGCTTTCAAATTTATCCTTTCAAGAGGTTGGTGAATCTAAAGATGATATTTTGAAAGTCATCAAGGAGGGATATCACCTTTTAGAAGGAACCCATCAGCTCTGGAAGGATGAAGAAGAATCATGTGGGCCTAAAGCTTCTAAGGAACATGAGGAACATGAAACCAATCCTCTTGGAGACATTCCTATTAAATAAATACAAGTTGACCATGAGATAAAGAGTGGGAATAATTATGAAATTTCTCAACATGTGCAAGAGGAATATGTCTTCATTGGAGACCTATTCAAAGATAAACTCTTTGAGACTAGACCAAGTGAAGTGCCAAGGAAGAGGCCTGATCTACAAAGTTTTCAAGTCAAAGAGAAACATGCTTGGTACTTTATTTCATCTCATCTTGAAAGTGATTTAAGAAAATTTCCCTTTGATCCAAGAGGGAGAAGAGCATATTTGGTTATTTTTACATTATAGTTTTCTTTCTGTTAGGTTATATTTTGTTTTCCCTAAGTGCTGTTATGCATGTGTGTAGTGTTTTTAACCTTTGTGTGTGTTTTTCCTTCTTGTTTGGGGTAAAATATTTGTTGGTTCATAGGTACTTACAAAGATATTATTGACTTCTCCAAGATGCATCTTGAATCCATGCCCAATGGACTTTGAGGCTACCAGTCTTCTTTAGCATAGTAGACATATTCTCCCTGTGAGTCGCCAAATGTGTTGACCAATTTTTGGTCTTACAAGCCAAAATTGGGCACCCCCTCCTTTTTATTTGCAAAAGTCATCCAATCCATATTTTGGCTAGATCATCCCTTTGCTACCTTGTGAAAAATGTTCTCTGCTAGACCTTTCTTGAGAAAAAGCCAAGTGTTTTCCTCATTTGCGTAGCCAAGTGCATTTTGGGTTTGTCAAGAGAAGTTACTTCACCTACAATAGACCAAATCAAGTTTTCCAAATGACTTTACCTATGAAATTTTCATAAGTTAATTTAATTGATAAACCTAATTTGGTCCTTACAGTGTAATTCAGACTTTGTAAACATCTTTATTTATAAAGGTTTATAAGTAAAGACACTTGCAAACCCTGATTTGGTCTTGACAGACCAAATTGGGTTTTCCAAGTGTCTTTAATTATTTGTTTTGTGAGTTCAAATTGATGAACAAACCAAAGTAAGAGCTCATGAGAAGTTCAAAATGGTCTATCTAGTGTAATTTGGGTTTGTGAAAGTGTATTACTTGTCAGCTTTTATAAGTAAAAGTAAGTGAAGGATCTGATTTGGTCTATGCAGCTCCCTAAAGGCACAAATTTTCTTTAGAGGGGACATAAGCAAAAAAAGGTGAAATTTTTACTTTTCTAAAGGATAATTAGAGAAAGGCCAAAGGGTAAGTGCAGATGTGGAGGGAAATTATGTGGCACATAGGAACC
Organism: Torreya grandis; assembly: GCA_037957365.1. Lineage (NCBI taxonomy): Eukaryota > Viridiplantae > Streptophyta > Pinopsida > Cupressales > Taxaceae > Torreya > Torreya grandis. The sequence continues at coordinate 468,866 of JARHVA010005914.1, read as the reverse complement.
TTATAATTCTTCTTAAAGGTAACTTTAGACTCAATGTGTCCTTGCAGAGGGTACCTTGGTCAGTGGTAGGACCAAATCAAAATTTTTGAAGGGGAATTTTGAGGCACAAAGTGCCCTTGCAAAAGGCACCTTGAGAAAGATGAAGACCATTTTAGAAATCTTGAAGGGCCCTTGAAAAGGGCAACCAACTAAAGAAGGATACAAATCGTAAAGGCCCAAAGGCCACGTTCCCGTTGAGAAAAGAAGTAATCAAAAGAAAGAATTCCTTCAAATAAAATATCTGAAGGAATTCCTTTATACATTTTGCCCAAAGGAAGGTGTAGCAAAAAGCTTGAAATAAAAAAGTATAGACCACCGAGAACCTAAAGGCTTGATAATTCAAATACAAGCCAAGACGAGGCCAAGGCAAAGGATAAGTTGAAGGAAAGCAAAAAAACATGGGCAAAGACAAAGCATAAAAGACAAAATAAAGAATAATTCCAACTGCTGACAAAGACAAAGGATATAATCAATGACCACTCAGACTAAGACAAGTGGCATAGATAACTCAGTAGGAGTTAGTACATTTGGTGAAATATATCTACCAAAAATCAATAAAATAGATTAGTTTTCAAACTATAGAAGAGAGCAACCTATGTTTTCATGCTTCACCATTAATGCATAGCCAGTTGTGCCCATCATTGAAGAGATCATGGTCTAGCTACAACAACTTGGGGATGGATTTGTCAGTTACTAGAAGGAGTATCCCATGCTTTTTCAATCCCAAGACAACAAGGGTGGAAACTTAGACATCTACAACATGGTTCTTCCATATGTAGCTGGAAGAACATGGTAAAAGCATGGTCTTTTGGTCTTTGTAGAAGTGTTTAACTTAGCATGGGTTTCCATTCTTTGATTTTTCAGCTATCTTATTTCTAGTTCTCTATATATTTATAGCTTCTCTTTTGAGAAAGGATATCTCAGCTTGTATGGTGAAGCCCTAAAGGAATTTACCTTGAATCAAAAGAAGCATTTTTACCTCCATTTGAGCTTACAATTTTGTATATGTCTATGTTTTATCTTGTGTTAAGTCATTTTATTTTCATGATTTCATAGGTTTATTCTAACATATCTAGTGTATTGTGAATTCTTCTCTTGTAGGTCAATAAGAAGTGTCCAGCTCAGAGTATAGGCACATGAAAATAGGTTGTGCATAGTGTGTCATAAAACACCTCTAGTACTTCTTCCTCCCTATATCTCCATAGGATCCTCTGTTGAAACACTGATGTAGGAAATGTTGTCATTCAAATGAAGTGTATGCTTGCTTATCTTTAGTGAAAAGTGTATGTCAAAGCTAAGTAAACCAACCATTTTGGTGCATCACCACTTTAGTTTAGGTTTTAATTTTAGTTTAAATCTAGGGCCTCAAGGTGCATCAAGGGGAGCTATCCCCTAATCTAGAGATTCATCCTTCATTTTGCAACCTACAAGAAGAGGAATGTCTCCATTATGCTGTGTGGAGGAAGAGAGCTGAGCCTCCCTTTAGAGAGTGCAATCCACTATGTCAATAGTTTTTGGCATGCTTGGTGGGACATTTTGTCTAAGAGGTTAAAGAATTCTTGGTGTTTTCTTCAACAAATCAACCTTTAGAAGCATTCAATCAACACCAATGGCAACTCTGAAGATACATCAGCTAGTTGAGTAGCCTGAGTGATCCTTTGAAGAGCTTTGGTAGTATGTTTCTTTATGAAGTTTCATGGTTGCATATAGTTATGAGTTTTGCCCTTTATAGGTTGGTAAAACATTGTGGGCTTTGCCTTTTTCTCCTTAGTTTGATCAAGTCCTTGGCCAGCCTAGCTATGATCCTTACCAACCTTGTGTTAATCCTTACCAGGTCCAATATGACCAATTTCAGCCCTATCATGAGCTATATCAGTCTTATGCCTAGTCTTCTCAATGTGTTACTTCTCCTACTCAACCTAATCCTTTTTCCAATCAACCCATTTCCACCTTCAAACAAGCACTATTGGGGTATGAAAGGTATGTAGTGGAGCTTAACACTAGAAGGGGATGTGGCCAATAAATTCTTGATCATTTCATACATCAAGTGAGAAATGCATAAGAGCTGGTCAAGAGTGAATGGAATCCCTTTGAAAGAGCCAATTGGAAAAGGCTTACAAATGAGATGTTGGATGTGAGTGGTTTGATTACATCTTTAGAAGAGAAGCTGGGTATTCATGAGAGGTAGGTTTACTAAGTCTATCAACCTACATACACGTTGCCCCAATTTTCATATCAGACATACACAACCCCTATTCATGAGCAAAGTCAAGCCTGTCAAAGTCCTTTCCCTAATCATGTTGAGGAGAGTTTTGAAATATAAAATCTTATGTTTAAGGCCAATTTTGATAGGTAGATTGAGTTGGAAAATATTCACATGTAGTAGTCTATGTTGGCATCAAGGGAAGTGGAATCCAAACCCTCACTACCCTCTCACATTACAACCACATCGCCCCAAAAGGAGACTTCTAGTCCTAAAATCATGAGCTGGAGTAAAGTAGTTGAGTTATGGAGCAACAAGGAGGAGAAGGGCATTGTTCAAGAGTGTGATGTACAAAATGAGACTAGTCCTTCTCAAGTCCATCCCATCCTTCCTCAAGAATATTCTTGTACTCCATGCAACCTTCATGCACTCCCCATTTCCATGATGATTCCTATGAGCTCCAAGAAATACTCTTTTAAGAAAATCTAGCTGAGCAAATTGAGGAATTAGAGGCAAAGGTGAGATTGCTTAGTGAAAATGAAATGGAAGATTTAGACCTTAGAGAGGAACCTATGCCAAAAGACACCCCTTATACCAATCCTCAAACTAATTTTGATATTGACAAAGTTTTGATCAAGTGGAGAGAAGAAAATCAAGTGATTTTGGCCCAAGGTCTACCCCCATTTTCTCATGAGCTTTCAAAAAGATCCCCTAATTTCCATTCCCAACTTGATTTTGATAATCCTTGTGTTCCACCTCCTTGCCTAGTAAATGAAGAATGTTTCTCTTGTGTTGAGGAATCCATATTGAGGGATGTAAGTGAAGAGGAGTATGCTCAACTCATGACTAATCAGGGAGACTTCATGAGTGTAGATGAGGAGGAGATCACCATAGGTATCCCCCTTGGTGAACAAGAAGACAAGTCACAGGGTTTTGCCTCTATCTCTAATGAGGTAGAGATGATCATTGACTCTTTTCTCACTTTGCAAGACATCATGGAGCATCATGGAAAGATTCTTGATCATTCTTTGAATGATTTATTTGAAGTCATTGGGGTAGGTTATACTCTTCTTCAAAGAGGCTATGAGCTGGCTAAGGGTGGAGAAGGCAACATTGGGACTCAAATAAGTATGCAAAAGGGCATGAAGCTTTCAAATTTATTCTTTCAAGAGGTTAGTGAATTTTAAGATGATATTTTTGAAGTCATCAAGGAGGGATATCACCTTCTAGAAGGAACCCATCAGCTCTGGAAGGATGAAGAAGAATCATGTGGGCCTGAAGCTTCTAAGGAACATGAAACCAATCCTCTTAGAGACATGTCTACTAAAGAGATACAAGTTGACCATGAGAAAAAGAGTGGGGAAAAATATGAAATGTATGAATGTGTGCAAAAGGAATATGTCTTCATTGGAGACTTGTTCAAAGATGACCTCTTCGAGACTAGACCAAGTGAAGTACCAAGGAAGAGGCCTGATCTACAAAGTGTTCAATTCAAAGATAAACATGCTTGGAAATTTGTTTCATCTCATATTGAAAGTGAATTAAGAAGTTTTCCCTTTGATCTAGGAGGGAGAAGAACATATTTGGTTAGCTATACATAGTAGTTTGCTTTCTGTTAGGTTGTCTTTTGTTTTCCCTAAGTACTTTTACACATGTGTGTAGTGTTTTTAGCCTTTGTGTGTATTTTTTCCTTATTGTTTGGGGTAAAATATTTATAGGTTCAAAGGTCCTTATAAGGCTACCATTGACTTCTCCAAGATACATTCTGACTCCATGCCTAATGGACTTTGAGGCTACTAGTCTTCTTTAGCATAGTAGGTAGGCTCCCCCTGTGAGTCACCAAATGTGTTGACCAATTTTTGGTCTTACAAGACAAAATTGGGTACACCCTCCTTTTTATTTAAAAAATTCATCCAATCCATGTTTTTTCTCGATCATCCCTCTATTACCTTGTGTAAAATTTTCTCTGTCAGACCATTCCTAAGAAAAAGACAAGTGTTTTCCTCATTTGCTTAGCCAAGTGCATTTCAGGTTTGTCAAGAGTAGTTACTTCACCTACAATAAACCAGATCATGTTTTCCAAATGACTTTACTTATGAAATTTTCATAAGTCAAGTTACTTGATAAACCCAATTTGATCTTTATGGTGTAATTTGGACTTTGCAAACATCTTTATTTATAAAGGTTTATAAGTAAAGACACTTAAAAACTCAATTTGGTCTTGGCAGACCAAATCGGGTTTTCTAAGTGTCTTTACTTTTTTGTTTTATGAGTTTAAGTTGATGTAAAACCCAAAGTAAGAGCTCATGAGAAGTCTGAAATGGCCTATCTAGTGTAATTTGGGTTTGTGCTGGTGTATTACTTGTCAGATTTTATAAGTAAAAGTAAGTGAAGGATATGATTTGGTTTATGTAGCTCATCAAAGGCATATATTTTATTCACATGGCACATAATAAGAAAAAATGGATTTTTCACTTTTTTGAAGGACAATTAGAGAAAGGTCAAAGGGTAAGTGCCCTTGTAGAGGGCACTTAGGCAGTGCATAGGACCCTTAAAATTCTTCTGAAAGGAAACTTTGGACTCAAAGTGTCCTTATGGAGGGTACCTTGGTCAGTGGTAGGACCAAATCAAAAGTTTTGAAGGGACATTTCAAGGCACAAAGTGCCCTTATTGAGCACACCTTGAGAAAGATGAAGACCATTTCAGAAAGCCCAAAGGGCAGTTTTGGATGAAATAAACCCTTGTAGAGGGTAATCAACTGAAGAAGGAGACAAATTTCAAAGGCCCAAAGGGCACATGCCCTTTCAATAAAGAAGCAATAAAAAGAAAGAATTCCTTTAGATAAAATGTCTAAAGGAATTCCTTCAAACATTTTTCTTGAAGGAAAGTGTAACAAAAATATTGAAACAAAGGAGTAGAGACCATCAAGAACCTGAAGTCCCAATAAATCAAAGAGAAGCCAAGGTAAAGCAAGGTAAAGGAGAAGTCAAAGGAAAGAGATAAAACATGGGCAAAGACAAAACAAGGAATAGTTCTAGCTGCTAACAAAGATAAAGGATATAGTCAATGACCATTTAGACCAAGACAAGTGACATAGACAACTCAACAGAAGGAGTTAATACATTTGTGTTAGGTTGTGGAGCTAAAAGCTTCACTGATGCAGACATGGAGGAGGGTTGTTGAATGTCACAGTCACCGGCATCGATCAGGCCAACCGACATCGGTCAGGTGGAGACAGGAAGGCAATCGACATCGGCAAGAGTCGGCTGATGTCGGTCACCTCCAGACTAATAGGGACTGATGTCGGTCACCTATGCGGTTCTGAACTACGAGTTTCATGGATAGTTTGTTAACGAATCAGTTATTTGCATGTTAAAAGGCTAATTTTAGTCTTGAGCTATGGATCTAATTATTGTAATTGGATGTCTAATTATTGTTTGCATGAGATCTATATAATAGACTCATGGGCTGTATTGTAAAGTGTGCTAGTTTAGAGTTGAGCTTGGTTAGCTCCTTCAGAGTGAAGAGAGCAAGGGTAGCTCCTCCTAGTTCCATAGGTGTGTGTGTGCAAGGTCAAAGGAGATCTGTGGGGTAGCAAGATCAAAGGTGACAGCAACACATCAAAGAGCAAGAAGAGGAAGGCAAGGTAGATCCTTCCAATTGTAATAACAGGGTGATCTACAGGTTGTTGCAAGATCAGGAAGAAGTTATACATGGTAAGTAAGGTCGGTTGATCTGCAAGTGTATATGTTTGTGAGATCCAAGTTTGTAGGTGTGCAGAACTAGGTTGATTTGTAGGTGTGCAAGATCAGGGAGGTCAACAACACAACAAGTAGCAAGATTAGGTGAGATCTACTTGGATTACATTGAGTACTTAGATTATGGTGTGTACTCGGTCATGGAGTACATGGAGTACTTGTGTACTGGAAGTAGTGATACTGATTGGTGGTACTGGCAGTAGTGATACTGATTGGTTGGAGGTGAACACCAACTCTGTGTTTGAGTTGTGTGTTGGGACTGTAATTGAGAGAGTGAGCTCTTGAAGAGATTTACTATTTATGCCCTAGAGGTGTGGGAGCCCTAGAGGTGTGTAAGGAAGAAGACTGTGGCATCTTCTTTATTGTATTTCCTTTTAGAAGAGTATTAATACAATCGGGTATTGTCTCTCATATTCTGTGTTATTTTTGAATTCTAGTTACTTGTGCATTCTGGTTAATTCCACATATTTAAGTTGCTTGTACATGGTAATCAATTATGCTTTCGGGTCCTAATAGTGGAATCATAACTATTTCTTGTTCTAGATTCTTGACAAGTGATCAGGCAAACACACAACATACAGTAACAGGATAATGTCGCGACCATCATCAACCTGGTAAAGAAAACCACAATAGTTACAATGACATTGACTAAAGCCATGCTTTGTCATCTACCTGTCAAACCTGTACCACTGTCCTGGAGCTTCCTCAAGACCATATGACCTAGCCTTCCGTCTCACGTGTCCATTCTCTCTATTCTTTAACTAAGGTATCCATTTGTCTTTCATTGCTTTCATATCGGCTAGCAACCATACCAAATCTTCTGTTTGGTTCTACATCCTATTCATGCCATGCTCCCACTATTTCCTAGATCCTTCCTGCTCTGCAGTGAGCAATTAGTATAAAGAAGAGGAATAATGAATTTGAGGCTTACTTACCATTTTAGTCCTCCATATGGGTGTTTGAGACTCCTTAACAGCTTGTTGTCCACCCAAAATCTATTCCAGTGACTAACCTCGGTCACCACACAGTCTGCATCTGACCAATGTCAGTTCCATGTGACTGTCCAGGTCACCGACGCCAATTATCCTACCAACGTCAGTCTCCACCTGCTTGACACCACCAACTCCTCTAGTCTACACATGACTGACATCGGTACCTATCTGTTTGATGTTGGTTACCTTTGACCGATGCCAGTACCTATGTTTTCTTGTGAGTGATGACTTTTTACCTATGAGCTCTCTTTGGATCAAAACCCTGTCCAAACTGCCCTGCTCAGAGATATCCAGTCCCATCCACTGATCTCTCTCCATCATCTCCTCCATAAACACCAAGGCTTTCTAGTTCTTAAGTCTGTCAAAGACATCTAACTTCCTCTTAATAACATGCATGTCCTTCTTGCTCATGTGACCAAGCCTACAAAGCCATATCTTCACAATAAAAGAAGAATCAGTAATACAAGCAAGTAGATAAAGAGTACCTGCTTTCTTACCACAGGCTAATTCAAGTGCATCCATTGTTAGAGTTCCTATGCATCTCTCATCACCTAAATTTCCTAAAGCAATTAGCCACATCTTTAGAACTAGGACCTGCATGACATCCTTCAACACCCATGTGTTGGCCACCTGCAATTTTAGCTTCACTTTCCCTTTGCCAATAATTTGACAAGGCACACCAGCCCCTAAATAAATCTTTCCAAAGTCTCCAAAGACCATAACATGGAAAAATACTCTATTTCGGGCTACATGGAAAGAGGCAACAAAATCTATAAAACAAGATTCTACTTTATCCAAGAAACATACCAAAGAATCCTGTGCAACAACACCTGCAACATCTGCTTCTTCAGTTCCTTCATGCTGATCTTCTACCAACCAACAATATTTCTTTTCCTATTCTTTCTTTCCATAACACCGTAATTGACCATTCATGCTTTTCAATTCCTCCATTTTTTTATTACAGGTCACTCTCAGGGGTTTTTGATTGAGTGGGAGTATAGCAATGGCAAAAGAAGGTAAGCTGAGAATGGAGAAATTCAGACACAGGTGTAGCACCACAGGGTTTGTGGTGGTTGGTCTTCAAGATTGATCTTGAAGAGGGATACAAGCCAGGATATAGATTAGATAATGTACTGGTGCAGGTATAGGTGCAGCTATTTATCTCCAAGTGGGAGATTGTTAGGTTGTGGAGCTAAAAGCTTCACCTAGATGCAAACATGGGGGAGGTTGTTGAGTGTCACAGTCACCGACGTCGGCAGGCCAACTGATGTCAGTCAGAGGTCGACAGAAAGCAATCAACATTGGTTAGGAGTCAGCCAACGTCGGTCACCTCTAGATGGATGATTGATGTTGGTCGCCTGTGCGGTTCTAGAATTGCTTGTTGACGAACAGTTAGTTTGTTGAACCAGTTGTTTACATGTTAAAGACTAATTCGAGTCTTGAGCCACTTGTCTAATTATTGTATGCATGGGATCTATATAATAGACTCATGGGCTATATTGTAAAGTGTAGAACTAGAAGAGTTCTTTTGCATGGTGGAAACACAGGGGTTCTTCCATGGTATGTAAGATCAGGTCTCTGCAAGATCAGGGAGGAGATCTACATGGGTAAATAAGATCAGTTGATCTGCAGGGGTGTGTGTGTGTGAGGTCAAAGGTAGATCTGTGGGGTAGTAAGATCAAAGGTGATAGCAACACATTAAGGAGCAAGATCAGGTGAGATCTACTTGGAGTACCAGTTCATACTCAGTTGTACTGGAAGTATTGTACTAACTGGTTGAGGTGAACAACAGCTCTGTGTTAGCCATTTGTTGTGACCTGTATTGAGAGAAGATAACTCTTGAGGGAAGATTACTAGTATGCCCACAAAGTGGATGAAAGAGTGTGATCTCTTTGTTGTAATTTTCTTTTGGAATGAGTTGAATACAATTGTGTGTTGCCTCTCATATTCTATGTTATTTCTGAATTCTAATTACTTGTTACTTCTAGTTAAATTCTGTGTTAAGTTGCTAATACAAAGGTAATCAAGTGTGCTCTTAAATCTGACAAGTTGTGTCAGAGCTTTGTGGAACCTAGATTCCTGACAAGTGGTATCAGAGCGAGGTTGGAGGTTCTCAGAGCAAGGTTCACTAACACCTTGGTCACAGAGTGTGTTAAGTGTTTTTTGATTACAGGTCACTCTCAGGGGTTTTTGATTGAGTGGGAGTATAGTAATGGCAGAAGAAGGTAAGCTGAGAATGGAGAAATTCAGACATAGGCGTAGCACCACAAGGTGTGTGGTGGTTGGTCTTCAAGATTGATCTTAAAGAGGGATACAAGCTAGGATATAGATTAGACAAAGTACTAATATAGGTACAGGTGCAACTGCTTATCTCCAAGTGAGAGATTATTAGGTTGTGGAGCTAAAATCTTCACTTGGATGCAAACATGGGGGAGGTTGCTGAGTGTCATAGTCACCAATGTCGGGAAGCCAACCGACATCGATCAGAGGTTGACAGAAAGCAACCAACATCGGTCAGGAGTCGGCCGATGTTGGTCAGCTCCAGACGGATGACCGATGTCGGTCAGTTGTGTGATTCTAGAACTGCTTGTTGACAGATAGTTAGTTTGTTGAACCAGTTGTTTGCATGTTAAAGACTAATTTGAGTCTTGAGCCACTTGTTTAATTATTGTATGCATGGGATTTATATAATAGAGTCATGGGCTATATTTTAAAGTGTAGAACCAGAAGAGTTCTTCCACATGGTGGAAACACAGGGGTTCTTCCATGGTATGTAAGATCAGGTCTGATCTGTAGGTTGTTGCAAGATCAGGGAGGAGATCTACATGGGTAAGTAAGATCGGTTGATCTGTAGGGGTGTTGTGTGTGAGGTCAAAGGTAGATCTATGGGGTAGCAAGATCAAAGGTGACAACAACACATCAAGGAGCAAGATTAGGTGAGATCTACTTGGAGTACCAGTTTGTACTCGATTGTACTGGCAGTATTGTACTGACTGGTTGAGGTGAATAATAGCTCTATGTTAGCCATTTGTTGTGACCTGTATTGAGAGAAGATAACTCTTGAGGGAATATTACTGGTATGCCCATGAAGTGGATGAAAGAGTGTGATCTCTTTGTTGTAATTTCCTTTTGGAATGAGTTGAATACAATTGTGTGTTGCCTCTCATATTCTGTGTTATTTCTGAATTCTAGTTACTTGTTACTTCTGGTTAAATTCCATGTTAAGATGCTAATACAAAGGTAATCAAGTGTGCTCTTAAATATGACAAGTTGTGCTAGAGCTTTGTGGAACCTAGATTCTTGACAAGTGGTATCAGAGCGAGGTTGGAGGTTCTCAGAGCGAGGTTCACTAACACCTTGGTCACAAAGTGTGTTAAGTGTTTTTTGATTACAGGTCACTCTCAGGGGTTTTTGATTGAGTGGGATTATAGCAATGATAGAAGAAGGTAAGCTAAGAAAGGAGAAATTCAAACACAGGCATAGCACCATAGGGTGTGTGGTGGTTAGTCTTCAAGATTGATCTTGAAGAGGGATACAAGCCAGGATACAGATTAGACAATGTATTGGTATAGGTACAGGTGTAGCTATTTATCTCCAAGTGGGAGATTGTTAGGTTGTGGAGCTAAAAGCTTTACCTGGATGCAAACATGGAGGGTTGCTGATGAGTGTCACAATCATCGACGTCAGCAGGCCACGCCGACATCGAGCAAGGGTCGACAAAAAGAAACTGACATCGGTAGGAGTCGGCCAACGTCGGTCATCCTTAGGTAGATAGGGACCGACGTCAGTCACTTGTGTGGTTCTAGAACTGCCTGTTGATGAACAATTAGTTAACGAACCAGTTGTTTGCATGTTAAAGACTAGTTCGAGTCTTGAGCCGCTTGTCTAAATTATTGTATGCATGGGATATATATAATAGACCCATGGGGCTATATTTTAAAGTGTAGAACTAGAAGAGTTCTTCCATTGGTGGAATCATACGGGTTCTTTTAGGTATGTAAGATCAGGTTGATCTGCAGGGTGTGCAAGATCAGGGTGGAGATCTACATGGGTAAGTAAGGTCGTTTGATCTGTAGGGGTGTGTGTGTGTGTGCGAGGGTCAAAAGGAGATTTGTGGGATATCAAGATCCAAGGTGATAGAAACACATTAAGGAGCAAGATCATGGTGAGATCTACTTGGAGTACCGGTTCGTACTCGGTTGTACTGGCAATATTGTACTGACTGGTTGAGGTGAACAATAGCTCTATGTTAGCCATTTGTTGTGACCTGTATTGAGAGAAGATAACTCTTGAGGGAATATTACTGGTATGCCCACGAAGTGGATGAAAGAGTGTGATCTCTTTGTTGTAATTTCCTCTGGAATAAGTTGAATACAATTGTGTGTTGCCTCTCATATTCTGTGTTATTTCTGAATTCTAGTTACTTGTTACTTTTGGTTAAATTCTGTGTTAAGTTGCTAATACAAAGGTAATCAAGTGTGATCTTAAATCTGACAAGTTGTGTCAGAGCTTTGTGGAACCTAGATTCCTGATAATTTGGTGAAATATATCTATCAAAAAACAACAAAATAGATTAGTTTTTGAACTATAGAGGAGATCAACATACGTTTTCATGCTTCATCGTTAATGCACAACTAGTTGTGCATAACATTGAAGAGAGCATGGTCTAGCCACAACAACTTAGGGATGGATTCGTCAATTGCTAGGAGTATCCCATTCTTTTTTAGACCCAAGATAGCAAGGGTGACAACTTGGACATATACAACATGGCTCTCCCATATGCAGTTGGAAGAATATGGTATAAACATTGTCTTTTCATCTTGGTAGAAGTGTTTAACTCAGCATGGGTTTCCATTCCTTGGTTTGCTAGCTATCTTGTTTTTAGTTCTTTATATATTTGTAACTTCTCATTTGAGAAAGGATATCTCAGCTTGTATGGCGAAGCCCTGAAAGAATTGACCTTGAATTAGAAGAAGCATTTTTCCTCCATTTGAGCTTGTACTTTTACATATGTCTATGGTTTTATCTTGTGTTGAGTCATTTTATTTTCATGATTTCATAAGTTTATTCCAACATATTTAGTGTATTATGATTTATTCTCTTGTAGGTCAACAAGAAGTGTCCAGCTCAGAGTATAAGTGCATGTGAATAGGCTATCCATAGTGTGTCTTATAACACCTCTGGTAGTTCTTCCTCCCTATATCTCCATAGGATCCCTTGTTGAAACACTGATGTAGAAAAGGTTCTCATTTGAATGAAGTGTATGCTTGCTTGTCTTTGGTGTAAAGTGTATGTCAAAGCTGAGTAGACCAACTATTTTGGTGCATCACCACTTTAGTTTAGGTTCTAATTTTAGTATTTCTCTCCCTTTTCATCCCCCACCATTTTTAGTAGTAAGAAATCTAGGGCCTTAAGGTGCATCAAGAGGAAATAACACCTAATCTATAGATTGATCCCTCACGTTTGCAACCCCCAACAAGAGGAATGTCTCCATTGTGCCACATGGAAGAAGAGAGTTGAGCCTCCCTTCAAAGGGTTCAATACACTATGTCAACAGATATTTCAATCAATATATTAAATGAAGCATTCAACATGGGATGTGGCCATGGTGAATGAGAAAATTCAATCAATGCAAAAATATAAATATTATATTTGAAATAATGGACTAAACTTTGAGAAGAAAATGGTTTGTAAAACCCTGAGTTTAAATGTAATCAAAATATCAAACCCTGTGTGATATTGGGATAATGTAAACACCTAAATATAATTTAGAGTATAAAAAATGAGCATGAATGGAAATAATTAGAATCTAAAAATTAGGTCTAAAGTAATCCATGAAAATGTAAGAAAATAGGGTTTCGAAGAAACCATATGTTAAACATTTAAATGAATTAGGGTTTTCCATTTATGTTTATACTAATTATAGTTTTAAAAAAATAGGATCTACTTAGGAGGCCAAATAATAGAAATAAGCCCAAGTGTCATGAACATAAGCTAAAATATTGTAATGAATTTACAGTGAGGTTAACAAAAAAATGCTCCTTGATTATTATTTAAATCTAAATTATATTGTGATTGTGTTTGAATTACTCCTAAATTTATGGACCATAAATATTCTCTAAGACAAGCCTATAACTATACAGGCTTGTCCTATACATGCCCAGACATAACAACTATGGCATGTTAATCTTATATCTTTGGTACCAATTGTGTCTCTATGTCATTAGGCCTCTATCTATAGAGTTTGAAAATTTTAGTTTTTTAGGTGTTTATTTATTTCATCATCTAAATTATGGATTTACCTTCAATTAAAAAATATGCAAGAAAAAATAAGTTGTATGATTAAATCTTCACTTTGAACTAGCTTTCACACTCCAAATAATAATAATAATAATAATAATAATAATAATAATAATAATAATAATAATAATAATAATAATAATAATAATAATAATAATAATAATAATAATGATGGTGTCAAGAAACTGCCAAAACATCTTTGTAAACTACATATCCCACATGATAAAAATTAAACCTCTATGTAGTTTTAGTGTATATAAATGAAATATCTTGAGCAAGGGTTTCAACCTCATCTTCCCTAGAATTGGTCAATGTAACCACTGAATTTAAATTGCCCTCCTTTGGCACAAGGGACTGTGTAGAGAGACCAAGATGGTTAAGTGTCACAATTTTTTAGGATTATGAAGAATAATTTGAATGGATAATCTTAGATATAGGTTTCACCCTTGGAAAAAGTGATAATGGATGTTATTCTCTCTATTGATTCTCTCCCTCCTTGCTCCTTCCTAAATGGCTTGAAAATACCTTGTATTGATACAATTATCTAGGATGACTCATGTTTGTTAGGTGACTTTTAAAAACATAAATGGGAAGGATAAATGTTTAATATAAGATATAATAGGAAGAAGGACCCAAAAATATAAAAGGGATAAGATCTTAGGGTTATAAACTTATTCAGGACATGCCCATACAACTATGATCTTGTTAAGAAGATATGTAGGGCTTATTTTTAGTGGCAGGGCTAGATAATAGGTTATAATTAGTTAAAATATACTAACAAATAATTTTTGGACAAGTATTGAGGTTTTTTATAGGCTCAATGGACTAAATAGAGACTCATGTTGGGTTGTGGCCATTCTATAAATGACTTAAAATGTACATGTTTACTAAATAAGTCAAATCTAGGAATAAAACACAAGAATAAAGGTCCTATGAAAAATTTGGGTGTCTAACCCCCTTTCCTCTAAATATGATTTGAATTATGTTGTCTTTCCTTATATTTTAATTAATAGTGAACAAATTGGGTTATAAACTAATAAATTACACTAATCATCAAAATAGGGACATTAAACAAATATGACCTAAATATAACAAACTAACTATCAATATCATATCTAAAATATGTAAAATGGGGAATTATTATTCTTGGAATTTGACAAGAGGCATTAATAGAGTCAGTACCTTGATTATGACTTACTTTCACACTATAGAGGGATGAAAATGACTAAACTTTGATCTAGAATTAGTCTCAGATCAGATCTAGAATTTTGGTGTAAAATGGAAAAGTTCTAATAAAATGACCAAAATCATGTGGATCAATTTCACAAGTGACTGAAATTGAACTGTCAATGTCGATAAGCTAAGGTTGGATTTTTATAGTAGGATTCATTGTTAGTTAGATAATTTCAAAATCAAATGAAATTTTGTGTTTCTCATCATTTATGCCTCATGATAACAAAACTTTCTAAGATTTTAAAATTGATTGAAACTATTCCATAGTTTCTTCTCTAATTTCCTAGACCCAATGCACTCTAAGAGTCTTTCAATATCAATAAATAAATTTGGGTAGTTATGATAGGTTTGTCTCATTTAGACACCTATTCTTAGATATTTTGAAATTCAAAAATCAATTATTCCACCTAGAAGTCACGTGTAATATGAATATACCAACCCTTATCATTAAATATGAGATATAAGCAACTAGTATAGCTATATGCTCTTTCGCTAAATTGTTTAAAATTTTGGTAATTATGATGGGCCTACCTCATTTATATATATTTTTTATTAGACAATTTGTAAATCAATAATCATGAGTTCTAGTAAAGAGTCACGTGTAATATAAATATCCCAACCCTTATCCTTAAATATGAGATGCAAACAACTAGTATAGTTATATGTTATTTCTTTACACCAATTCAAATTTTGGTACAAGATTGTTTCCATAGTAATGCAAGTATGATCTTACACATCAATATATGGCTTACCAAATAAAACAAATTATTTTCCCTTATAAATTATTATCTTAAATGCATTAATGTACTCATGTAATTATATCTACTTCTCAAGTTCAAAGTAATACCCATTTCACATAAAACCAATACATAATAGTCATAAAAAGATGAAAAATTAGGAACACATATTGACAAGTGTGGAATAAGTACCAAAGGGCCCAAAAAAATAAAAATGATCTAAATCAAACTATCGATCTTGAACAAAACCAAAATCAGCGGTCCAATATTAGCCATGATGAAGATTGAATAAATTGATTTCAGTCAAGAACTAAAATCAATAGGAAAAAAATAAAGGAAGAAGGAAACAAAAAAATGACTCAGAAAACACTGAATAAATATGAGATAATAAAAATAGAGAGACATAACATGACCATACAGATAGAAATAAAGAGTCACAAATAGAAAAAATATTATGCACGTGTCACAAAATTATAAGAAAAGTGACAATAAGAGCCTAATATAAATTGGTGATCAAAAAGCACATAATTAAAATAATATAATATAAAATAATTAGTCATGTACCATAATTTGATGTGTACATATGCTTCACTTTGGTGTGTGTGTCCATATATATCAAAGTAAAATAAATAGGTGCACCTAGAAGGCTCAAAGAATAAGTTGCATCTCAAACCTATATATATTTCAAAAATTTAATATAAGTTATTATAATGATCTAAAATTCAAAATGAGAAGAGAAGCGACCTTATCATAGAGTCCATCTCAAATGACCTAAAAAATAGAATAAACCTTGTATCCTCATTATTTACATGGACGTTATAAATACCACTGAGTGTCCATGCATGAACATCAATTCTCTTGTGTCTGGCATGTGAATTTATGGTGTACATGTAACAAAAAAACATTTAAAAGGATATTAATGTCTATGAAAATTGATAAAAACTAAACTAATGAAATAACTGTGTAAAATGAAAGGTGTGGGAATGGATAAACTTGGTGGTATTTCAATTATGTCACTAAATTTGTAGAATATTTTAATGTGTAAGATTATTATAAATATATATTTTTTCACATTATGCGTTATGAATATTTTGTGTGTTCCTCTCATCTAAATAATCAAATATCTTATAACTCTTTGGTGTGCACCTCCAACTATGCATACCCAAATATCTGAAGTAAGTCTAGTTGGCTTGCCCATGAGGCAAATTTTTTTAGTGTATCTTGATGTTTCATATAGAATAAATTGATCATATGCCTCCATTTTAGGTGTGGGATAACATGCATATCAATCATATCAAAATAAAATGGATTGCATATGCCATTTGTAAAATATATATTTTATTACATGTTTTGCTATATTAGAGAAAAATATCTTCATGTCAATATATAATTCAAGAGTAATACCATTGAGGGTATATATATTATAATCATTATAACATCATAAAACATTTATGTGACTCAATAAATTATGACCACGAGGCAGAAAAATCATATAAATAATATGTAATCATGAAAGCTTGTGTATTAGCTCAAGAGAATATGACCAATGGGGGTCTAAATCATCATAATGTATCTAGGTGAATCAAGAAAGTCGAAGCGCTTGGTGTATAATATAAACTTAGATTATTATATGAATCAAGAGATTCTAAATATGAGAAATAGAAGCATGACTAAAAATATGTCATGGTGTAGGAAATATATGGCTCCAGCAGACAAAAACATAGCTAATAAAAAATGTAGTATGACAAAAATGTCACGAGGATAAAACATAATGAGGAAAAATGTATTGGTAGTGGTAATGTCATAAAATTTTCATGAAGAGCATAATTAGGAAATTTTAGTGATTATCACATTATTTATTTGCTATCTAGTTCATTTTGGTGATAATAGTTAACATTTCATGGTGGAAAAGTAATATACCAAATTTACAAGCAAAATAACAGAGGAAAATGTGATTTCATGAGTTTGGAACTTTAGTTGAAAGTTGTGTCATATTATTTGTGAGTGCATCATTTAATATGTTTTATTCTTGTGATGTTTTTTCATCACTACAGTTTTTCTTTGCTAGATTTTATCCTTGCTACATTTTTCACGCTATGTTTTTAATTGCTACATTTTTATCCACTACTTTTTCAATGGATGCCAAATATACAGGTTATAAATCATGAAAATAGCATGCCCCAATGTAATTTGTGTAGTATCAATCTATATATAGGTGTAACATGCCCCCAATTGATGGTATATAGCCATTTAAGCATCCTAATACCACTCATAAATCATTTATAATTTATGATCAGTGTCGATGCAAGAATGACATACCCTATTTTGGCTAGGAATTATGTCATGTAATTTTAAATAGAATGCCCCAGGAGAGAAAAGTGATATGCGGTGGATGCACAAAGATTAAGGACAAAAAAGGGGTCACTCTTGAAAAATTGACCATGGCTTATAAAAGACAAGCGGACAAGCACCCTTTTAAAAAGGTTGTGCCCTTTACAATATTCACCTAAGCCTACATTTGAGTTGGCTTGGATTACCAAGCCTAAATGGTGTGGACCTTATGTTATGTGAAGGGCACACACCCTTTCTAATGTTGGTTTGGAGAAAATTTAAATATATTTCAAAAAACTTAGAGTAAAGGGAACACACCTTTTACAAAGGATGTGCTAAAGGGCATACATCCTATTTATTACAAAAGGCATACACCCTTTGCATTGTAAAGGGCACACATCCTTTTAATCAATATGAATCCAAAATGGAAGATCAATATCATGTTAGTATGAAATAAATTAAACAAAACACACTAATAAAAACTTACAAATGTAGCCTAGACACTCAAAGAGCTAGTGAACAATACAAGTAACTATCAAACGAAATTAAAGCAAACAAGTTTACCTTCTATGAAAGCAAGTGTTTTATGTTGGAAATGAATTGATGTGCTCAGTTATGTGATCAATAATTCTTTAGAAATGGAGCTTATTGTACCACCTCTATTTATCACCTTGATAATGTTGAGTTTGGCTTTGGTTTTGAATTGGTTTGGCTTAAAAATGGGCATGATAAGAATATAAAAATGGAAGCTTTGCATGTATTTTTGCATGATAACTTTACACCAAGAAAACTCGTGAATCAATGGGTGAGGACTTGTATTCATAGCCTCCAAAACTAACTCTAACCCAAGTGTAGTTAGGTTAGAGTTAATAATGGTTGAATTCAAACCAACCCTAGTTAAGTTAAGGAGGGGGCATGTAATTAATATTTGAAATAGAGATCCGATTTATTAAGCATGGATCTCCATTTCTAACTTTAAGGCATTTAGGGAGATATTTTTAATTCTTTGACTTTAGGATGATGCCATCATCATGACTTTATTTTTATTGAAATTTCACTTTTGAGAAATTCATTTTCACTAATTACACATGAAAATTCCACTTAAGCATTTAATTTTATCTGATTTATTAATTCATTTTTCTTAGCATTTTGATACTTTAAGAATTGTTCAAGTGCCTTGTTAAATGGGTCCAAAGGCCAAATTGTCACATTGCTAGGTTATAAGTTGACTGGAGATTTATATGTGAGAGGTTATTGTTTCATACATGATAATACCCCAAATAGGGATGCCTCAACATGATTCTGATTAGTAATGTCTAATGTTTGGATGAAATTAGGACATTTAGTGATTTCTAGGCTTAATTTGCACTGTTTGGTAGAAATCAATCCGAAGTCTGGTCGAAATCTAGTTGTTTCTAGAAGAGGTGTCTATACCCTTTATAGTGCATATGATAGTTAATTAAATGTTTGTATATTGTATATTTTTTAATGTTTGTGTTGGATTTCATATTATATGTAGTAAGATAAACATTGAAGTATAATCTTATGTTTAATTTATATTAAAATGTTATATTATTATACTTTAAATCTAGTTAACTAAATATAAAAAATTAAGGCCACTCTAGGTCTTCTAAAATTAATTTTAGAGTTGTAGGAGTTACCATCTAGAAGATAGTTTTTCAAAATCCAATTTGGTTAATTTTTAGTCATTTTCAGAATTTCAAATTTGAACATAAAGTTCTCTAGCTGTAATTTTTGTACTCGATGGATATTTTGGGAAAACCAATGGTCATTTTGTAGGTTTTTGGACATTTCATATTGATTTATAACATATTTTGAAGTTCTATGTGTACCAAAAATTAATTTTATAAAGCTCACCTCTCTGAGAAATAGTGATATTTAAGAATATATTGACACATGAATTTGCATACACATTACAACATTTGGACCACTTAAAGTTACCCTCTAAATTCACCTTTAACTCATATTAAAGTAGAATATTCTTTTATTTTTCAAAAATTATAACCCTTAAGGCATATTTCAAGTTGCATGAGGGAGGTGTCTCTATAGGGTGACATTAGGATGTCTTCGATAACACAAAAATTCATCAGGAGACATTACAATGACTTTATAGGTGACTTTAGGTTGAATTATAACATTCATTGAGGTGACTTTAGAAAATGATGTTTTCATGTATGGTGGGGGGGGTAATGTCAGGATTTATTTAGAGGTAATGTTGAAGAATTTTTAAGCTGATGTTGTTTCTTCATGAGCAACTACATATCTACATACACTTATCCTTTGTGCACCTACATGGATTGCACATAACTTAGCTTGGAGTGTTTCAAAATACATTCATTACATGTACACATAAGTCTCATGAAACTTTTTCATAGATCATCTTGCACATATAAAAAATATTGTGCACCACCACATTTTTTGTGTAGCACTTCACTTCTACATAGAGCTTCTTATACCTAGTAGAATATGTACCATGTCTCGCATGCCCCACATGGATCTTATCATCACACTGCATCCACATGGATTGATAGTTGTCACTTGTTATTTTTGAGACATGTTATGGAATCCCTTAGATTGACCATTCAAATGAGTAGGTCAATAGACACACACTTGGAAGAAGCTCAACCATCATGTAGGAAGAAGATGAAACAACTTATAATCATCATCTTTGTAACTTTTTATAATTGTAACTACCTTCTTTTATTATGTGCATTAATATGTTACATATGCATTAGGCCTAAAGTCAATGATATACATAATTGTAGTGATAGATGTCATGCCATGAGCATCTTAATTTTCTCATATGCATTGTATTCATACTTTTAGTCAAGGTAAAACAAAGGAAATGTTTACCCTCTAGACTACAAGAATGTGCATTTTTAGCCTTGTTGTAGCATTATTTATCTCTATAATTTTCCCCTATTCATTTCCATTAAATATAATTTTTATTTTCTACAAGTATCAGCCTTCTATTTAAATTTGTTTACATTTAATTTCTAAAAGATAACACAATGTGCACTCTTAAAAAACTCACAACTTATCTCAAAGTGTAAGGTTATCCCCTATGCATAAGATCATAGGCATTGTAGAATGAATCATTTGTATTAGATCATATCTATTTTCTATGTTTGTAAGCATGCGAGTGAAATAATATAATAAAGGATTGCTATTAGGATATGTTTTAGCCTAACCAGAATAACTCCATAGTAAAATTAATATGGGTGATGCCTAAAAGTAACCTAAGGTATCCCAATACATATAAAATATCATTATAGGAACCCTAAATTCATAGTGCACTAAAATATTTGGCCAATTATGTGAGTTGATGATTGATCTAAGCCCAACACATTTGAATTCTCTCTCATATCAAACTCATTAGAAATTTTAATAATGATATTGAATCCAAATTTATACTAAGTTATCACATTTTGATTTGGGCAGCTCGATATGCCCTATTTGAGAGTCATGTTTAACTAATCAAGCAATGTTTTTCATAGGTCACTCAAATAAGGCATATTGAGTTAAATTTTACATTATTTTATCATATATTTATTTAGCGGGATTGATATTCCATATTTGAGTATCATATACAACAAATCAATGTATTAGTTTCATAGGGCACTCAAATAAGGAGTATCAATTGTGAATTTACATTAGGCTATTAAAATCATATTTAGGGGACTTTATATGCCTAATTTGTGTTCCTTGTGTAAGTAATCAAGTGATTGGTTTCATAAGGCACTCAAATAGGGAATATCAATTCCAAATTTACATTAATTTTTCACACTTGTGTTTAGGTGAATGGTATATCCTATTGTAGTGCTCTATGTAACCAATCAAGTGATTGGTTACATAAGGCACTCAAAAATGGCATGTATCAAGTTTGAACTTATATTAGGTTATCTCATTTGAGTTTTGGGGGCTCAATATGCACTATTTTAGTGCATCGTGCAAAGAATTGAACAAGTGGTTACATGAGTTACTCAAATATAGCATATCAAGCCCAATTTTACATGAAGTTGTCAAATTTGTGTTTAAGGGGAATAAAACCTATTTGAACAATTCATCCACATTAATTTTTGGGTGAAGGGGTACCCTCTTCAAGTAATAATTAACAATGGAAGTGGAAATAAGATCAAGTAAATTCCATTATGTGGACTTCCAATGCCTACTTTATTTCACACATAGGTGTCATATACCATGAAAAACAAAAAATCATGCATGTATGGGATAAGTTTATGAATTCATTTAGTACTAAGCTTGGCTTTAGTCACTGGAGTTAATTTTATAGGGTTGAATAAAATATATTTTGCATGTATAATCCAACACTATGGTTTGGATTGATATGTAACATCTCAATCATATAAATATGATCTCCCTGGCAAGATTTCATGGACCTCTGTGCAATGTCAAAAGTGAAGTTGTATTCCATAGGCTTGAATTTATATTGGAAGGTGAATTATTATCGAAACTATAAACCCTTCCACTTCTGAAGTGATGTAGGAGCATCCAAGTGAAAAAACATCTTGCATCATTTTGAAAAAAAGCATGCGAAGTAATGAACAACATCACATAAGTTGGAGGTAGGAGAGATGCATGCACAATAACAAAGATGCTAGTGAGCAAGATCATGGAGAAATTTCATGCAGGAAGAATTAAGCAATGCACATGTAGGAAGATTCAAGGTCATTAAATGAAAAAAACATTTGACTTAGGATTCCATGTGGTACACCTATAGATTAGGGTTCCAATTAAGATCAACCATTTCCTCTATGATACTTAGTTTGGGAAAATTAATCCATACATGAGAACCAAATCAGAATTTAAATTCATAACTTAGCACATGAATCCATTCCCTTTTTTCATCTTGAAAAAATCAAGAAAAATAATGTTAATCTTTAATGACAGGTTTAAAATACAAATTTTGGAAGCATAACACTTTACCGATATCAAGAGGACAGGAAAATAAAACAATAATAGTTTTCCACAATATTCAATCTTAGTGGAAAAAAATCCCCCAAAACAAAATATCATTTCTCCATAAATTGAGGGAATGGTCTGACCCATCGACTTCCCTAAATAGCTCTTGGCATTCCATGGTATTTCATCTTCACATGCAAGCTTACACGAGCTTAAAAGCATTTTAAAATATCAAAAAATGGATATCCATCTTTAGATAGACTTAATCGGGTCTTTATGGATAGGAAAAAACTTATAAAATTTCACTTTTAGATTTTTATACCTAAGTGGGCTATTGAGAGCATATGAAATGCTTTTAAAAAATTTAGAGACCTAACTAGCCTTTCTTCTTCATAATTACGTACACGTATTTTGAATCATTTAGGACTCAATCGGGCCTACAAATTATGCTTATCACTATGGTTAATCTAAAGAACCTTCCCTAACCTAGTCAGGTTTCAAAATATGACTAACACAGTCAATAATCAACATGATGTCTTATGACCTAATCGGGTTTGCCATCCCAAATAGAATTAAGGATAAATGGTGAGTTAAACATAGTTATAAGTGGGTTTGGATGCCCACTTACCAAAGAGTATTCAAACACAACTAATATTTACGTAGTTAGGCTTCAAATCCTACATAACACATACAACATGTCACTTAAAGCAATGAAGGCCCCATTGGGATAAAAAATATGCATACAACTATGGTAAATAGCTAACACCTAAAAAAAACCTAGGTAGGCTTACAATCTCACATATTAAAGTGATAATTCCATTTGAATACCCTAAAGTTCCAATAGAGTCTAAAGTCTTGATTACCATTGGGACTTCTCATAATAACCACCACTGAGCTAGTTGGGGTTGAAAACCTGATTAACACTATAAGTTAAATGTAAAGATTTAGGGGATAATTCCATGAACATTTAAGGTAATGTGATTGCGTTAATAAATAACATGATCACATTATTTAAATTATGGCTTGGTAATTATCGAGCCATAACATGATCATGCTATTTTAAATAATAACGTTATTGCATTATTGTTGTTTTCAATAATGTGATTGCATTAATAATGTGATCATGTTACCTATATTGCAAAAAAATAAAAAACCAAAACCTGAATGCAAATTCCTCATTTTGCATCCAAGTTTCCTTTGCTCTCCTCTGCTTCCATGATCACATTTTGTGTGAGAGAGATAAAATATTGATAAGAAGCCACCAATTTCATCCCAAGAAGCTGTTAATTGATGATACCACCATGTAGAAGAGGTATGTGATAAAAATCTACACCTTTTAACCCTAATTTTTCATTATTTTCATTGTTCAACCCAAATTTTTAGTTGTAATTTTTTTTGTTTTGAAAAAAATCTCTTGGTAACCCTCCATAAAACCCTCTTGTTCCTCCTCCCCCTAACCTTCCATAAAACCCTCTTGTTCTTCCTCCTATCCATCCACCTAACCCTCCTATAGTTCCACAAAACTCCCTGGCAATTAGGAGATTCTAATTGACAACATTGTGGGAAATAAAATTGAAATTGAATAATTAATTGGGAGAATGAGGGATCCCACATCCACCAACACCCATTGTACCTAGCTATCCAATTCTCTATAGACATTATTAGGTCAAATTGAATTTATAATGAGTCAAATTGATAGATAGAATTCATATAAGGATAATTGTAGGGCTTATTATGCTGACAAATTATCAACACTTAAGATCAAGAACAAAGAAATATCAAAAGCCTCCATTTGTGCCTTATTCACTGACCCAAACAATAATGTCCCATTTCCCATAACTATTAAACTCTTTCCGATCCATCACTACCAACATAACTTAACCATGACCAATTTTTGGGATCGACGGTGGATGGTGTTTGACTATCCATCATGTAATAACCATGAGGTCCATTTGTAATTTTTGAGGAAACTCTATTGTGAGTTTGTCCTCAATTATATTCTAAACTATTTTGATTTTAGTGAGTTTCAGGACCAAGGGAAAGGCTCTACATATGATCGATCAAGTGCACATTATGCACCTAATCACCTTGCATAGATCCGTATACAAAAGGCACTTGAGCTTGAGATCCCCTCTATAGTTTATTAGGTTTTGGAGATTGACACTCTGCATGCTCTTAGTTCACTCAATAATACCCTCGTTCAACATATAAGTAGGCTCTCACAACTGATGCTAGAGTATGCCACCTAGTGTACATACCTAACCCCACCCTTGTAGTTCTTATGGAGCTATATGCACTAAAACTTCTGATGATGATGGTACTGGTGGTTTATAAGGATTGGATAATATTATTATGAATGATGATTTTTTGGCATGCACATTTGGTGTGTAGACATTAGCCACTACATAGATGCAGGTATATTTTATATAAATGTCACGTTAAATTTAAGTTATATTTATAAATTTAATTTAGCTAACAATTAATTTACATGTCTGTAGGTACATTTTCCTTTATAAGCCCTTATCTAATTAGGCCTTTCTATCCCTTCATTCATGACACATTCATCAAAACCATACAAATCTATAATGTATAGAATCCAAACCACTTTAATCTTTCTTGGGGCATCAAAATATGTTAGAATACCAATTTTCAAGAATTTTACAGAGTTCGAATGGGAGTTATAGGGTTTTTGGGTTTGAAACCCTAGTTGCCTATCTATAGAGGTCGAGAGGATTCATAATTAGAATAAATTTTATCACAAAAATACCATTTTAGTGATAATATGAAGATATATAATGAGAATAAATTATACACAATGAAAAATATTCTACCTAGCTACACTAGATCAGATACATGGTCAAAGTCATCTAATGATGTCATATTTATAAGTTACAATATTATTGGAACCTAATATGTGTTGATTAGAATTAGGGGCTTGTAAAACCAATCATCCACCCACTCTTGTGACTCACACTCATTCTAAATAGAGTCCATGCATGTAGAATAGAAACATACCAAGTGTCTCATATGAACAGTCCAAGGCATTTGAGCTAAAAAACGAGTGGAGGTCATTTAAACCTATTAGAGTCATACAATCCTCATACTTTTCCAAGTTTTATTCCTCCATTAACAAAAAATGTCTATGAATAGTAGACTTTGATTGATCACCATGACACATGTTCTCATCACACCATTCAACCATAGTTTTTGTATTTGGAAAATGAACACCCTCTTCAAATTTTAACTCCTCCATTGTAATATCTCTTTTTACACATGCTCCAGTATCTTCATGCTCCCCTTTTCCATGGATAGCCTCGATGAAACTCCAATTGTGTTCTACACCAGTGGTAACATGCATCCTACTCAACCAATAAAACATCCATGCAATTTTTCATTGTGATGTGTAATTATCTGACCAAATGTAATGTTGATTGAAAGTAATGTTCATCTAACTCAACTATTAATAGAACTTGTGAAAATAATCTTGCACATACTCTAAATAATGTGATCGATCATTGCTGATATAGAAATGGTACTCCCTTAATATTTTTTGTTGTTGCTCTATACTATCAGGTGCATGCATGAATGTGGCAACTTATGATGAGTTGTAATAATGCGATTGAACTTCCATTTGGGGTTTGAATGTGTAATTTTTATCAAAATCAACTACTAAAACAATTGAACCAAGTATAAATGTATCCTTGCTTATCTTGAAATGTTCATCCAACCATCTAGCCCTATGTGTGTGCTTTGCATACTCATAAAAAATCTTCTCCTTAAATATGACCAAAAATTCAAAAATAGGCATCTTTTTTATAACAAGCTTACACCTTTTAGATTGTTTTCCATGTTTTAGTTAATAAGTCATATATTTATATTTGATTAAAATAACTAATTACTATCCAATTGCACTTTTAATCTCTTTACGGATTTTTTTTTTAATTTTGTCAATCCACCACAAATGCTGCAATTTCCATTTAAACATGATTTGTTGTAAAATTATTATCCGTCTGATCTTTTCCAAAAGATAGTTAGAATAAATTTCTTGGCTGATTTTGGTGGCAATTTAATGCCACACTCCTATAAAATGTTTTTAGTATGCAAAGTACAATGAATATGGTGAAAAAAATCATAAGGAATTGAAAATTCAATATGTTACCTACAATAACAAATGGTACGTGTGTGATTTAATTTTACATAAAAAGGTTTGGCCATCTCAAAACATCTTTGACAAATAGAAATTTGTGGATGTTTTTCCAAAAAATTAGAGTACAATTGCATTTGAGTCATATCTAATAAATGTTTTGGATGCAGTTCACAATCATGAGAACCAATTATTCTTTTCAAAACATCTCTTATATTGGGTGAAACTCTTATATTGTCTTTCCAAAATTGAGTAAGTAATTCTTTGAGAGTATCATCTATAGCCTTGTCCTTTCATGGAAGTCTATCAAAGAGTGCCCAGAGCTCATTGGTATTAGGCTCATTATGTCTTTCATATATTTCAATTGATCTAATTATTATTTTTTTGTTTATATTAAGTGTTCAACTTATTTTTGAAACCATTCATTTTTTCCTTGTTTTATCACTTACTGCACAAATTGTAAGTATACACTGAGAAACATTACAATCTTGGGTGCATGATTTTGGGCCTACAATATGATATACATCATGTGGATTTTTAAAAAAAACATTGTTTTCATCATCTATGTTAGATGTTCTTAGTCCTAATGTGTACATTATAAGTCTCATCTTAATCAATTTTATCAATGAAATAAATAATTTTTTGGCATATTTGACTATCATAATCTAAATTATGAAAGAAAGTATCCAAAAATTGTTGAGCCAGTCTTCTTGAATGGTGCTCAAATTTTTTGTTATGCATTGGTTCTATAATATTTTCATTGAATTTAACTAAGTACTTATATTTTCTATGCACAATTCATGGAGGTGTTGTTAATGGTGGAATTTGTTGAGAGGGTGTTTCAAAATCATTATTACTTTCATTGTTTAGAGGTGGGATGACATTTTATTCATTATTTATTTCTTCATTATATGTTTCCATGAAGTTTTTTTTATGGTTAATTTCATCATTATTTGTTTCCATCAAAATTTATTTATTCATGGGGGTGAATCATCATACATAGACACATCATTAACAAAATCAAAAGATTAGAACTTTGAATGTAAAATTCTAAAATTATCTAATTCATTATTATTCATTTCATTATGGTCAATTTCATGATTAGTCAATTCATTATGGTCAATTTAATCATTGTTTAATTCATTATTATCAATTAGCTCATTATCTATGGCATTTGTTTCATTAGGATTAGGGTTTGTACCTTGTATACCATAAATTTTTTGCATTCGTATATTGATTTTCTCTCTCAAATATTCTAATTTATATGGTGTTTTGTTCTTAAGCATATTCCTCTTCCTTGAACATGATCCGTCACCCATCAAGGATAATTGACAACTTTTCAAGGGTGGGATCAAGCACACAAGTACCATAGATCACATAGAAGTACGAAAAGAATGTTTGTAAGGACATAATTATTTTTTTGGGTTAAAAATAGATGTTGAAAATTGAGCTTAGTCTATAATACTAATAATGTGATCATGTTATTACATAAGATGATCACTTTATTTTTTTATACTAGGTTCTGCTTCAACATACATATTAAGAAGCATATATTAAGAATAATGCGATCACATTATTACATAACATGATCATGTTATTTGTTATATATTATGTTATAATTCAAAATACATATTGAGAAGTGTATGTTAAAAATAACATGATTGCATTATACTTAATATATATTAGGGATCATGGATTAGGCATTTAGTCATTAGTGCATATGGTTTAGGGATTATAATTTATGTTTTAGGTATTAGGGATTACAATTTATGTTTTAGGGTTTAGGTTTAAGGGTGTATATAAGGTTTAATCACTCTATGCCATGTGTGACCATAATTTTTACTACAAAGGATGTTAATTGGGACTAAATCGATTGGTAAACAGGAAAAGTGTTTGGTTTACAATTTAGGGTATAGTGTTTAGGGCTTAGGTTTAGGTTATATAAGGTCAATCTCAAAGATAACTATTAGTCTAAATGATGTTAATTTGGGCCAAAATGATTGATTCAGGGTTTAAAGAGTTTATATTTATGGTTTAGAGTTTAGATATTAGGAAATTTAAGCATTAGATCTTGGGGTATAGGTTTTAGGGTCTATAAGGTACAATCATGATGGCAACTAGGGCAAATTGGAGCTGATTAAACCCCAAATCAAATTTATAGTCATGAAATTAGGTTGAAGGGGCTCAAAGTAGCCCTAATTTACTTCAAATACATAGCTAGATTGGTACTATAAAGGCTAAGTTTTGGCCATAGGTTTAAAAAATGCATTTTATGACATCTCGTGATAAAATCAGTTATATCATAAGGCATTTATGTTTGCGGCATGTAGTGGGAAATATGGCATAGGGATTACAATTTATGTTTTAGGGATTAGGGATTAGAGCAAAGGTTTAGGTTTAAAGACTTGTATATAATGTTTAATCACTCTATGCCATCTGAACCTAATTCTTATTATAAAGGATGTTAATTGGGATTAAATCGATTAGTAAATAGGGAAAGCTTATGGTTTAGAATTTAGGGTATAGTGTTTAAGGTTTATGGTTTATGATTTAGGTTTTGATGTATATATGGTTTAGGGTATATTAGATCAAGTGCAAATATAATTGAGGAAAATTTGAATCACTTGGACCCATTTGTGATTATAGAATTTATTTTTGGGTTGTCATTATACCCTAGATGTCATCATACATGTTGAGTGAATTAGTCAAATGGGGTAATCAGTCATGTGATTTAGGCCAAACTAAGCCCTATGAACTTAATTCTTAGTCTAAATGATGTTAATTTAGGATAAAATGATTGGTTCAATGTTTAAAGAGTTTATATTTATGTTTTAGAGTTTATGCATTAGGAACTTTAAGGATTAGAGCTTACGGTATAGGTTTTAGGGTATATAAGGTATAATCATGAAGGTAATTAGGGTGAATTTGAGCTCCTTGAACATATATCTATGAGTAAATAAAGTGTTTTTGAGCTCAATTATCCCCCACATAATCATATATTGAGCCAATTAAGTCAATTGTGGTTTAATGAGTGATGCAATTTTGACCAAGTTCATCCCTATGAACCTAATTCTTACTATATATAAAGGATGTTGATTAGGGATAAATTTATTAGTTCAATATTTAAGTCTTATGGCTTAGGGTTTAATGTAAATATTATAGGGTTTAGGGTTAAAGTCAAATGGTATAGGGTTTAGGGTTTAATATATCGAATATAGGGTCCAATCACTAAGGTAATTGAAGAACATTTGAGTTGATTGTTTCCCTATTTATGACAATTACCTTCATGTTTAAAAAAAAAATAAAAGTAGGGTCAATTATGCATGTACATGTTGCATACCTGTTATACAATTGATTAATCCATAAATTTGGTTTAGGATCTAAATTTTACCCAGATCACACTAATAATTACATAAATTGACTAATTAGATCAATTCATGATAGAATCGATCTTTTGATTTTTCCTCAAATCATATCTTGCTCTTGAAGGGGTTTAAATTAGCCTCAAATGCCTCCTTGATTAAAATAATCAACTATCCTCCTCTTTAGTTAATTAGATTGAAGGGGATCAAAATAGCCCCAATTTATTTTAGATGCATAGCTAGATTGGTACTCCAAAGGCTATGTTTTGTCCATAGGTTTAAAAAGTGTATTTTATGACATCTCATGATAAAATTGGTTATATTGTAAGGAATGTATGTTTGCATCATGTAATGGGAATTAGGGTTAGGGATTATAATTTATATTTTAGGGATTAGGGATTAGGGCATAGGGTTTAGGTTTAAGGACCTGTATATAATGTCTAATTAATATATGTCATGTGAACCTAAATCTTACTAAAAAGGATGTTAATTGGGATTAAATATATTGGTAAATAGGGAAAGATCATGGTTTACAATTTAGGGTATAGTATTTAGGGTTTATGGTTTAGCACTTAGGTTTTAAGGTATATATGGTTTAGGGTACACAAGGTCAATCACAAAGATAATTGATGAAAATTTCAATCATTTAGACCCATTTGTGACTATAGAATGTGTTTTTGGATTGTCATTATACCCTAGATGTCATCATGTAGATTCAGTGAATTATTCAAATGTGTAAATCAATCATGTGATTTAGGCCAAACTGAACCCTATGAACTTAATTCTTAGTCTAAATTATGTTAATTTGGGCTATAATTATTGGTTCAAGGTTTAAAGAGTTTATATTTATGGTTTAGAGTTTAGGGATTAGGAACTTTAAGGATTAGGGATTAGGGTATAGGTTTTAAGGTATATAAGGTACAATTGTGAAGGTAATTAGGGAAAATTTGAGCCCCTTAAACCTATATCTATGATAAAAGAATGTGATTTTGAGCTCAATTAGCCCCCATATTATCATAGATTGAGCCAATTACGTCAATTTTGGTTTAATGAGTGATGCAATTTTAAATAAGTTCATCCTTATGAACCTAATTCTTACTCTATATAAAGGATGTTAATTGGGGCTAAATTTATTGGTTTAGGGTTTAGGGATTATGGCTTAGGGTTTAATGTAAATGGTATAAGGTTTAGGGTTTAATATATCAGATATAGGGTCCAATCACTAAGGTAATTGAAGAACATTTGAGTTATTCATTCACCTATTTATTACAATTACTTTCATGTTTGCATTTTTGATAAAATTAGGGTTAGTTATGCCATGTACATGTTGCATACATATTATACAATTTATTGAGCCAAAAATTTGGTTTAAGGGGCTCAATTTTGCCCAAATTATGCCCTTAATTACACAAATTGATTAATTAGATTAATTCATGATAGATCAATCTTTTGATTTTTCCCTAAATCATATCTTGCTCTTGAAGGGGTTCAAATTAGCCTCAAATGCCTCCTCGATTAAATCATCAACTCCTCTTTAGTTAATTTGGTTGAAGGGGCTCAAAATATCCCCAATTTAATTTAGATGCATAACTAGAATGGTACTCCAAAGGCTAAGTTTTGTCCATACGTTAAAAAAGTTCATTTTATGACATCTCATGATAAAATCAATTATATCATAAAGCATGTATGTTTGTGACATGTAGTTGGCATTAGGGTATAGGGTTTAGGTTTAAGGACCTGTATATGATGTCTAATCACTCTATGTCATGTTCAAACCTAACTCTTACTACAAAAGATGTTAATTAAGACTAAATAAATTGGTAAATAGGGAAAGTTTATGGTTTATAATTTAGGGTATAATGTTTAAGGTTTATGGTTTAGGGATTAGGTTTTAATGTATATATGGTTTAAGGTACACACTTTGTTAATCTTAAAGATAATTGAGGACAATTTGAATCACTTGGATCCATTAGTGACTATAGAATGTGTTTTTAGGTTGTCATTATACCCCATGCCATCATGTAGATTGAGTGAATTAGTCAAATAGGCCAATCAATCATGTGATTTAGGCCAAATTGAGCCTATGAACTTAATTCTTAGTCTAAATGATGTTAATTTGGGCTAAAATGATTGGTTCAAGGTTTAAAGAGTTTATATTTATGGTTTAGAGTTTAGGGATTAGGAAATTTAGGGATTAAGGCTTAGGGTATAGGTTTTAGGGTATATAAGGTATAATCATGATGGTGATTGGGGTAAATTTGAGCTCTTTGAACCTAGATCTGAGAGTAAATAATGTGATTTTGGGGTCAATTATCCCCCACATCATAATAGATTGAGCCTACGAAGTCAATTATGATAATGAGTGATGTAATTTTGACCAAGTTCATCCCTATGAACCTAATTATTACTATATATAAAGGTTGTTAATTAGGGCTAAATTTATTGGTTTGGGGTCTACAATTTAAAGGGTTTGGGGTTTAGGGCTTATGGCTTAGGTTTTAAGGTAAATGGTATAGGTCTTAGGGTTTAAGTTAAATGGTATAGGGTTTAGGGTTTGAGATATTAGATATAAGGTTCAATCACTAAGGTAATTGAAGAAAATGTGAGCTGCTTGTTCATGTATTTGTGATAATTACCTGAACATGTTTGTATTTCTGATAAAAGTAGGATCAGTTAAGCCATACATGTTATACAATTGATTGAGTCATAAATTTGGTTTAGGGGATCATTTTTTCCCAAATCATTCCCTTAATTACATAATTTGACTAATTGAATGAATTCATGATAGAATCAAACTTTTAATTTTACCCCAAATCATATCTTGCTCTTTAAGGGGTTCAAATTGGCCTCAAATGCCTCATAGATTAAATGAATCAAATCTTTGGTTAATTATATTTGACATGACATTATGGTTATTTTCACTCCAAATCACATTGAATAGATAATTTAAAATGTGTTCACATGGCTCATCGTGACCTTAATTACCTCCATAATTAAGCTAATCAACATTTATATTCATTAATTGATGACTTCAAGTTTATTGAGCTCAAAACCACATTCTATACATGTAGAACTTGACTATAAATAAATTATGTTTCTTTGCTTTGACTGAGCTAATGAAATTAGAGCTGATCAACTCCCAAATCACATTTTATAGTCATCCAATTAGGTTGAAGGGGCTCAAAATAGCCCCAATTTACTTCAAACACATAGCTAGATTGGTACTTCAAAGGCTAAGTTTTGGCTATAAGTTTAAAAAATGCATTTTATGACATCTCTTAATAAAATCAATTATATCTTAAGGCATGTATGTTTGTGGCATGTATGTTTTTGACAACTCTAAACTTGATAAAAGACAATTTCTTATATAAAAAATAGGGTACTAATGCATTGATATACCTTGAACATAGATCCTTCTATAACTTCACTTACTGACTCAAAAAATCTTATCAGATACTTAGACAATATTGAAAAGTTTATAAAAGTTTTTACAAGTTCAAAAAATCACCAATTATCCACAAAAACTAATGCAGTCTTGTTTAACCAAATTCAACCTCTTTTAGGACTATATACACTCTTGACATAAAATATAATGACCCTTAATTTATTTGTTATTGTTCCAAAAAACCATTTTAATCTTGTGAAGACTATGAATTCTTTTTTAGATACAAACTTTCAAATAAATAATCCTTAAACATTTATAATATCACTGAACCCTATTATGAACCTAATACTCTAGGTCCGTTAGTACTCAGTCAAAGGATGCTTGTACTCTAATTGATTTTTGGATAATATAATTTATTAAATCATTTAAAAAA
Organism: Torreya grandis; assembly: GCA_037957365.1. Classification (NCBI taxonomy): domain Eukaryota; kingdom Viridiplantae; phylum Streptophyta; class Pinopsida; order Cupressales; family Taxaceae; genus Torreya; species Torreya grandis. The sequence goes on along the minus strand of JARHVA010005914.1, from coordinate 435,008 downwards.
TTAAATTTAAATAAAATATACCAAATTATTAGTGATTTGGATTAGTGGATCACCAAAAACCAACTTTTGACTTCTTAACCATGTCTAAGATGAACTAGGAATGTCTGCATTTTAAGGAAGATTAGAATCATGTCAAATGAACAATAAATTAATTCATAGGTTAATAAATATATAATTATCATTCAATGCTATCAAATATTGAAAAGAACATTGGTCCCAAACAATAATCTTAATCAACCAAACTTTGATCTTAAGACTACTAGGTCCAATGGCTCCTTTAATAGGTCAAAATGCAAATTCAGGTTGAGGGTGTTGTGAATATATAATGTGATTATGTTATTAATGTGATCACATTATTAATTAATGTGATCATATTAATAACATGGTTAATAATGTGATTTCATTAATACCACAATCATGTTATTAACACTATCATGTTATTTGAATTTGAATTCAATTGTCATGTCTTTTGTCTTGGGAATGGCTTGGATTCCTAAGCCAAAGGCTTGGACTGTCAATGCACAACTAAGTTTTGAGAGTTATGATTAAAAAATCAACTTTGAGTACTAAATACACTAATAATTTCAATGTGAAAATTCAAAAACTTAATACCACCATGACAAGCACACTCTCCTCTTTCCAAAAATATGTTTTTTATAATTTTTGTTCTAATTATAGTTTCAAACTATGTTGATTTCTAACTATACCTTTTTTAGGCCACTACATGATACAAACATACATTCATATACATTTTTATGTAGTTTTTCTTTCATTGATCTAAGTAAAAAACAAGTTATATGGTTCCAAACTAGGCCTAATTCTACACACATTTAAAAAAATTTGATTTTCATTTTTTTTGAGGTAGTTAGGTGCATCACAAAGATAGATATCCATTTTTTTGTCAATTTTTAGGACTATTTATTTGAAAAATTCATAAAAAATTGGTATTCATTAAAAAATATTTAAAAATACAGGTTACAAACTAGAATATCTTGTCTAAATTTTCCCCAAAGTGTTTCAAATAATATTAAACACTACTAAAAAATGGTGCATCGTACAACCATCTATTTACTCTAATTTTTGAAAAAATAGGAGTTATTATTAAAATTTTAGATGTTTGACCTAATTATACTTAACAATAATTTTTTTTTTATGGTTTTGGAAACTATACTCAAAATGCTACATTTCATGTTCTTACACCATCTTCAAATTTGAAGTGTAGATATCTCAAATTATCTATATAAGTTCAAATGTTTGAAATTTTAGGAAAATCATGTCCTTGGGTAGGCCACTTTTTGTCCCCAAACTTTGTGCACTTACCCTACATGCAATGCATAGAAATGTCATAGACTTGATTGGTAAAATAAATTTGATTAGAAAAATAATAACCCACCAAGGTTTGCATTAAAAAAATCATGAATGAAAGCCTCAATTAAAAATCTAATGATGAAAACTCCACTTTAAGACCTAATTGGGGTCAAGAAGCCCAATTAGGATTGTTGAAAGACTTAGACCAAATCACATTTTGGTCTAACCGTATTTTGAAGAAACCAAGAAAGTCTTTGAGACACATGTTAATATAAAATGGTTATGGCAACATTATGATATTTACAGTATTGAAGAGAATAGTCAAAGATGGAAACTAAGAAAACAATATGAAACCAGACACATCTAAATAAATGACAAAGTATAACAAGAGAAAATAGTTGACACTTTATTTTTGGTCGATGCACAATAGCCTATCCACCATGGATGATCCAACATTAGACACCCATGGTAAATGAAAAGGACCACAAACTCCCACTCATGAACCTATTATGAGTTTCTCAATAATATTTCCATGTTTAAAAAATTTGGATGCATTCATCTAAGTCACATATTTAGCTTCTCAATATTTCCACTTGACCAAGTAATTGTATTACTTGTATCCCCATGTCTTCATTCCAACTTGAATATCCAAAATTGATTTCATCTATTATTTAGATACTCATTGTAACTACTCTCTCCAATTTTAAACTAAGAAATACATGATGTCACTAGTCTCTCCCTAAACTTGTAGGTATTGTATACATGTAAATTTTCTCACTTCATTTATCATCACTAATATTACTATTAGTTGACACTAATTTCACTTATCTCATCTAATATGATTTATCTCTTTTAATTCTATCCTAATATCACCCCTTATAGTCATTTATCTAACATCACCCTTCCTTCTTATTCATGTATTAACCTTATTCCTACTCCACAAATTAATTAATTGGCCATCATCATCTCTCATTATCGCTAATCACTCCCTCCTCAATCCTTTAATCACTCCTTAATTATCTATAATCATCCTTCATTGTCCCTAATCATCCCTAAAAACTCCCTCATCAACCTTAATCATCCATAATAATACCTAATCACTCATCATCTCTCATCATCCTTAGTCATACTCTCATCACCCCTCATCACCCCTAATAACTCTCTCATCAACCATAATCATTTCTCATCATCCCTAGTTAATATTTCATCATCTTTAATTATCCCTCATCAATCCTCATCATCCTTAATCACCCCTAATAACTCCCTCCTCATTCATACTCATCCCTCATTATCCATAACCATTCCCTCATTAGTCATCATAGTATCTAATCAATCCCTCATCATCCATAGTCACTCCCTCATCTGATAAAGTGTGTTCTAATCTAGTAGTCAATAGAAATTTGTTTTAGATTGAAAAATATATTTTTCATATGAATCTTGAATGGTGTTGTGATTCCTTTTATTTCAACTAGAGTGTGATAGGGTGATTATTCTCATTCATGTCTACTAGATTAGGTAGGGCCATGATGGATTACTCCATGGATATTGTTGAATGATTTCCATGGTGGAAATTTGATAATATCCTATTTGCACTTGTATGGTGGAAATTAATTTTGAATGATGAGGGATGATGACAAATGATGATAGATAAAAATTTTCCTCTCTATGATTGCTTTATACACTCCAATTTGGAAAATGAGTTATTAAAAAGGAAACTATTTTTCCCTCTTCAGTGGAAAAAATGATGTTGGTATACTCTTTGGATGTGGGAATATACATGTGGCTTATAAAATGAGTTAATATGATGAAAAATATATTACTCATCAATGCTAAATTAATATGATGTTGGTAAGTGAAAATGGGCTACATTCAATGCCTGAGTTGCATTATGAGTTCAAGTTGCATTACAAGCCTAAGTTATATTTTTAACCTAAGTTGCATTTCAATCCTAAGTTAAATTAGGAGCCCAAGTTGTCTTTCCATACCAAGTTTAATTAGGAGTCTAATTTGCATTGGGATCTTGAGTTATATTTCCAACCTAAGTTACATTGTGATCTTGAATTGCATTGTGTGCCTAAGTTACATTATCAGCTTGATTTACATTGGGATCCTAAGTTACATTGGAAACCTAAGTTGCATTGGAAGCATGATTTTGATTACTAATGATGCATTTTAAAAAATGAATGTGATTATCATGGGATCCTTATGATAATCATGACATGGATATTAAATTATAACTACTATGAGGGAAGATGTTCTTTGAATTCCTATGTGGGAAAACAAGTTATAACAAAGGAACTTTTTAATTCCCCCTTGATCTAAAATCAATGTTAGAATGATCCATATACTCAAGTTCATAAATAATTAGTAAATGTATGAAGGGAACTATGTTTACTCTTTAATGAAAGATTGAATGTTGGATTGGACTTTATTTTTTCCTCATATTTGTGTATCATGATTTGTTCCAGCTTGGATCTCTTATTACTCTATGAAGAGTGGTAGGTTAATGTTTGGGTCTTTTGAGTTAGTCTGCGGTTTGGCCTCATGCCACTATAAGGGTTGTCAATACCCCATTACAAACTCACCCACCTAGTAATAGACTTGATGACATGTGTTTTTTGATTTTATGATGGTTCCCATATTTGACCTTTGAAACTATTGGATCTCACCCCCTTGTCACCTTTACTCTACAGATGTTGATGAGTTTAGTGTTTGAGTCAGTTCCTCATTGGTATTCATATTTCAATGAGGAGACGCTAAAATCCTTCTTATAGCCATATTTATTTATTTTCTATTTGGGTTATAAATGATGAGTGAAATGGCCAAAACATTTTAGATATTCTCATATTTGCGAGTTATTCTCAAAGACTGATGTGGGTCACGAGTATATATTATTAGAATTTGTGCCACTAAATTTACAATTGCATGTTTTCTCCTTGCATTGAAATATTTTTTCTTGGGTGGGAATTATTCTAGGAAAGTGGAGAGGGGGTTGAGTAAAATTACCAATGCTTGCATCATTCCTCACTGGTGTGTTCTCCACAATGTATGTTGTTTGTCTTGAAGTTATTAAAATGGTCATAGTGGAGGATTGAATGGGAGTGGGTTGTGGAAATATGACTTCTAGTTGAGGGGATGGCCTTAAAAGGAATGGCCAAGCAATTCATGTGTAGAGGTTGAAACCTATGTACCCTGTGTTCATGTTTAGGGCTTAGTTTTTGGGATTCTAGGCTTTGGGTTAAAGGTTCAAAGTTTTGGGTTTGGAGATTAGGGTTTGGGGTGTAAGGCCTAGGTTTTATAATTTAGGGTTTATTATTTAAGGTTTGGGGTTTAAGGTTTAGTGTTTTATGGATTAGGGATTATAGTTTAGGGTTTAATATTTAGGTTTTGAGATTTAGGATTTAGGGTTCAGGATTTAGGGTTTAGGATTTAGTGTTTCTAGTGTTCATCATTTAGGTTTTAAGGTTTAGGGTTTATGAATTTAGTATTTAATCTCTATGGTTTTAGGTTTAAGGTTTTATGGTTCTGGGTTTATGGCTTAAGGTTAAAATTTAAAGGTTTAAGGTTTAATTCTTAGGGTTTTGGGATTAGGGTTTAGGGTTAAGAGTTTAGGGGTTGAATTTTTGGGTTTTAGGTTAAGGGTTTGGGGTTAAATGTTTAGGGTTTAAGGTTCATGATTTAAATTTTTGTGTTTAAGGTTTAGTGTTTAATATTGAGGGTATAGGGTTATGGGTTTATGGTTTAGTATTTGGGATTTAGGATTTTAGGCTTATGGTTTAGGATTTATGAATAAGGACTTAAAGTATAGGTTTTAGGGTCTAGGGTATAAAGTCTAAGGTTTAAAGTTTTAAGGTTATATGTTTAGGGTTTAGGTATTATTATTTTGGGTTTAGGGATAATGTATTAAGGTTAAGCATTCAAGGTTTAAGGTGTTTAGGGTTTAGCTATACTATTTAGTGATTATGGTTTAAGGTCTATGGCTTAGGATTTGGGGTTTAATGTTTAGGGTTTGGGGTTAATGGTTTAGGTGTAAATGAAGTGTACTAGGGTGATTAGCTGCATTTATGTCTAGTATGAGTGAGTGTATCATAGCTACATGAATATGTCATGTATACATGACATCATACCTACATATAGTACTAGGTATGGGCTAGATGTAATGTATGAATGACTGTATCATTACTATATGTATACTATAGGTTGCATGCTACAAAATAGTCATTTATTTATATTGATAGACCCATTGATAAAAAATATAAATATTTAAGAGCTCAGATTGAATCCACCTTCAAGCCTTTTATACGAATGTCACTAGTCACTCATTTATCTTTATAGGTGAGAATTCCCCATCTCCTTTCAAGATATGGCTCAACCAATGCCCCATCTCCATTATATATATATATATATATATATATATATATATATATATATATATATATATAGGTGATAATTAAAGATTATGGTATATGGTTAGAGGTTTAGGATTTAGAAATTTAGTGTTTAAGGTTTATGGTTGATGGTTCAATATTCATAGTTTAGGGTTTAGGGAATAGGGATTAGCATTTAGGGTTAAATTTTTAGTATTATGGATTAGGGATTAGAATTTAGGGCTTATAATTTAGATTTTATTCTTAAATGTTTGGGATTTATGGTTTATGGCTCAAGATCAAGGGTTTAGCTTTTATGGTTTATGGTTTGGTGTTTGGGGTTAAGGTTTTTAGTTTTTGGTTTCACACTTAAGGTTTACGATCTAAGGTTCAGGTTTTTGGTCTTTAAGGTTATGGTTGAGGGTTTGGGGTTTGGAACTTAGTGTTAATTATTGAGGAATAGGGATTTAGTTTTTGGGGATTAGGGCTTAGGATTTATGGTGTAGTGTTTTTGGTTTAGACTCTATGGTTTAGGGTTTGTGGTTTGTGGTTTTAGGTTTAGGGTTTATGGATTTAGGTTTAGTATTTAAGGTTATGGGTTTGGATTTAAAATTTTGGGTTTAGGAGTTAATGTTTAGGGTTTAAGACTTATGGTTTATGGTTTTAGTCTTGGGGTAAAGAGTTTAGGGATTAAGTGTAAGGGTTTAGGGTTTAGGTTTGGAGTTTAGGATTTAGTATCTAGAGTTTAGGGTTTATGTTTTGGAATTTAGGGTTAGGGGTTAAAGGTTTAGGGCTTAGTTATTGGGGTTTTGGGTTTAATGTTAAGGGTTTAGGGTATAACTATTAGGGTTTGGGGTGTAGGGCATAGGTTTTTAATTTAGGGTTTATATCTTTTGATTTAGGGTTTTAGATTTGGTATTAAGTTTTAGTGTTTAGGGTTTAATGTATTGAGGCTTAGAGTTTAGGATTTGAGATTTAGGTTTTAAGGTTTAGGATTTAGTGTTTAGTGTTTAGATTTAGTGCTCATGGTTTAGGGTTTAATTTTTATGGTTTGGAGTAAGGGTTTAGGGTTCAAGGTTTATATTTTAGTGTTTGGGGTTGGTTTTTTGGGTTTCGATGTTTAGGTTTTAAGGTTTACGATTTACGGTTTTAGGATTTAGGATTTATGGTTTTGAGTTTGAGGTTTTATGGTTATGGGTTTATAATTTAGGGTTCAACTTTCAATTTTTAGGGTTTAGTGCTTAGGGTTTTAGGATTAGGGTTTAGGGGTCAAGGTTTTGGGTTTAGGTTTTAGGGTTTTGGGTTTAGTGTTTAGGGTTTAAGGTTCATAATCTTGAATTATTTTTAGGGTTTAGTGTTTAAAATTGAGGGTATAAGGTTAAGATTTTATGGTTTAATGTTTAGGATTTATGATTTTATGTTTATGGTTTGGGGTTTAGGGTTAAACACTTATAGTTTAGGTTTTAGGGTTTAGGGTCTAATGAATAAAGTCTAGGTTTATTTTTTTAAGGTTATATGTTTAGGGTATAGGGTTTAAGGTTTAGGGATATTAGTTTGGGTTTAAGGATTAATTAGGTTTTAGGGTTCAAGGTTTAGGGTTTATGTATATTATTTAGTGTTCATGGTTTAGAGTTTATGGCTTAGGGTTTGGGGTTTAGGGTTTAAGGTGTAGTGTTTAATTTTCAGGGATTAGGGTTTAGGGTTAATGGTTTAGGTGTAAATTGTTATTTTGTGGAGCCTATTTCTAAATTATAATGTATTTTAAAATATTGTAAATTTTAAATGTACTATACACTCTATATGTTTTTCTCACTAGGGTTCAAGGGTGATAGCCCCCCCAAAAAAAATTAGACCCTTTTTTAATGGGAAACCATTTTGGGTTGATTCCACCCATAGTTTTGGTACCCATTAATTTGTAATACCACTTTGTTGTTTTATTATGTATTTATGGATATTTCATAGGTAATACATCATGAGAATGAGGGTTTTGAGAAGGAAGAATTAAGTGTGTGAATACAGGTGTGAATTTAGGAAGGTTTGTTAAGCACAACTCCAAATAATATCTATGCATTGTAATTGTGAGAATATTGATCTGAGAGTGGTTTATAATCTCATGGCTTGTAATAAAATATGAACAAGTGTTTCTTGGTGGATGTAGCCCACATTGGGTGAACCATGTTAAATCTAGTCTTTTTATTATGCATGTTTATTTTTGTTATTTATGCATCTCTATTTATATCTATTATTACAATTGTATGAAATTGTTCTACATCAATTTATATATTTATTCCTAAAAAATTGGTATCAAAGCTTTCAGTTGAATTTGTTGAAGTATTGGATCACAAGAAGGTTTATTAGTTCAAATGGGAGTTATGGTTGATGATCATAGATCAAAGGTTGAAAAGTTTAATGGATAAAACTTTGGCCTATGGAAGATGAAGATGGAGGATTACCTCTATCAGAAGGACCTCCATGCTTCTCTAGGAGGAAAAGTAAAGCAACTAGCAAGTATGACAGATGAGGCTTGGGAGTTACTTGATAGAAAATCACTTGGGAACATTAGGTTATGCCTTGTATCTTTGGTCGCATTTAATATATCATAGGAGAAGACCAAAAAAGCTCTCATGAATGCATTAGGGAAGTTATATGAGAAACCCTCTGATTCTAATAAAATATTTTTAATGAAATAGTTATTTAATATGAATATGTCTAAAAATGGTTCAGTTGCTGATCATCTAAATGAATTTAATATAGTTGTGAGTATGTTGAATTATATAAAAATAGATTTTGATGATGAAGATATGGCTTTGCTTATTTTGTTTTCCTTACTAGAGAGTTGGAATAGCCTAGTAATGGCTGTGAGCAACTCGATCTCTAATAATGCCAAGTTGAAGTTTGAGGATGTCATAGGAGTAATCCTTAGTGAGGAAATGTGACAAAAAATCTCTAGGGAGACTTCAAATTCAAGTGATGCTTTGGTAATGGAGAGTAGAGGGAGACAAAATTTAAGAGGAAAAGGAAAGCATGGAAAGTCAAATGGTCCTAGAAGGTCAAAATCAAGGGCCAAGATGGTATGTTGGCATTATGGAAAGACTAGGCATGCGAAGAAGGATTTTTGGTCTCTTCAAAACAAAAATTAAAATTAGGTAGACACCAAGGAGGTGATTGTGGCAATAGGTAATGTTTGTTAGGATGCGTTGATTCTCTCCATTGATAATATTACTGAGTCTTAGGTTTTAGATTGAAGGGCTTCTTTTCATGCTACACCATATAGGCATTATTTTATTGATTATGTTCAAGGGGATTTTGGACATGTTTACCTTGGTGATGATGAGCCTTGCAACATAGTAGGAAAAGAAAGTGTTCAGATCAAGATGTAGAATGGGAACACTTGGATACTAAAGGATATTAGGCATGTACCTAAGTTGAGATGGAATTTGGTATTTGTAGGACTAGGTAGTGAAGGTTGTATGGTGACATTCATAGTAGATTCTTGGAAGGTGACCAAGGGTGTTGTTATGGTAGAAAGAGGTAATAACATTGGTACCCTATATTTATCAAGTAGTGATGATTTATTTAATTTAGTTATTGTAGATGTAGATGCAACTTTGTGACAAAATAGGCTCGATCACATGAGCCAAAAGGGTATGCAAATTTGAAGGATCGGTTACCTGGATTGAAAGGATATAATTTAGATTTCTTTGAAGACTATGTGTAGGGAAAATATAAAAGGGTAACATTTCTCAAGGTTGGACCTATGAGGAAGGAGAATAAGTTGGAGCTGGTTCATTTAGATGTATGAGGGTCAGCTCATGTATCTTCTATTGGTGGGTCATCTTATTATGTCATTTTTATTGATGATGTAACTAGGAAACTTTGGGTGTATGGCATTAAGATAAAATCTGATCTGTTTGAAATGTTTAAAAGATGGAAAGCCTTGGTTGAGAATGAAACATGTCTTAAATTAAAATGTCTCAGGTTAGATAATGGTGGGGAATATTGTAGTAATGCATTTTTTGATTATTGTTCAAGGAATGGAATTCATAGACAGAGGATGGTTCTAAGAAATCCATAGTACAATGGAGTGTCAGAAAGGATGAACACGACTATCATGGAGTGTTTTAGGAGTATGAAGTTGCATGAAAGATTGCCTCTTCAGTTTTGGGTAGAAGCAGTAAACATAAATGTATATCCGATAAATAGAGGTCCTTCATCTACTTTGGATAGAGGCATACCTGAGGAAGCTTGGTCTGGTAAGAAGGTTTATTCTTCATTTCTTAGAATATTTAGTTGTGAAACCTTTGTTCATATTGATAAGGATGATAGGACCAAGTTAGAGGCTAAGTCTAAAAAATGCACCTTTATTGGTTATGGTGAGGATGACTTTGGTTTCCAAATTTGGAGTCTTAAGGGCAAAACAATCTTTAGGTCTAGGAATGTTGTCTTTAATGAAAAAGTCATGTATAAATAGTAGTCGGAGGATCATAATGAATATTATAGAAAAGAGTACACAATACTGGAGGACATTGTAGATGATAAAATGTCCAAGCAACCTGTTCAGGAACCTACTCCACAAGAACCCCAAACTTCTGTGGTGAGAAGGTATTCTAGGGTAAGAAGGAAACCTGAACAATTTTCTCCATCTCTTAATTATTTATTACTTATTGACAATAGAGAGCTAGAGTGCTTTGAAGAAGTAATGTAGGTAGATGTCAAGAAGAAGTGGAAGCAAGCTATGGATGAGGAACATTAGTCTCTCATGGAAAATCAGATTGGGATTTGGTAAACCCGCCTAAATTTAAGAGAGTACTGTAGAACAAATGGATTTATAGAGTTAAATAAGATTATGGAGGAAAGAAAAGGTACAAGGCCCAATTGGTGGTAAAGGGATTTGCAAAGAAGGGAATTGATTTTGATGAGATTTTTTCCCCAGTGGTAAAGATGACTTCTATTAGGACTATTTTTGGGATAGTGGTAGCATAAGACTTACACTTAGAGCAATTAGATGTGAAGACTACATTTCTTCATGGTGATTTCAAGGAAGACTTGTAGATGGAGAAACCATAGGGATATAAGGTCATAGGGAAGAATAACATGGTGTGTAAATTGAAGAAGAGCTTTTATGGCTTAAAACAAGCTCCATGACAATGGTACATGAAATTTAACAATTTTATGATGGAATATGGATATTCCAAGTGTCATTCAGACCATTGTGTCTATATCAAGAAATTTAATGATGGCGATTACATTATCCTATATCTGTATGTGGATGATATGTTGGTTGCAGGTAAGAACATGTAAGAAATAAAGGTACTCAAAGAACACTGTAGTAATTCCTTTGTTATGAAGGATTTGGGAGTAACAAAACAAATCCTTGGTATGAGGATAACTTGAGATAGGAAGGAATGAAATCTAAATTTATCCTAGGAAGCGTACATCAAAAAGGTCTTGGAGATGTTTAATATGTAGGATGCTAAACCGATTGAGACTCCTTTGGTAAATCATTTCAAGATATCAAAGGAACAGTGTCCCAGAATAAAGAAGGAGAGAATCCAGATGCACATGTACCATACTCATCAACCATTGATAGCTTGATGTATGCCATAGTATGCACTAAGATAGATATTACCCATGCAGTGGGAGCAGTAAGTAGGTACATGAGTGATCTAGGTAGAGAACACTGGAGGGTAGTGAAGTGGATCCTTCGATATTTAAGAGGGACCATGGGTATAATTTTAAAGATATGGTGGATTGGAGACCACTTTACATGGTTATGTAGATTCAGACATGGCTAGAGATTTAGACAACAAGAGCAGTACAATAGGATATGTATTTACTATAGGTGACACAATGGTGAGTTGGATTTCATGACTACAAAAACTTGTGGCTTTATCAACCACAGAGGCTAAGTATGTTTCTGCCATAGAGGCAAGCAAATAAATAATCTGGTTACAATAGTTGCTTGAAGAGTTGAGGCATAAGTAGGAAGAAGGGAAGCTATATAATGATAGTCAAAGTGTTATACATCTAGCAAAGAACTTCGCTTTCCACTCTAGGATGAAGCATATATAGTTAAGGTACCATTTCATCAGGACAACTTTGACGGAAGAGAACTTGAAGCTGGAGAAGATTCATACCGGTCAGATCCTGTAGACATGATGACAAGCTGGTCACAAGGGAGAAACTAAAGCTATGTTCAATTTTGATTAGCCTTCATAGTTGATAGTGAAGGGTTGAGATGCTTGCTCAGAGGAAATCAGTCTCCAAGTGGGAGATTGTTGCATTGTGGAGCTTATTTCTAAATGACAATGTATTTTCAAATACTATACATTTTAAATGTACTATACACTCTATATGTTTTTCTCATCAAGGTTTAGGGGTGGTAGCCCCCCCAAAAAAATTTGGACCCTTTTTTAATGGGAAACCATTTTGGGTTGATTTCGCCTATGGTTTTGGTACCCATTATTTTGTAATACCACTTTATTGATGTATTATGTATTGATGGATATTTCATAGGTAATACATCATGAGAACAAGGGTTTTGAGAAGGAAGAATAGAGTGTGTGAATTTAGGAGGGTTTGTTGAGCATAGCTCCAAAAAATATCGGTGCATTATAATTATGAGAAGATTGATTTGAGAGTGGTTTGTACTCTCATGGCTTGTAATAAAATTTGAGCAAGTGTTTCTTGGTGGATGTAGCCCACATTGGGTGAACCATGTCAAATCTAGTCTTCTTATTGTTCATGTTTATTTATATTCTTTATGCATCTCTATTTATATCTATTATTGTGATTATGTGAAATTTTCTACATAAAATTCTATATTTATTCTCAACATAAATGGAGTGTACTAGGGTGTTTAGTTGTATTCATGTCCAGTATTAGTGATTGTATTATGACCACAAGAAGATGTCATGTATGAGTGACCTCATACCTACATGTAGTGCTATGTATGTGGTATATGTGATGTATGAATGACTGTATCATTATTATATATTTATGATATAGGTTGCATGCTTCAAGCTAATCATTTATGCATATTAAATGACCCATTAATTGAAGTTCATTTTCTAAGTTGAGAACAAGGTTGTTAAGAAGATTTTGAGGCAAATATAGCAAAATATGAGTATAATACATCTCCAACAACTTGATAAAATTTTAACTTGTAAAAAATAAGGAATTGAAGGTCATAACAAGCTTAAAAAGTGAAGATCTTCATGACTGCAAGTAGAGTTGATAGTCTACCAAGATAGAACAGGAGTCTATGTAGTCAAAATAATCATTTTATTGTGAATAAAAGGTGTTTTGTTACTTAATTTTTTGTATTCAAAAATTTATTGAGTGTGTGAATGAAATCCAACTTAATTTTAAGATAATTATACTTGATCCAAGGTTCATGTCATTAAAACCTTCTAAACCCTATTTTCTATGTATCTACATTCACTTGCAGTCTCTTGTATCACGTAGAAAAATTTGTTGGGGGATCAAACCAACAATAGATTACAATTGTGACAGCAATAAATGCGGAATTAAACTAGATTGACAAGTAATTAGAATGATAATAGCAAGAACAAGAGATACAAGAAAACACCCTGAAAACTTGTATTAACAAACTCTTTACAAAAGGAATACAATTGAAGAAAGCTTCTTTCTTCCACACCTCTCCTAGATGTATAGATCTCTCAACAGATCTCTATTCCTCAAGAGCTCTCTCTCTCAAGAACAATCAACTCCAACAAGCCTATATTGATTCAATTCTGTACTGTTCTTCACACACAATGAATTACAATAATTCACTCTCTACAACAATAACTACTACAAAGCTAAGAAGATCTAATTCTTCATATAGAATTAGGAGACTTGAGCATGTACTTCCAACAAATAGTTAAACCACTTAAACAAGGGCTCTAAAAATAGTAATTCCAATAATAGAGATGCGAGCTTGAGTCTACAACTCAAACTTATCATGCAAACACTCGCTTCTGTCCACGGAAATAGCTTTCTGGACATGCAGGTAATCGATGTCGGTTCCTGCTGCTTGTCTGTGACCACCGTCAGCCGACCTTCTGCCGACGTCGGTGTCTCTGCAACTGCCTGTGACCGACGTCGGTCGCTCTTGACCGATGCCGGTGTCTGTGTAGACCCGAACCTGATAAACTATGCTCCTTGGTGAAGTTTTTAGCTCCACACCCTAACAATCTCCCACTTGGAGATAAACAGCTGCACCAGTACCTGTACAGCAACATCTTCTAGCTCCTACATCTTCAACTCAATCATGAAGACCAACAGAAGTTGAATGAAGATTCAACTTCTCCTTTGTAATCGGCTTGGTTAACATATCAGCAGGATTCCTATCTGTATGGATCTTCTCCAACTTTAGCTCACCATCTTCCAATACCTGTCGTATGAAGTGATACCTTAGCTGTATGTGCTTTGTTCTTGAATGAAAGGCTGAATTCTTAGCCAAATGGATTGCACTCTGACTGTCACTATACAATCTGCAATTCTCATGCTCCCTACCAAGCTCATCCATGAACCGTGTCATCCATATCATCTCCTTGCTAGCTTTTGTGGCTGCAATATACTCTGCTTCTGTAGTTGACAAGGCAACAACCTTCTGCAACTTAGATATCCAGCTAACCGCCATTCCACCTACAGTAAAAACATAACCTGTAGTGCTCGACCTGCCATCCAAATCACCTACCATATCTGAATCTACATAACCATGTAGAGAAGTATCTGAACCTCCATAGCACAAGTGCCTACTGCTGGTTCCTCTTAGATATCTAAGGATCCACTGAACTGCTTTCCAATGTTCCTTACCTGGATTGGCCATATACTTACTTACCACTCCCACTGCTTGGGCAATATCTGGTCTAGTACACACCATTGCATACATCAAACTCCCTACTGCGGAAGAATATGGAACCTTACTCATGTACTTTACCTCTTCATATGAATTAGGACATTGTTCTTTACTCAACTTAAAATGTCCAGCCAAAGGTGTGCTTACTGGTTTAGCATCCTGCATATTGAACCGTTTTAACACCTTGTCCACATAGTCTTCTTGAGACAATATCAACCTGTGATTTTTCCTGTCTCTCTTAATGCTCATGCCAAGGATTTTCTTTGCTGCTCCCAAATCCTTCATAGCAAACGTTTGAGCTAATTTTACCTTAAGCTCTGAGATATCCTGCATGTGAGACCCTGCAACCAGCATGTCATCTACATACAACAATAGAATAATATATCTACTGTTATCAAATCTTTTGAAATACACACAATGGTCTGATTGACACCTACTGTAGCCGTGCTCAGTCATAAACTTGTCAAATTTTAAGTACCATTGCCTAGGAGCTTGCTTGAGGCCATACAAGCTTTTCTTCAACCTGCACACAAACTTCTCCTTACCCTTGACCTCGAATCCTTATGGCTGTTCCATATATATTTCCTCATCCAAATCTCCATGAAGAAACGCTGTCTTAACATCTAGCTGCTCAAGATGCAAATCCTCAAAAGCAACCAAAGACAATACAACCCTTATTGAAGTCATTTTAACAATAGGAGAAAAAATCTCACCGAAGTCAATACCTGGCTTTTGTGCAAATCCTTTTACCACTAATCTGGCCTTGCATCTCATCTGTCCATTCTCACCTTCCTTCAACCTGTAGGTCCATCTGTTCTTAAGTGTTCTTTTACCAGCTGGCAATTCAACCAAATCCCATGTTTGGTTTTCTCTTAAGGACTCCAACTCCTCAACCATGCCACGCTCCCACTCACTCTTGGACTCCACCTGTATTGCTTCTTCAAAACTCTCTGGTTCTCCACCATCAGTTAGCAATAAATAAAATAAAGAAGGAGAATATCTAATTAGAGGCTTACTCACCCTTTCTGACCTCCTGATGGGTGTCTGAGACTCGTCCACAACATGCTGTCCACCCAAATTCTCTGACAGTGACCGACCTCGATCACCTCCAGACCTATTACTGGCCGACGTCGGTTCTGCCTGACCGACCTCGGTACCTGTACGGCCGACGTCGGTCTCTGTATGGCCGATGTCGGTTTCTGTCCTGCCGACGCCGGTTCTTAACCTACCGAGGTCGGTCTCTGTGTTTTCCTGTAAGTGATTATTTCTTTTTCCCGCGAGGTCATCTTGGACTTTCACCTCATCCAATTCACCATTGCTCTGCTCAGATTGATTCAACTTCCTTAGCTGATCACAATACATCACTCTTTCGTTGAAAACAACATCACGGCTCCTGATTACCTTGTTAGTTTCTAGATTCCACAATCTGTAACCAAAATCATCTGAGCCATAGCCAATAAACGTGCATCTCATAGACTTAGCATCAAGCTTCTTTCTATTTTCCTTATCTATATGCACAAAGGCTTCACAACCAAAAACTTTGAGATATGAGAGATCAACCTTTTTACCTATCCATGCCTCTTCTAGAATACCACCATCCAGAGCTGTAGAGGGTCCTCTGTTAATCAGGTGCACTGCAGTGTCAACAGCTTGTGCCCAAAACTATAAGGATAAACCGGCATGCAATCTCATACATCTTGCACGCTCCATTATTGTCCTGTTCATCCTTTCAGCAATACCATTCTGCTGAGGTGTCCTTGGAACCGTCCTTTGCCTACGGATTCCATGCATGTAACAATAATCTCTGAACTTATGACTGCAAAACTCACCGCCATTGTCTGATCTCAGGCACTTTAATCTTTTACCTGTTTCATTCTCAACCATAGCTTTCCAAACTTTAAAAGTATCAAATACATCAGATTTCTTTCTAATACAATAGATCCATACCTTCCTTGTGGCATCATCTATGAAAGATACATAGTACTGTGATCCTCCAATGGAAGCAACCTGAGCCAGTCCCCACACGTCTGTGTGAACAAGCTCCAACTTGTGCCTCTTCTTAGTAGACCCAGTTTTGAGAAAACTAACCCTTTTCTGTTTTCCAAATACACAGTGCTCACAAAATTCTAGATCTATGCCTTTTAAATATGAAAGCATACCTTTAGACTTAAGAATTGACATCCCCTTCTCACTCATGTGGCCAAGCCTTGAGTGCCACAATTTAGCGTCCACATCTGAAGTAGATAATACAGAAGGAGATTTGTTAGTAACACAATTACACAAATAGAGAGTACCTTCTCTCTTACCTCTGGCCATAATAAGTGCACCCTTGGTCACCTTCCAAGATTCTGCTGTGAGAGTTACTCTACAACCCTCATCCCCTAACTTTTCTGCAGAGATCAAATTTCTCTTCAAGCTAGGTACATGCATCACATCTCTCAACACCCATGTGTTGCTATTCTACATCTTCAACTGCACTTTACCTTTGCCAATTATTTTACAAGGCTCATCATCCCCTAGATACACTATTCCAAAATCTCCATGGATATAGTCACTAAAATATTCCCTGTTAGGAGTAGCATGAAAAGATGCACCAGAATCTAATACCCAAGATTCTATATTATTATGCAGAGAGAAAATTAAAGCATCCTCTACAATACCTGCAATCTTGGCTTCTTCCTTTCCTTCGTGTTGGTTGTCCTCCTTAGGCTTTGACCAACAATCTCTGCTTATGTGCCCCATCTTTCCACAATTCCAGCATTGTGGCCTTCTGCCATTTCTAGATTTAGATCTGCCTTTCCCCTTTGATTTGGATCTTGCTCTTCTCTTTCTGCCTTCCCCTGCTCTCAAAACTTAAAGCATTCCTGGATGCCTCTTCTGTGCTTTTCTTGCGTATTTTCTCATTCAAGATAACACTAACAACATCCTCTACTTTCAAAATATTTGATGCAGATGCAGTATTACTTACTACCATTACTAAGCCATGCCAGCTTTCAGGCAAAGAACATAATATTAAAATAGCTTTTATCTCATCATCAAACACTATATTTACTAAACTTAATTGATTCACAATACCATTGAAATCATTGAGATGAGTAGAAACAGATCCACCTTCATTCATATGCAAATTAAATAACTGCTTCATAAGATATACCTTATTGGAAGCTGAGGGTTTTTCATACGAATTTGCTAACGTAGTCATCAACTCTATCGTAGACTTTGCCTGTGATAAATTGGATATCACAGTGGATGCTAGACTCAGTCTTATAGAACCCAGAGCCTTTCTGTCAAGAACTTTCCATTCTTCATCCTCCATGTCTTTGGGCTTCTTTGCAATACCTCCTAACGGTAAGTAGAGATCTTTCTGATACAGATAGTCTTCTATCTGCATTCTCCAGTGTTGGTAATTTTTGCCATTGAACTTTTCCATTCTTAATTTACTTTCATCTGCCATTGCTTCTCCCACTCAAACAAAAATCCCTGCAGAAACTCCTGTGAGAACCTGTAATCAATACACACTACACATATCTGAAACACCTGTTAGTGAACCTAAACTTTGATACCAATTATCAAGCTTTGAACCTGTAACCAAGGCTCTGATACCACTTGATGGGGGATCAAACCAATAATAGATTACAATTGTGACAGCAATAAACGTGGAATTAAACCAGATTGACAAGTAATTAGAATGATAATAGCAAGAACAAGAGATACAAGAAAACACCCTGAAAACTTGTATTAACAAACTCTTTACAAAAGGAATACAATTGAAGAAAGCTTCTTTCTTCCACACCTCTCCTAGATGTATAGATCTCTCAATAGATCTCTATTCCTCAAGAGCTCTCTCTCTCAAGAACAATCAACTCCAACAAGCTTGGATTGATTCAATTCTGTACTGTTCTTCACACACAATGAATTACAATAATTCACTCTCTACAACAATAACTACTACAAAGCTAAGAAGATCTAATTCTTCATATAGAATTAGGAGACTTGAGCATGTACTTCCAACAAACAGTTAAACCACTTAAACAAGGGCTCTAAAAATAGTAATGCCAATAATAGAGACGCGAGCTTGAGTCTACAACTCAAACTTATCATGCAAACACTCGCTTCTGTCCACGGAAATAGCTTTCTGGACACGCAGGTAACCGACGTCGGTTCCTGCTGCTTGTCTGTGACCACCGTCGGCAGACCTTCTGTCGACATCGGCGTCTCTGCAACTACCTGTGACCGACGTCGGTCGCTCCTGACCGACGCCGGTGTCTGTGTAGACCCGAACCTGATAAACTATGCTCCTTGGTGAAGTTTTTAGCTCCACACCCTAACAAAATTTGTATGAGGTTGTGTAGAATATTGGATAAGTTGAGAAAGGTAGTCAAAACTCTATTCCAAGGTTAGATATTTAAAATATTCTTTAAGTTGTATGAATAATCAATTTGAAGCTATCAGGCTCTGTGTACACAGCCAAACCCTAATACAAGGTTTTCAATACAAAAAGAACCATAACTTGCATCTGAACTAGTGGAATCTCCTCAAACTCATAGAGAAGTTGATAGATAAGGTTTATAAATGTATTAAACTAGGTATCACTCTTAAAATCACCGTGTATTTACAAATATAGAGGATTATGTTTCAATCTACCTGTAGATAACCACAAAAAAGCTTAGTCAAGAGAAACTTCAAGTGTTTTACTTTGTTTATTGAGTCTAAATATCTTATGAAGGTCAAATGTTATTGTTTAAACACTTATAATACTTATTTAAATTGATTGAAAGCATTTGGCAGTTAATCCAAGTCAATATCCTTGCAAGTAGGAAGATTAGGCCATCTAAACCTAAAGAGTAGAGTTGCCACTGAAGTCCAATTCTGAAAAACCAATAAAGGAAATTAGTTTCTCATCCTTATAGATAGTATCAAAACATATTAATAAATATATATAATAATCCTTTCATGATCTTAGATTAATAACACCTTTTCAATAACAAACAAGCCTATATATAGTATTGTAATAGTTGTTAGGATTGAGTCAAAATTTTGGGCACTTTGGTGATCTAATTGGTATTTTTATATTGTTTAAATAAACCTATGATTATTGTATCATTGTCTTGATATTTTCATTGATTTTTTGAATTGAATGATCCCACAAAATAAGGTAGTTATATACCTCTTTGTATCAAGTCCTTAAGAGGCAAAATTTGGCCTACTATGCCTATAAAGGGTGGAGTTATTGTCATCTAAGTTTTGATTTGAATTTGTTCATGGACTAAGAAGATTGAGTCAAATCATTGGTGAAACCCTCATATTCTTGTTCAAAGAAGTGAAGATGTAAAATCGAGTGCTTTAGGAGTCAAAGAAGGGTTTTGCATGAAGGTATATTACTGTCTTAGGACTGAGTACCATGTTTTAAGTCATTGAAAGTGTATTTTGATATGAATACAGAGGCTAAGAATTCAAGAGATAATACCAAAGAATAAGGTCATTGGTATTTCATTATCAATGCTCAAAAGATCTTTTATGATAGACCAAGAGATAGTTTATGGTCAGGAAGAGACCTAATTACAAGAAAGTTTCTAGAAGACTTTGAAGTAGACCAAGTTAAGTAAGTGGATCACTTAATTTGACACCAATAGGGAATATTAAATATCAAGATATGGAATATGTATTTAGGTAGGGCATACTCATTGATATTAAGATATGGCTTGGTTATTCAATCAGGTAGGGCATACTCAAGTAGCTAAAGTAGGTATGGAATACTCAAGTAGGTAAAGTATGCATGTAATCCTCAATGGTATATATATATATATATATATATATATATATATATATATATATATATATATATATATATATATATATATATAACATATGTAACATGATTTAAAACTCCATTTAAAATTTTATCTTTTGATCCTAAATTTCTAAAAACTAAGTATTGACCATAATGGATTTTGAAAAACTAACTTCTAAATGGTAACTCCTATAGCTCTGTAATCGATTTTAGAAGATGCAGAGTGGCCGTAATTTACCATATTTAGTAATATATTACATTTATTTTACTAAATATATCCTTCCACACACAAACAAAAAAACATAAAAAAAATGTAGCTCAAAGTGCAGACACAAATAACAACACAACACAAACAAAAAACAACACAAGAAAAAATACAACTCAAAGTTCACACACAAACAAAAGCACAACAAAAAAAAAAAAAACACTTACACCCTTTGGACTGTAAAGGGCATAGGACCTTTGGACTCCAAATGGAATTGGAGTCATACACCCTTTGGACTATAAAGGGCGTACACCCTTTGGACTGTAAAGGGCATATGCCCTTTGTAAAGGGTGTATGCCCTTTTGGCTCGAGACCAATCCTTATGATATTTGTATTATTTTTTTTCAAAAAGGGCATACACCCTTTACAAAAAAAAAGTTTTGTTTTTTATTGTCACTTTCTTTGTCCCCCAACTTTGTGCATCTGTCCTGTTCATACACTTGCAATTTTAAATTTTTAGGTGTCTTAAATTGTATATATATATATTTCTCAACAATATTTGATGTTTCCTTTATTCATGTCTGAAATTTTATATAAAAATGCATTCGTTTACTCAAAACAATGTTCGTATACATGTAGTCTCCTTATCCTTTCACAAAAAATTACCAAGTCATTATCATAATTGCATAAATTTCATATACTTTTATCATTTGGGTATTGAAAAAATTATATATTTATAAACTAAATTCAATATGCCACAATTCATATTCTTACATTATTGTCAAATTCTTTTTCCAAGTGTTGCTAAAATTCTCTCCAATTTCAACTATTGTTATTTTTAGGAAAAAAATGTCACTTTAAGCCCACCTTTTGTCCACCATTATCATGTATCTATCATTATCATTTTTTATATCCTTTTTATGTTCTACTTTGAATTGTATGCTTACGCCAATTTTTTTGTGGCTAAGTATGCACATCAAAGTAGGGAAAAATTTAGAATTCCAAAATGGTCTTGTGGTCTTTATTTTATGTTAAATTTTGTTATTTTGACACATTTTTCTATGTATGTATAATGTATTATGAATTGAGAAATATTAGTTCTCTTGTTAACTTTTGAGCCCTGAATCCCTGTCTCTAGTTCATCGAGACAACCTCTATTTGATCTTTTTAAGCCTCTAGTCCCATTGTCAAGGTAGGCCCTTTTACTTCTTTCCACTCTTTCACATTTAAGTCATTATAATACGACATGCATGCCAATATTGTGAAATTTGAATTCAAAGTCACTTATAAATAGACAAGTGTTATAGGTCATTTCACACACAAGAATGATCACTCACTTAGTTGACATTCTATCATGGAAAATTTTTGGTGCACATTTTAAAGTTCTCACCTCTATGCAATTTGTTATTTTTAGATATTTGTGTTGCCATCTAAGGGTTCTAATAAAATAATGACATACCATTGAACACATGCCCAAAATACATATTTTATTGACACTCTAGGGTTGAAAAGATTCAAATACTCCATGTATACATGAATCTCAATTCCAGATTAGAGGGTAGGTAAGTGGAGAGCAAACCTAGATGAAGTAAACCCATAAGTTTATTTTAGTTTTAAACAATTTATCTAGATTATAAATTTAAGTATAACCAATATCTTGAGTAAGTGTCCAATCTTGGTAGTTGTCTTTGATTAGATATAAAATTTTTAGTGACAATAGTTTTGTGATGCAAAGGAATAGATCAAAACAATCCACTTAACCTTGGTTTTTTCCACAAACACTTCTTGAGTATGGTTGGTTGCCTTAGTGATCTTTCATTTGTTTGAAGCTCTTTGTTTAAATTCAATGGTTATTTATAACTTCAACAAAGTCTTTATAATCCCTTAAGACCTGTCTTTCCATGCAGAATCCTTTCCAAGCTTCAACTGATTGCATACACCATTCTGCCTGCATCTTACACAGTCCCTAGTAGCCCTTTTTTTGAGAATTTATATTTGTACAAATATAGATGGATGTTTAGAGAGTAACTAATGATTGATATTATTACCCTTTATGCTTCTCTATCCCTGTATGTAGTTTCATCCTCAAACTCACACCTTTGTTCATTTTTTCAAACAAGATCTTTGTGAATCTATGCATACAGTTACATGACATAGCGTCTGCACACATTCAATTGAAGATATTTGATCTCAACAGGGTTCTCAAAGTATTTTTGAAGGTTTAATAACTTATACAGGGACTTATCAATGCCTATTCTTTTAACTTACACCATCCATGCCATCTCTAAACCTCATTTGAACTTAGGTTCTTATATAACTATGAGTTAGATGCAGTCTAACACATAATTCACAGGGTTTCATTGTCTATTTCAAAAGATACAAGCTCAAGATAGATTATAACCTAGTGAAAGCCTTAAATCCATTCAACCACACACCTTACAAACTATAATGACATTTCATGCAATCTTTCTTTCAATTCTTTCTCTAAACACATAATTCATTCATCATTTCCCACACAAGAAACAAGGTCTATTCTTCTAGTTTGCAACTTTGGATCAACCAACCAAATTAATGCTTGGACCATCAATAAGAAATAAATACACAATCTTCCAAAATACAAGGCACTATGAAAACATTACACACTTACACCTTTCACCATTACTTGTTACACAATCCTGGAATCTTTTGTACAAGATGACAGGGTCTGTAACTGAATTCTAATTTAAAAAAAATCATTCATATTCTTGGGGTCTTGTACATCTTTCCTTCTATTCCAACCCCTCCACCTTCTCTTTTTCATTGAATGACTCGACACACCTAAAAACCCAAACTTTATATCTCCCTACCACCTCATAACTGAATCTTATTTCATTCTCCACGTGGGAGTCTTGGACAAACCCTTAGTTGTATCTTAACTAATATGCAAAACCATGGCATAGGAGGGTCAAGACATTATAAACCCTTCACCTTTTCATAAGACTCCTAACATCATCAAATAGATGCTATAATCCCTCAAAAGGGCTTCCAAGTATTCAAATTTTTGAATAAGTGCTTTTGACAAGAAACTATGAAGTTTGAATTTTAAACATCCTAGATGCCTAGTAAAGACTCCTAAGGATAAAAAACAACTCTAGAACACCTCCTATACTAACCAAAGCCAAAAATGACATCATGATGACATCCCTATAGGATGCCCCTGCATCATTTTGGCTTAAGTTGTACATTTCTACGTTCAAATTTGTACATCTTCTATAACTTTGTACACAGAGAAATCATTTCTATCCCTTTATATTTATTATATTGTTATTCAATTTATTAAGTGAACATTATTATTGTATTGTGAATATTTAATTAAATATAATTCATTTATTAAAAAACACATGAATCAAATTCAAAAAAATTAAAACTTAATAAAATATTTAATTTATTGAATATTATGAATATTTAAACCTAAAATTACATATCTCTTGTATTATTACCCCTACTACAAAATTGAGATTTTATTTCATTTTTAATTCAATAAAAATTGTTTTCTATTTTTAAAAAGAATATTACAAATTCAAATTTAATAAAGAATAAAATATATACATCTTATATTTAAAAGATAACTTACTTCCTCGAATCGAAGATATGAAATTATTTCATATATTATAACTACCTTACAAACTTAAATCACATATCACATATTGTAGACTCACCTAACCACAAGAGAGAAAAAATAAAAAAAGAAAAGAAAAGCTCTTTCCTTTTTGAAAACAAACGTCACTATTGACTCTCAATCTTTCATGAAACGTTGCCATCTTCCCCTGACGGGGCATATTTGTAAGTATAGCCAACATGTAAATATAGTCTCTTAAAAACAAACACTCGATTAAATTTTATAGTGAAGCTCATCCATTCACCATTAGAAGGCTTCAAACCATCTAAATAATATTTTTATTTTACTTTATTTATTTGTTATTATTATTTTTTAATGTGCTAAATCCAAAATATATGATATAAATTTTATAGTTTTAAACTCTCCATAGGGTTTTGTGGTGAAAATGTTGGCAGCTTAATTGGTTGGTGTGATATTCAAAATTGTATGGTTAAATGTTGAATTAATTTATAAATATAAATTGAAAAGGAGGTTTCATGTTTTTCATTTGATTTAAAAAAATTAAGATGGAAGCTTTGTGCATTAGATAGGGTTTGATCGTAGATGAAGAATATGACATTTTTGTTTATACAGTTACAAACCAATTAACTCATGATTTTATGTACAATTTGTAAATAAATTGATAAACATAATTAAAAACAATAATTAGTATATATTTAAAATATAATTAAAGATATTAATTTTAAAGTTTTTATCTTATGAAGTGGGTTGTAGTCCAACGGTAAGGATGATGGTATAAAAGGAATTGTTTAAATATCCACAAGGTACAAATCCTTAGAGATATTGAAAAACGATGAGATCGAAATTGTGTCTCGTACTATTTTGACGGAATAGATACTCTTCAATCCTTGACACTAAGCCGAAGAAACATTTTGTACACTTACTTTGTCTAAAAGCAGGGTTTCACTTTTTTTATCCTAGATTTGTCACATATAATATGAATTTAATAATTCCAGTGCTTTCTCCACCCTTTTCCTACCAATTGGTGATAAATTGCATTAATCTAGTTACATCACAATGTTGGGTTCGAAAAATATTTCTCACAAAAAAATGAGTTTCAAACTCCACCATATTGCTAAGACATTACAATTTTTCGATCGACCTCTCCAAGCAAAAATAAAAACACTTTAAATCACAATCAAATGGACATCAAATTTGAAATTTTCTTATGATAATCAGAATAGACATCAAATTTGACTTTAAACATAATTGTGAACAACTCACTACATTTCACTCCATCCCCGTTACCATTATATAACACTTATCAGCATAATATTTTTAAAGAAAGTGGAAAATGTTTCACAATTTTTTTTACATATCTTTTTTAATTTGAAACTCAAAAAATATAATTAATGTCAAGCTCATTAATGTCATATCAGACTTGCATTCAACCTTATCATTTATTTCAAACGCTCTAAGGAATTGAATCTTAAGAGTTCTTTGTTAGAAAGTCTTATTCACTAATTAAACTTTGCTCTTTTAGATTTTTTTATAACATTTCTTTCTTAAAAACATTTAGGTAACAGTTAAATGGATGTTAAATTTAAAGATGTTTTTTTTTTTGTGATCGTTAAATGGACATCAAAATTAAGTTCAAACATAATTGTAAAAAATCATTACATTACCCTTCACTTCTCCTACCCCTCTCTTTGCCTTCTCCTCGCTCCCATTACCATTGTAAAATGTGTGTTGGCATAATAATCTTAAACAAAGTGAAAAATGTTATGTAATTTTGCTTACCTATCATTTTTAATTTAAAATTCATTCAAAAAATTCATTTAATATTAAAGTCATCAATGAGACTTACTTTCAATCTTATTCATTATTTCAATATCTTTAAAGAATAAAATTTTGACGAATTTTTTGTAGGTGAACATTCTCCACCAATCAAATTTCAATACTTTTAAATTTTTTATAATATAACCAAAAAATCTCTTCAAATTAATAAGATCTTTATACACAAATATTCCTTAACAATCAAAATTCAAAATCTTACTTTTAGAAAAAAAAAAAAAAAAACAAACAAAACCGGAAAAAAACAAAACAAACCTAACCTCACCTTACCTCACCTAACCTTATCAATAAACCTTTTTCAACTTTAATTATTTCATAAAGGTCCATGCCATATCAGATACTTCTATCTCACAGGTCAAGCAAAGCAAACCTTATCAATAGACAAACAATAGTGTTGATGGTAAAAAGAAACCAGTGGGAAAAATCAAATTATTGAAAAGACAAGAAATGCTTTCCAATATTTTTAAAGGTTAATAAAAAAAAATAAAAATATTAAATGTTAAATACCCGTAGCACATTAGAATTCAGTCGGACTAAGAAAGAAATATTCCAAAGATGTATCGCTATCACGAACTAAGATAGTTATTTTTAAACTTCCTTTTCTTTTGCTCTCGAAAATGCCTTTGCGTCATAAATAGGATTGTACAATGAATTGTCTTTATCAAAATATCAATGACAATTGATATATGACAGAGCAATTTAATTACAATATTATGTTGGGGTTTGAAAAATATTTTTTGAATTTTTTTTTCAAATTTTATCGTATAATCAATGTATTATGATTTTTCAATTAATTATTTAAGTAAAAATATTTTTTTTTAGAATAATAATTAACTGGATGTCAAATTTAAGGTTAAAACTTTTTAATGATAGTCAAATTAATGTGAAACTTGGTCGAACATAATTGTGAACATACTTATACTATTACACATGACCATATTATTATTGTAGAGATGCCTATTTGACATAATAAAATCGATTATAAAAATGACAAGCAAAAAATTAACCTTATTTTTTATTTAAGATCTCAAATAAATCATTTTAAAGTAGCAAAATATATTTTTACAATATCTCTATGAATGTGTGTATGTATGTGCACGTGCGTGTGCATAGAGTAATAACCATAACATGGTAATATGATTATAAAAAATTACATTTCAAATAGAACATAAAACACAAGAGTTAAGTTGTTGAGATCTTTTTCTTGATAACTCGTGATTATTGTGTAGAATAGTAGATTCAATTATACCTTTGAAATCATAGTTGAAGAAAGGAGTATGAAGTTCAACCATGAAACAAAGAGTTATGTTCATGACTCTTAAAGAGGCTAACTCTATGTTGGTCATCTCTTTGATGCATAGAGCTACACATCTTTGATCGTCATAATAAATAAGATCTTATAGAGAGCATTGATTCCCTCTAAAGAGGCTGTAAAACTACCATAGATCTCATAAAACACTAGACACCTAAATATAAAATGCTCCTCTCATATTGGTTCATTATCGTAAAGTTTGCATATGTGTTGATGTTGTAGAATAAAATTATCTAACTCCTTGTAAAGATGATGAGAGCATGTCCACAATTGACCCAAAAGATATCTCAAACCAAAAGAGAAATCAATGTACATATAAATAATAACATGTCCATCTTCTATTTCAAGATCATGCTTCAACTTTAACGACGTATTTTTGTTAACAATAATTATGATAGTTTTGTCCAAGTTGATTTTATTTATGATTTTTCATCCCTAATGCCTCTATGAATATCTTTTTTCAACATACATAGGACATTGATGGAAAAGGTATTAAGTAGATGATTGATATCAATTCTAATTCCTTGTAGGAAAGATGTATATTGGTCAAATTATTTTTGATCCATTGTTCACATAACTTCATAGATGAATGAAGAACCTTCAATGGATATCTTAATATGTGAAACAACATTACTACATGAAAAATCACTGAAATATGAAGGTGATAGATGCCAAATTAAAAAAATAAATAAATATGGAACTAATTTTTTTAGCTTACTTTTGAATAGGATGAAAATAAAAACTCTATCAAACCAATCCCAATGGGTAATATTAAGTCCTGGTCCCAACATCTCACAACCATACAACATTGTTGGTGACACTAAAGTTTTAGAAAATACACAATTTGGCTGTGCCACCTCAAAACTAAATATGAAAACATTGTCTCTCAAGTATATTATGTGTAGCATACCCTTTACATAATCTCTCTTTTATAGCAAGAAGCATCTAAAAGGAAGGTCCTTCAAAAGGCATACCAAGGTAAGTATAGGAGAAAACTAATTCAACAAAACTTTATTTATAAATGAGATTATTTTTTCATATTTTTTTATTAATTATGCTTGAAACTATGACCTTTGTTTTACTCAAATTCATATGAAAACCATGAATATCACAAAAATGAGCTTAGAATATTAAGAATATATTTATAAAAAATACACTAGTATATAATATAAGAATAACACCAACAACAAATAATAAAATAAAAATAGTTATTTAATTTTAAAAATACAACTATCTTCTATTTTTCTAAAATTTATAATATCTTCTAATTCACCCATATAAATACCAAAAAAAAATAAAAAAATATAAAACCATATTTAATAACAATATTATTTAACACTAGCAAATATTAATGAAAATAAAACAATAATATCACAAAATTTAGCAATTATCTTATATGATAACTAAAACACAATCAATATTTCCAAAATGTTATTTCTCATACTCACCAAAAACATGATAGAGTACACAAATATTATATAAGCATGTCATTCATTAGAAAAAAAATAGTCTATTTAATTTTATCAATTTAAATTTAACATTATAACATTATATAGTGTGTCATTCCTAAACAAAAAAATATAGTCTATCTAATTTTATCACATTAAATATCAAATTGAAGGAAATTTGAGAAAGCTTTGATCATCTCTTGTTAAACCTCAAATAGAAAGTTAAACCTTTTTTTTGAGCTTTGTATGTTATGTGTTTTATTCACTTACCATACCGATCAAATTGTTGATAGGATTTTGTAGTTGATGAGTTGTCGAGTAGCCTTCTTTATATCTATAATTTATTTTGGTAATTGATTGGTCCATAAATATTTTATATTTCTTTTTCAATATATTTTAATTGACAAGTTTAGTTTGAGAGGTGAGTTGGAAACTCACACTATTTACCTTGCAAATAGAAATAGACACATTTGATACACACAATTTTAAAATTAAAAGAATATATTTCAAAATGTTTAAATTAATGAAGTGAACATGAAAGTGACAATACACTTTTGAAATTTATAAGGGTTTAAATTCAATTATTATTATATATATATATATATATATATATATATATATAATTTTAGAATTTTAAGTATATGATTTAAGATTTTTTAAATTAGTAAAAATGAAAGTATAAATGACAATTAATTATTAAGAGTTGTAGTGGCTTGAAACCAATTATTAAGTTTAGAAAGAAAATGAGATTCAACCATTTAGAATTGTAGTAATTTAAATATCTGATAATGATTATGATGTGATTTTACTCAATGTACCTATCAAATATTTGTATATTATCTATCTCAATAATATTGGGTTACTATTATGTTAAGATGCTTGTGAAAGATATAATAAAGTAAGTAGATGATTGATTTTTTCCAATAATCTTAGAATTTAAGATTAGTTAGATTAAATATATTATATGATTAAATATGGGTTTTGTAAGTTTTTGAATAATCAATATTTTTTCTTTTTATTATAAAAGAAAATCAATTATAGTTTTATCATCACCTAATTCAGATGTAAATTTGATTATAGATCAATCTTCTTTCACACTCTTAATAAGTAGTAGTTAGAGATGGACAACCTATCTCTAAAAAAATTGAACCAAAATTACCAAATGATAAACACTCGACCATTACAAATCAACTCATCTCCAAAACACATAATCACCGAATTTTAAGTTACACATAAATATGGACCAAAAATATATAAAATCAAGGTTTAATCATAAAACTAGGTTGAAGGATTTGCTTGTTTTAAGATTGTGAAATGACAAGACAAATTGATGGCAAGAATAATTTTCATGACAAATTTGACTAGACTCCAAAACTACAACCACAAAATTTGTATCTTAATTTAATATTTTTTCTTCAAGGCCTCAATTATAGGGCTATATTATTCCAAAAAATAATAATTTTGAATTAGATTTATTTTACTCTTTTTTACCCTGCAACGAACATTTACAAATATTTTTCAACTCATTTGGGCCATTTGTAAGTCCCATTTCTTAACTAAAGTGTTAGCAGCTTTTCCAACAAGACAATTTGATATTCAAGATTTAAAGCTTTTTCAAATTTGTAACGTGGTTCCCACGAGAGATTTGGTGGTTCTTTATCTAGATTAATTTTGAATTAGATTTAATTTTACTCATTTTTACCTTGCAACAAACATCTACAAATATTTCTCAGCTCATTTGGGCCATTTGTAAGTCCCATTTCTTAACTAAAGTGTTAGTGGCTTTCCGATAAGCCAATTTGATATTCAATTTTTAAAGCTTTTTCAAATTTCTAATGTGGTTCCCATGAGAGGTTTGGTGGTTCCTTATCTCAGTGTTATTTACATTCACGTTTGTTTAATTATGGATTTTTTAATTTATTTTTAATTATTAATTTATATGATTGGTGTTTTTGTAATATATTAAATTATGTTATAATTTTTTTTGGGATACATTTATGTAGTTTTAGTTTAATTTACATTCACTCACATTTTATGAGTATTTGTTTATAAGAACTCATTTATCATCGGTATGAATAGTTTACATGGTATTTATAGAATCTAAGAGATTAATGTAGGGGTATTTAGGTAGTGAAGCAATTTTGTATCATTTAGAAATATATTTTCTATGTTTTGAAGTTTATGATGATCAAATACAACCTAGCTTAACTCCATCACACTTCAACAAGTTCTTAGAAGAAAGGAGGAGTGATTTTAGGTCATGAGAGAGTGTTCTTTGTCTCATGACAAAACTCTCAGTTAATGTAAGTCTATTTATTGATAATTTCCATATCATCACTTTGCAAGAAGTGGTGGTTTCACTTGCAACAATTGAACATGCCCAATAACGGTTCGAAAACATTTAGGGGTCTATTTGGAACATTTTCAATATTCATAGGGATCCAAAGAGCCACCCCACAATGCACGAAAGGGATTGGAAGGGTATGGAAAAGAGAGACTAAAGTTGGAGGAGATCTTATAAGCTAGTGTAGGTGTTTGAGGAGGAAGCTTAGAAGAGCACAAATCAGTGTTCAGTCCAAGAAGGGAGTGTTTATCCCTCTTCCCTTGTGTGGTATTCAAGGGTTAAATTTTGTGGTTGACTCTACATGTTAGGAAATTTTTTAACCAACCCTTTATCTCTAGTTAGTTGAATGTTGAATAGTTCTCTCTTGATAGCTCACCTAACGGCACTCTCACTTGACAAACACTCTTTCCATTTTAGCCTATTGTATCATAATTGGATACTCAAGTATCGAAACTTTATTTGACGTCTATCCATTCAACATTACCATTCAAAAGCTAGGATGATTCATCTTTAAAGAAAGAAACATCAAAAGACTAAAAGCAAATTTACTATACCTTTAATCATTTGAAATTTTGATGGTCCATCAAATTTTTTTCCATTTTTTCATGTATAATATTTTTAAAAATTCAACTATATTTTATGATTTAAAAGTCAAAAAATGTTCACATAATCATCAAATTTAACTCCTAGTGGTAGTAATATTTGTACTTCCTTAAGAAGAATTAATAAAAGTGTGTGTTTTGATTCCACTCTCACATTATGTGTGTGTATAATGGAAGAATGAAAAGACAAGGTTGTCCTCCATTGCAATCCATATCCTTGAATGTATCAATGATACTACCCATCATAACTTTCCTAGCTCATTCATTTATAATATAAGTGGTATTTCTATAATAGTTCAAATTATGTGATATGATATGTTGGAATTCAAATGTGTAGTTTTGAGTCAATCTACATTGACCCATATTTCATGAGTAATTGTTCACAAGAACCGAGCACTCATGAGTATGAATGGCTCACTTGACACTCATTACATCTAGGTGATGCTTACAAAGGTGAAACACCAAGACTACTCAAGAGGTCACCCATCCCATGTATAGCCTAGATAAATGAGTTTAGCCATAGAGTTTCTCTAACTCATTCATTCGTACTAATGGTGTTTACATAATAAATCATATTATGTGATATGGTATATCAAAATTCAAATGTATCATTTTTGAACCAATCTATATCAACTTATATTTTATGAATAATGGTTCGGAAAAACCTCTCTTACTAACATTAATCTCTCACAAGCATAAATGATCCCCTTAATACATATTCAGTCTACAATGATAACACACCACCACTTCCCTAATAGGGTTTTAATACTAATTTTTGATATTTTTATCCCAAATGTCAGGATCTTAACAAGAACAATTGATTACTGTTGTGCAAGCAACTAAACATGGAATTAATCAGAAGTAATAAGTAACTAGAAACTAGAATCAACAAAGAACAAGAGATACAAGAAACAATGAAAACTTGTATTAAACTCTTCCAGAAGGAAATACAATTGAAGAAATCTCCCTTTCTTCCACACCTCTCAGATGTACAGATCTCTTTCCCTCAAGAGTTCTCTCTCACAATTACAAACACAATTCAGCTACTTGAATTGTCTTCTACATCATACAAGCTATGAAGATCTATCCCTATTATAAAGAATTAGGGATCATGAGCTATGCATTCTCCACCGTTAGATATACCTCCTAATCAAAGGTCCAAATCAGTCCTACCAAAAATAGAAACGTGGACTTAATACCAAAAGTTTAACTTATCATGCAAACAATCCGTTCGTCCCACAAAAATAGAATTCTGGAATGCATAGGTGACCGACATCGGTCCCTGTCTGCCTGCATATGAATGATGTCGATCGATAAATAACCGACGTTGGCAGCTCCCACTTGACACCTGACCAACATCGATCGATCCTAACCGATGTCGGCGACTATGTAACTCCAGCAACCTTGCAATTCGCTCATTGGTGAAGCTTTTAGCTCCACACCTCAACAATCTCCCACTTGGAGATAAACAACTGCACCTGTACCATTACAACAACATCTTCTAGCTTCTCCATCTTCAAGCTCAATCTTGAAGACCAACAAAAGTTGAATGAAGATTCAACTTCTCCTTCATGACCGGCTTTGTTAACATATCAGCAGGGTTCTTATCTGTATGGATCTTTTCCTGCTTCAACTCACCATCCTCCAATACCTGTCTAATGAAGTGGTACCTAAGCTGTATATGTTTGGTTTTTGAATGAAAGGCTGAATTCTTTGCCAAATGAATTACACTCTGACTATCACTGTATAATCTGTAACTCTCTTGCTCCTTTCCCAACTCTTTCATGAACCGTGCCATCCATATCATCTCCTTGCTAGCCTCTGTGACTGTAATGTATTCTGCCTCTGTAGTAGACAAGGCAACAACCTTCTGTAACTTTGAAATCTAGCTAACCACCATTCCACGAATAGTGAAAACATATCCTGTAATGCTTCTCCTGCCATCTAAGTCACCTGCCATATCCGCATCTACATATCCATGTAGAGAAGTATTTGACCCTCTAGAGCACAAATGCCTACTGCTGGTCCCTCTCAGATATTTGAGAATCCACTGAACTGCTTTCTAGTGCTCCTTCCCTAGATTGGCCACAAACTTACTGACAACTCCCACTGCTTGGGCAATATCAGGCCTAGGACATACCATTGCATACATTAAGCTCCCAACTATGGAAGTATATGGAACTCTACTCATGTACTCTACCTCATCATGTGAATTAGGACACTGATCTTTGCTCAACTTGAAGTGTCCAGCCATAGGTGTACTCACCGGTTTTGCATCCTGCATATTGAACCTCTCCAACACCTTGTTCACATAATCCTCTTAAGACAAAATCAACCTGTGATTTTTCCTGTCTCTCTTAATACTCATGCCAAGGATTTTATTTGCTGCTCCCAAATCCTTCATGGCAAATGTGTGAGCTAATTTTACCTTAAGCTTAGAAATATCCTGCATGTGTGAACCTGCAACAAGCATATCATCTACATACAGCAACATGATAATATATCTACCATTATCCAATCTCTTAAAATAAACACAATGATCAGATTGACATTTACTGAAGCCATGCTCAGTCATAAACCTATCAAACTTCAAATACCATTGTCTAG
Source organism: Torreya grandis (assembly GCA_037957365.1). Lineage (NCBI taxonomy): Eukaryota > Viridiplantae > Streptophyta > Pinopsida > Cupressales > Taxaceae > Torreya > Torreya grandis. Next base: position 400,706 of record JARHVA010005914.1, on the reverse strand, counting down.
GAGCTTGCTTAAGACCATATAAGCTTTTCTTCAACCTGCACACAAGCTTCTCCTTACCTTTGACCTCAAAACCCTCCGACTGATCCATATATATTTCTTCATCCAAATATACATGAAGAAACGTTATCTTAACATCAAGCTGCTCAAGATGCAAATCCTCAATAGCAACTAAAGACAATACAGTCCGAATAGAAGTCATTTTTACTACAGGAGAAAAAATTTCACCAAAATCAATACCTATTTTCTGTGCAAATCCTTTTACTACCAACCTGGCCTTATGTCTCATTTAGTCCATTCTCACCTTCCTTTAACCTGTAAACCCATTTGTTTTTCAGTGCTCTCTTACCCGCTGGCAACTCAACCAAATCCCACGTTTGGTTCTCTTTCAAGGAATCAATTTCCTCTTTCATGCCAAGCTCCCACTATTTTTGGGTTTCTACCTGCATTGCTTCATCAAAACTTTCTGGTTCTCCACTATCAGTGAGCAATAAGTAGAATAATGAAGGGAAATATCAAATTGGAGGTTTACTTACCTTTTTTGACCTCCTCTTGGGTGTTTGAGACTCATTTTTAGCTTGTTGTCTGCCCAAATTCTCTGTCAGTGACCGATCTTGGTCATCTCCAGGCCTATACCTGACTAACGTTGGTTCCACCAGACTGACGTCGGTTCCACCAGACCAACGTCAGTCACTGTCTGGTCGACGTTGGTTCCTATATGACTGACATTGGTTCCTGCCTAACTAACGTCGGTGTCTGTGTTTTCCTGAGAGTGAAAATCCTTTCTCGCGAGCTCATTTTAGATCATCACCTCGTCCAATTCAACATTGCCCTACTCAAAATTCTTCAGCTTCTTGAGCTGATCACTGTACATCACCTTCTCATTGGAAACAACATCACAGCTTTTAATAATTTTGTTAGTTCCTAGATTCCACAACTGGAATCCGAAATCTCCAGAGCCATAACCAATAAAAGTGCACCTCATAGATTTAGCATCCAGCTTATTTCTATTTTCTTTATCAACGTGCACAAAAGCTTCAAAACCAAAAACTCTGAGAAATGAAAGATCTACCTTTTTACCTGTCCAAGCCTCTTCTAGAATTCCACCATCCAGAGCAGTAGAGGGTCTTCTGTTAATCAGGTAAACCGTAGTGTCTACAGCTTCTGCCCAAAACTTTAAGGGCAAGCTAGCATGCAACCTCATACTCCGTGCACGCTCCAATATTGTTCTATTCATCCTTTCAACAACTCCATTTTGCTGAGGTGTCTTTGGAATCGTCCTTTCCCTGCGTATTCCACTCATAGAACAATAATTGTTGAACTTATTGCTGTAGAACTCACCACCATTGTTAGATCTAAGGCACTTCAATCTCAAACCTATTTCATTATCAACTAAAGCTTTCCATTTCTTAAAAGTGTCAAAAACATCAAATTTATTCCTTATGCAATAGACCCATACCTTTCTTCTAGCATCATCAATGAAAGTAACATAATACTGTGATCCTCCAATAGAAGCTACCTGAGCTGGTCCCCACACATATGTGTGAACAAGATCCAACTTGTGCTACCTCTTTGTTGACCCAGTCTTGAGATATCTCACTCTCTTCTGTTTCCCAAAAATACAATGCTCACGGAAATCTAGATCTATGATTTTCAAATTTGAAAGCTTACCTTTTGACTTAAGAACTTTCATTCCCTTCTCACTCACGTGGCCGAGCCTACAGTGCCACAACTTTGCATCTACATCTGAAGTAGATAATATAGAAGGAGAATAATCAGTAATACAATTACATAAATAGAGAGTACCTACTCTCTTACCTCTGGCCAAAACAAGTGCACCCTTGGAAACCTTCCAAGATTCAGCTGTGAGAGTTACTGTGCAAACCTCATCCCCCAACTTTCCTACAGAAATCAGATTCCTCTTCAGGATGGGTACATGCATGACATCTTTCAACACCCATGTGTTTCCATTCTGCAATTTCAGCTGCACTTTTCTTTTGCCAGCAATTTTACAAGGCTCATCATCCCCTAAATAAACTTTTCTAAAATCTCCCTAGACATAATCATTAAAAAATTCTCTATTTGGGATAGCATGGAAAGAAGCACCAGAATCTACAACCCAAGATTCTATTCTATTATCCAAAGAAAGTGTAAAAGCATCTTGTGCAACAATACCTGCAACTTTTGCTTCTTCATTACCTTCATGCTGGTAGTCTTCTCTAACTTTCAACCAGCAGTCTTTCTTTGCATGCCCTTTCTTTCCACAATTCCAGCAGGTTATCTTTCTTTTTCTATTTCTGGATTTGGATCTATTGCTCATCTTTGACTTAGACCTTGATCTCCCTTGCTTGCGCCTCTCTTTTTGCATTCCCCTGCTTTCAATACTTAAAGCATTACCTGATGTCTCCTCTATGCTTTTCTTGCAAATTTTTTCATTCAAGATTACACTAACAACATCATCTACTTTCAAGATATTTGTAGCAGATGTAGTATTACTAACTGCCATTACCAAACTATGCCAACTTTCTAGTAAAGAGCATTAAATTAAGAGAGCCATAATTTCATCATCAAACACTATTTTGACTAAATTTAATTGATTTACTATTGCATAGAAATCATCTAGATGAGTAGATACAGATCCACCTTCCTGCATATGCAAATTAAATAATTGCTTCATAAGATATACCTTATTTGAAGCTGAGGGCTTTTCATATTAATTTGCTAAAGTATCCATTAAATCTACCATTGACTTTGCCTGTGACAAGTTGGAAATCACAGAAGATGCTAGGCTCAACCTTATAGATCTCAGAGCCTTTCTATCAAGAACATTCCATTCTTCATCTTGCATATCTGTGGGTTTGCTTGAAACCCTACCCAATGGTAAGTATAGATCTTTTTGATACAGATAATCTTCTATCTGCATCCTCCATAATTGATAATTCTTGCCATTAAACTTCTCCATTCTCAGTTTACTTTCTTCTGCCATTGCTATACTCCCACTCAAACAGAAACCCCTCTGAGTGACCTGTAATCAACACACACTAAACAGTTCTGAAACCACCTATTAGTGAACCCAAGCTCTGATACCACTTGTCAGTTGGTATCACTTGGTGAACTAGCAACCCAGCTCTGATACCACTTGTCAGGATCTTAACAAGAACAATTGATTACTATTGTGCAAGCAACTAAACATGAAATTAATCAGAAGTAATAAGTAACTAAAAACTAGAATCAACAAAGAACAAGAGATACAAGAAACAATGAAAACTTGTATTAAACTCTTCCAAAAGGAAATACAATTGAAGAAATCTCTCTTTCTTCCATACCTCTCAGATGTACAGAGCTCTTTCCCTCAAGAGTTCTCTCTCACAATTACAAACACAATTCAGCTACTTGAATTGTCTTCTACATCATACAAGCTATGAAGATCTATCCCTATTATAAAGAATTAGGGATCATGAGCTATGCATTCTCCACCGTTAGATATACCTCCTAATCAAAGGTTCAAATCAGTCCTGCCAAAAATAGAAACGCGGACTTAATACCAACAGTTCAACTTATCATGCAAACAATCCGTTCGTCCCACAAAAATAGAATTCTGGAACGCACAGGTGACTGACGTCGGTCTCTGTCTGCCTACATATGACCGACGTCAGCCGATAAATAACCGACGTTGACAGCTCCCAGTCGACACCTGACCGACGTCGGTCGATCCTAACCGACGTCGGCGACTGTGTAACTCCAGCAACCTTACAATTCGCTCATTGTTGAAGCTTTTAGCTCCACACCTCAACACCAAATGTCAATGACAAAAGTAAAAATATTAGATATATATAGTCATGATACTTCAGAATTTCAGGGGAATACGACATAAATATCCCTATCCTCAACTAAACAAAGGTTTTTTATTATTTCTTAATCTTTTCGACACCAAATAATTCTATGCTTTTAAATAAATAAAAAGATAATGCGATTAACCACTGGTATTATAAAGAAGATTTGTATCATTTGCATAAAAGGACTAGATAGTTTGCACTTTAATGGTCTTAAGAATGGCAAACAATTAAAATCAAACCTATGTTTCGTATTGCTCATGGCATGACATGTAATTTTATATAAACCTATGGGTAAAAATCATTTCGTTTCTCATAATAATTATAGAAAAGATGTCTTGTACTACATTTTTATCAATGACCATCAAATTGTAGCAGTGTGTCTGCAGTATCATGCTGTATAAATCTAATCATGGCAGTGGTGTTGATTTATAATATTTGAGCTTCTTGCATGCTGCCTGGTTCGTGCCAATTCTAAGTAGGTGAGTGTACTATTTTTATATTTAATGTGTTCTCATCATGAAGATTTTAATCATGGTTTGATTTCTATCATGATGTTCTTTGTATTGTCAGATCTATATTGTGTATTCAGGTGACCATGGAGGCTTGCAGCCAGAAGAGTTGACTGATATGCACCATTCCATTCTTTCTTCTGTCAAGGGAAGGCTGATATGCACCATTCCATTCTTTCTTCTGTCAAGGTAAGGTTGGTCTATTGCAATTCTATAATAGCTGAATGAAATGATCATTTAATAATTGCACCCTTGTTATTAGTTCTAGCTAGGGGATTATAATATTGTATTTTTTACTTGGACAGTGTTGATGAAGCAAGGGAATCATTACCATACAGTTACAAGCATGGCTTCAATGGCTTTGCAGCCCATCTTTCTAGTGAAGAAGCTTCTGCCATCTCAGGTACATCAATATATACTAATACCCCATGAGCTTTGGCATTTCAACAAAACCATAAATTGTAGAAAAAACCATGGAGTGTTAGATCATCTGTATTGATTTCAATAATTTATGAATATAGAGATGGAAGGGGTGATCTCAGTATTTCCAAGCAAAAGGAGAAGGATGCACACAACAAGGTCATGGAAGCTTTTAGGCATAACAGATGGAAAACATGAAGCAGATGACTCATCTTCAAACAGCTTGTGGAGGAAGGCAAATCATGGGCAAGATCCAATTTTTGGGCTCCTAGTCTCAGGTACATATACATGTATAAATATATACATACACACATGTCTATATAAAAAGATGATTGAAAGATATGATCATCAGAATTAAAGCGGGCTGATCTGTCATAGATTGACTTTGCATTAATGGGTATATGTCTAAACAAAAGCAGGTATTTGGCCAGAGTGTGAAAGCTTTAAGGATGATGGAATGCCTTCCATTCCAACCACATGGAGAGGCTTTCAACTCTTCCCATTGTAATAAGTAAGAAATATCAACTGCACATATATTCTTGTAACTGTATATTTACTGGGTATATTCTCCTGCATATCATAAAACAACTGATGATCATTGGTAATGCGTTCTTATTATATCTATACGTGTACTTAGAATGACACTATTATATATTATAAAAGCACCTTGTGGGTAACCTTAAGAAATATCCACGTATAACATGCTAAAGACCACCTGGTGTGTATATATGTATACATATATGTGTCAGTCCGTCCAGAGATATGATTCCATAATCATCGTTGCGTATAGCCTGTGGGGTTTCTATATTTTTTAAAGAATGTTGTTTAACTTCACACATTAGCAATTTGGTATAGTCCCTTGCATTCAAACCTCAACGTAGCAAATCTCCACGTATCCCTTCAAGAGCATTTTTTAACCATACAACACTAATCTTCGTGTGAGATAGGTATACATAATATAGATACAAACGTTAAAAAATAAAATAAAAACACATAGACACATACATGTAGGATTTAAAGTATGTAGGGTAATGACATAAAAGGTGGGTGTATTCACGTTGAATGGTGTTGAACACATAAGGTTTAATAATAAATAATACATAAAAGTGTTTAAAATAGTAAATTTTAATGTTTTATTTATATTTTTTAAATATATATAGAAATTAAAAATGATTATATAATACTATTTAAAAACTATATATATAGAGGGTTGATGGGTCTCTCATTCTTTATTAGTCCTTTATCTTTTATTAAAAGTAATTAAGATTACACAAAATCATGTCTAAAATGGAACACAATTACAATAGATCAAGAAGAATATGAAGTCTTCCAAAAATCAAACTACTCTCTAAGTAACACCCCAACAAACTAGGGAATCATCTGCTCCAAATCAACCAACCATTCATCACCCTTCAGCAAAGATCCACCAGCCTTGTTATGCTATCTGTGAACAACCGATTGACTCGACCTAACTATGATCCTCCTTCGCCCTCTCTTTTATGTGAACACAAGGTCATGTGAGATTCATGTGCCTTCTTAGGATGCCCCTTTTTTCTTCCACACCACTATCCAATCCTCCCTATCCCCTTAACCCAAATCTAGGTAAAAAGTTATGGAAACCTCTATCGCACTAATGTGCTAAAATATATCATTGTTAGCTAAAGTACTTTACCCTTAGAAAAGATAGCCTTTGGTTCCACCTTGGCCTCTTCCATTACAGGGCTCCTACCTAAAGTATTATCCTCCATATGATTTGTAGGATTGGGATTCACCTTCCTAGCAGTATTAGGATCATCCACATCGAAATATGACGCTTCACTCTTCGGAGTTCCAATGCCTTCCACTATAAAAAAGTTGGGAAGGGAATCCTTCCGCCAATAAGTTTCTAACTTTCTTTTGGTGCTACCACAAGTGGTATCCAAATGCCATATTGCAAAGCATCTATGACATCTAAAAGGCACCCCCGTCATAATCAAGAGATTGCCTCCAAGATTATTCCTTAAATTTTAGTTCAATAAGTGCTAGAATTTATTTTGAAATATCTCAAATATCTAGGATATGAGCATATGTGGTATGCGAAAAGATTGAAGTCAAAGAATTTATCAATAGAAACTCACTCAAAGAGTTTCCAATGGCTTTGAGGTAGGAATTTCCCAAAAATAGAAAAGGAAGGTGTGGTGATCTTACCCATATCAACTTGGTTTTGAAGGATTCAGAAAGGGGATTAAAAAATAGATACCCGGTTTTCATTAGGAGGACATGTTGATACTGAACCCATTCCCAGAAATGGTCTAAGCTCATGTTTATGTCTTCAATGAAATCAAATACTGAAATAAAGAAACTTTTAGCACTAGGGTAGATTTCAAGTTTACATTGCAAATGAGGACACCAAACTTTAATGATTTAGGCATGAAGGTCAGTACACTTGGCCAAAGGTTTTCAAACAAACAAAACATTCCTTTTGATGCAAACAATCATTTAGTATCAAAAATTGAAAGTGCAATTATACAAACACAACTTTTTGACCTTAAATTTATGAAACTTAAAATTTTAACGCATATTCAATGATGTGTATATTGTTGAGATATAAGTTTTATAGATTTTAGATTAATGGTCAAAAAATTATAAAACTATTTGTAAGATATGTATATAGTCTGTAAGAGGTGTGTTGTGTATAAATTAAGTAATAATTAAAAATAATAGTTTAACATTAAAAAAATTGCATATTCAAAAACTGTGTTTCCCCCTCTACAAACCCATGTATATATTTTAATAAATAATAAAATTTTCATGATCATATGTGTCATAAAAGATGGAAAAGATACATAAATTTCGTAAAAATCATGTGGGCTACTCCATGAAGGGGTTTAGGCTAGGTTTCGACCCCTCAAACCTAAAACCAAGCCAATTTTGAAGTGAAAGCAAAAAAGTCAAATCTTAGAAATCTTAAAAAGGTGTATGCCCTTTGAAAAGCATATACACCCTTTAAAAAGGGTGTACACCCTTTACAAATAGTTTTTGTCCTTTTATGATGGGCTTACACCATTTTGAAGTCAACACACCTCATTAAATGTTATTGCCTATTTGTAACTACTTCCAAAAAGGGCATGTGTACTTTTGAAAAGGGTACACACCATTTGTAGTTCATGAATTTTGCTTTTTTTGCCCATGAAATTCACTCATATTTTTCATTTTACAAACTTTGAATTGATTTTTACTATTGATATTGTAAATTCTCTATTTGCTTTGTCTCAATCACTAGAATTTCTTCAATTTATATTCTAGACTTGGACTTATTTTAGTAAAGACAAATAATGGGGTTGGGTAGTCATCATAAAAGACAAATTAAGGAGCTAACAAATGAGGAAATTAAAGTCAAGAAATACAAATACAAGTAGATAGGAGAGCATCCATAAGAGTTTTTTGGCAAGGTGAAGGCACTTTCTCCATATTAAAGGTAATATTTAAAATAAAAATAACATGCCCAATTCCATTGAATTTAATTTAGATATGTCTTCAAATGAGATAAGAGAATTTAATCAATCCTTGTTGAATGCTGAAATTCAAAAGAACATGTAACTAATGAATTTGCATTGAGTGATGAAATACATGGAGAAATATAATATAATGAAACATCCATCCATAATGAAATTTTGAGCATGATGGTAGTCAACATCATGTAATGATCCAAATTCATGTGTTTCATAATAAAGAGGAATTCACTTCACATGTAGGGTCTAATTTTAACCAAAAATCTAATATTCATTCTATGGTTAAAGTGCTAACATCATCCAATTTAATAAAAAATGAAACTCCTAGACCCAGACCTCCAAAGATAATGTGACAAACACTAAGGTATTTGATTGAAATACATGAGAAAATAATAGAACCTATGGAAGGTAAAATATCAAGAATATTAGTTCTATGTCATGATCAATGTGTATGGGATTATGCATTTGAGAATAAAATCCATATAAAATGATGTCAAATATTTGTTCAATTAATGAACATGTAAAAAAAAACCTTATGATGAATAATTTAGGGTTAAGAATAAGCAATATAGAGGGATGAAATGATGCAATATTAAGGAATCTATTTAATGCAATAGGTAATAGAACTCAAAAAAAAATAGTAATGTGGCAGGACGAGAAATAACATAATCTATAGTGAGTATGTCAACATCTAGAGCTCAATTTTTTATTCAAAAAATACATCCCTGAACTTGGTAAGAAAAACTCTAATAAATGACATAATAATAAGAACAAGACTTGATGACCTTTTAATCATAAATTATTGGGCATTTAGTGGTAGACTCCCACAAAAATACAAAGTAGTAGTTGAAATAACAAGACAATGGATTGATTTTTTTTGACATGACAACACAATGGTCTCATCTAATGTAAAATACATTGTTAAGAAAAGGTTCAAAAAACTATGAGCCACATGCAAAACATTTCTTAGACATGACTCAAACATTTTTTTAAAAAAAATTATTGAAAAAATTAACAGGGAATTGATAATTATCCACAAGTAATTTGGGATGTGAAATCATTTCTACATTAAAATCAGCCAAACACACACTATATGTTGTTGTAGGATTCATGTTTAATGTTCTATTTTTTTAATGTTTTTTGTTATATAATTTGTACTTTATATACCTATGAGATTATACATAAATGTATGGTGGCTTCTCCACCTAAAATGCCAAGATAAAATTAATCCCAAGTCTTTTATTTTAAAGACCTGACGGACATTTTTTTTTGCCAAAGAATGTTCAAAAGGAATATGTAACACTTGTGTTGTTTGGTGGCTTGTATACATGAAAAAATTCATATGAATTTGGAAAGTAATTAGTTGGTTTTAAAAAGTACAAATTTGTAAAGTGAATTAAAAGATGGAAAAGAGTCATCAAGATGTGAGTTGGTTATAACCCAAGTATTTATATTTGATTTCATGTTTGATTTCAAGAAAAATATTATCTACCAACATGTAACACACACACACAAGGAAAAATGGTTAGATAATCAATTCGAGTTCTACAAGGACGACTTCCCAGTTAGGACCAGTGCTTTGATTGTGGATTTTGATAAAAACTACACACCACAACCATAGAATGAGGTTCAATATTAGTACCAAAATTCAATTCAAGTTATAATTTTCATACATATTACATTCATACATGTATTTGATATCATAGAGGACAAGAGAAATACTTTTAGGGAGTACCACTTTTATATGAGTGATGACAGATCCCATTCTCCTAATTTTTTATAAGGTTGTTTTAATATGTTATAGAAATATGAATGCCAATAAATAATGTTCAATACACACTACATTTGGTCAAAAATTTATGTAGGGCATTTAAATAATTATCAAATGTTTTATTGGTTAAGTAAGATGCATAATAAGAATGAGGTTAAAAAAAATTGGAGTTTATTTGAGGTTGGGCATGGAAAATAGGAACATGATGGTGCAGGTGCATGTGTAAAAAAACATTTTAAAAGAATAGGTAAAGCAAAAGGATGGTGTTAATTTGATCAATATTGTAAGTACTGCGACTTAGTGTAATGATTTTTTTTCTCATGGATCAGATAAATATTTTCATGTGTGAAGAGTATTTTGGTTAATGGAGGAAGAAGGTAATGGAATGTATGAATATTATATTATATTACTTGAAATAAGTGTGTTCCACTTGATTTGAAACTCAAATTCTAGTTTATGGACTATTTATACTAGGGATATGACATGCTTTTATTCAAGCTATATATAATTTAATAAGAATGAATGTGAGTCAAAAGAATAGGTTGATGAATGGTATTATAGACCCCTAATGACTATGGAGACTACAAATTCATTCCAACCATTAGGGGATTATGAAATAACATCATCAATTGATTATAAACACATTTTAGATCTTGTGCAACTAGGTATAATTTATTTATAATTAAAATGTAACCTTAAAATTATTAGTGATATCTTACCTTTTTCGTATATGTCCTTGAAATTTGATTATAATTTAAATGCAAGGCAAGTTTTTATAGTAATTGCACCTATGGAAAATGATGAGGGAACAAACTACTACTTTTCTCATTGTGTAAAGGCAAAAAAAATTAACCATAATTATCATAGATGGAGAATACCTAGTTTATCCCACTAGATCTATGGTGGTTACATGAACTTGGATTTATATATACTTTCATAAAAAATTAAAGCAATGCTTATTTGAGGAATTTGAAACACATATGGTGGTTCTTCTATTGGAATTATAGATACTAAATATCCATGAAACATTCATTCACTTACATACATCAATTAATGCATACACAAGCATCTATGAAAGAAAACACCATAAGGACATGAAATATGTGTGGGAAACCCTCTAGGGGTAGAAAACCCACTGATTCAAAAATTTGAATACTATCCTATAAATAATGAATCAATATTTTAGTGAGGCACCAACACCACAAGGAGTACCAATCCCTCACTTAGTCAAACACCAACTCAACTAATGCATTTAGCAAGACTCATCATGTAAGGAGGCTCCAACCCCATAGGAAACTAAGTACCAAATAAAATACCTTTAATATTTGATCAGCCTTGGACAAATTTTTCTTACTCAACTAAATATTACCTCCTCTATTTACTCTTCTCACACTTTTTCTCTCACAAACAACCTATTAGGCCTTCTCGCTCAATTAGCCTTCTACTTGGTAGAATTAAGTCAGATGACCTTGATCAGCACTTACACAAACATATTTAGATATTCATGGAATATTAAACTTAATTATATGATTATATTAAATCCCTTAACATTTTATCCAAAACTCTATATCCTTCACTCAAATAGCTCAATATTCTAACTAGTCAAAATAAGCTTTTTAGGCCTTGAATTTATACTTGATTCTTTCTCACAACCATATTGGTCAACCAAGAACCTTACCATAATTTTACTATTATTTAAATATATCAATACACATGTTTCAAAATTGAAACAAATATTACATAGGTCGGTCATTACCCTTAAGGGCTAAAACCACCATTAGGCCTAATAGAGACCTAATGCAATTACGCCTTCCTTAAACACACATTTCAATTATTACTCCTTTGAACACTTTGATCATTCACCAATATATTTAAAAATTAATATTTAAATTTAATTAACCCTTATTAATATCTCCTTATGTACCCAACACCATTTGTCTCTTTTCACTCCTTGAACCATCCAATTATGTCTACTTGCCAATAAGCCTTCACACTGCCAGAAAGTTTGTCTTGCAACTTTGAACCAAATAAAAAACTTTGACACATAAACCACATATAAAATAATATTAATAGTATCTTAATTAATTAAAAATATTACTTAAATTTTTTTGTCTTCTCTACATAGGCCAAAATTTCTTAGGAACACTCATGTAGATGGCTTACTTAGAACAACCAAACATTGTTAACAAACAGTCAAAAACATTTGAATCTCCAAACTTGAATATGGAATTAAAATGAGTAAAAAAACATTAAAATTATCTTATTATATATTTATAACACATTAAATAGGTTTATATCCTTATAATTATTTAAAAATGACTCAAGAACATCCTTTTCACACACAAAAGAAAAATATTTGTAGCACTGAAAACACATTCAAGAAAATCAAGTCATAAAACACTTGTGGGAAAAATTATTTGATATTAAAATAGGTTTTTTTAAACATTTATAATCATTATATCATCTATTAAAATATATATTTCATGGTCATATATCAATATTGGTCTTACAGATCAATCTCACTACTTCACTCTACACAAAATTCACTTTGTTAAATAGACAAGTTTGATGACAACTTTTTGATTGATTATAGGCATCATAAACACTTATACACAAAGTGGATATGAGGGATATTTATTTAATAATTAACCCATACATTAGGATCCATCCCTATTCCTTTGCAACCAATCCCTAATCTCAATCTCATTCTCGCCTAGTTTTCTCATTATTTTGCTCATTAGGCCAGTTTAATGTTATGCTAACTTTCATGACTAGTTTAACATATTTTTGGTCAAAAAACTACTCAAAAAATTTCATGGGTATAAAATATAATTATTACACATCATCCTCCATCCATTTACATTCTTTGACCTGGTCAACCCTGCCTGTTACATCAAAATTCTTGAAAACAAAGGTTTATATTTAGCTTCTATTCACTGTCAAGAAAAACAAAAACCACCTGAGGAAACCTTGAAGAGTTATTTACATGTTATAAACATAAAAATATGTCAATATTACTGTTTTGATCCATAATTTATTAGATATTTCTTATCAGGTCATTATAAGGGGTTTGAGAGGGTTTTGACTAGTTTCACTTCTTAGCAATTGTTCATAAAGGATTTCCCCTCATATCCAAAACCAATTATAGGAAAAAAATTATAGGGAAATTAAAAAAATACCATGAAGTGATTAAGATCTTATTTAAATATTGCATGTGCCAATGAGCACAAGACTGTTCTTCTCGGGTCTATAACAACCCATTTTATGCACATAGGAAACCTTATCACAAGTTTTCATGTCTTCTCCTTCAAATATAGACTTCAAACTTTGTTCACACACTTAACATGACCTCTCACACATTTTAAAATGATTTAAATAGATATACCACCTTTTAAAATGATCTTGACCCTTCATTAGGCCACTATAGGTCACTTTGCATACTAGGCCTTATATTTCTAGTCATACTTAGACTATAATCATGCCTTGAGACCTCTTGATTTATCTTCAAAACTCCATAAACATATAATGTGACCTTATATCCTACCCATACCCTACCAACCTTGCTCACATAGGTCTCAAATGGATCAACTCACATGCTACTAGGCCTATGTTATCTCACTAGGTCTTTAAGTAAAGATTAAGCCTCAAAACTAGACCTTGAAACTCATTAGTAAGATTATTTGTTTATTTCTCATTTTTAACACAAATTAGAACACTTTCTCATGCCTACAATTATCCAAAATACAAATATTTACCCTGATTCATGCATACATATTCTTCATAGACCTAAACCATGCTACTCAAGATACCTAGTACTCAGAGTTTGAACATAAATAAGCTAGCTCTCAATGATGTCATTAAACATGATTTTTTGAAGACAAGTCCATTCTCAATAGAATTTATGAGCTCTTTCACATTAAAAATTTATACCAATACCTCATATAGAATACAAGGACTTTTTGATCTATGTGCTTACCTTGTATGCTCCTCAGTACTTAGAGATCAATCAAGATGCTTCCCTTGTATCTTGACATGTCATCAAACTTTTAAAAAAATACAAATTTAGCTTCAAGTTTTATCTCAATAGAGAGACACAACTTATTTATCACACACCATTTCATCATGCATAACCTCAACACTGAGCTTGATATAAATGACATCTATCATGGCTTTGACATCAATGACAACAACAATTCTACATCATAAATAATAATAACATACCTAAACAATCACCCCCTTTTTAATTGATGGAAAACACTTTTAAACATATCAGCTCATTCTCTATCTTTCCAGCTGGATCTTATTCAATAATTGATATTTGAAACAAGAACTTTCTCCCCCTTTGACATTAATGACAAATGTTCATCTTCTTGGAAGATATTTGATTATTAGACCTAGAGAAACATACCTTTTCTCTCAAACAACCTCATCAATTCTTTATATCAAAATATTAGCATAGATCGAGCTCACATACCAACTCATGAGACATGATTGACTCCCTTTGTCTTCATGAAAATTTAAGACATTTTCAAAACTGTGACTTGGTTTGATCAAGTCATCATGTAAAATTTTTGTGTCTTGTTTTTTGTGATCACACGTATATCAAATTTATTGATTGAACCTTGAATCTAAAAGTTACCTAAGGCCACATAGCTCCCCCTATGATGGAGCATCCTTCATGCTTCTTGCTTACTAACTGAGTTCTTCCATGAAGCCTAATGGAGTCACCTCTGCTTTAGAGAACTAGAACAACATGAATTTAGGAGATTCCCAGATCTCCATGTCCTTGTAGGACTAAAATTCCTCCATAATCTTCTTATGATTGATTTGTCCTTCTCGCTTGATCCCTTCAATATTTATTTGAGCAACATTCTAGCTTGATTTATTGGTCTTGACTCCATCAACAATCTTAGCTGATAGAGAAAACTCTTGGCACTCCTTTGCATTATTTTGTGCTAATATGGAAAATATTCCACTTGGATTTTCAGCCTAGTTATCAACCTTAGCTACCTTGGGTTTCCACTTACTGTTTTGTCCTTTCTTGTATTCTAGAAACCTAAAATTTCTAATCTTGATAAGTCATGCTTATAATATTTTTCAATATGACCAACCTTATGAAAATTGAAACATATTATTCCTATAAATGGAAACAAACCATGACCCATACCTCTTAGTTGATGTTTCTCCTCATAGTTCTATGCAAATGCATTCTTGAAGGGCCTTCTGCAATGCCTTGATCTATGACCAAATTGGTTACATGAATAAAAATAGCCATTAAAAGGATTACGATACCTTATGTTGTTATATTTAATAATATTATTGACCTTTGTTTTATTAGCATCCTCATTATTTGGTTGATCTTTGACCTTTTTGATCACATTAGTGTCCTTCTCTTTATCTCCAATGAAGCCAAGGCCTGTTTTGTCATTAACAGTCTTTTGACTACTTAAAAGGTTGTCTAGATCATTGGTACTCTTCTCAAATATCACAAAGGACTTGACCTTATTTAATGATTGTTTCAATTCATCTCTCAAGGAGTTCACTTCAGCTACAAACCTTGCACATTTTTCTTCTTTTGGTTTTAAGCCTGTAGTCACAATTTCAAGTTGACTCTCCACTTGTTTGACTATTTCTTCTTGTTCCTTAGAATTGTTGCTTAGTCTAGATTCAAACAAGTTGATTTTATCTTCATAATATTTGATAAGAGATCTCATCATAATATTATTCTTATTTACCATCTTTAGTTCATCTAAAGTGTTCATCAACTTAGCCTCAAGATCCACCTTATCTCCTTCTTCATTTTCAAACAACACTTCCAATCCATATGGATTCTTCTGGAATTAAACATCTTGCTTCTTCATCCATGAAGAGAACCTCATTGACATCAGGACCATCATGCTCATGATAAATCTTTCATCAAATGGGTTGTAATCTTCCTTGGTGTAAAGACTCCTTTTGTTTTTAAGAACCTTTTCTTGTTGTCATATCTTTTGAAGTGTTTATTGCTCTTATCAAATTTATAAGATTTTTTTATCATCATCATGATATTCATCATGATCTACATCATCTTTTGTATTATGCTTATGAGGACATTTATTGGTAAAGTGTCTAACCTCTCCACAATTGAAGCAGTTAAAAGGCAGTTTGCCCTTATATTTTCCTTAACCTATCTTCAACTTTCTTCCAAACATAGCTATCAAATCATCATCATCAATATAAGATTCATAATTATATTTGAATTTATTACCTTGTGACTTATTCTCTTTTGGATTCTTTTCTACCTTGAACGTAGCTTCCTTCTTTTCATGTCTTCCTTCACTTGTCCTCATCTCATAAACTATTAGGGTTCCATGAAGTCCATCTATCTCTACCTTGTATAGATATTGCATTTATTCAAAAACATATACCTTGAAATAAAATTTGGGAGTTAGAGACCTTAAAACCTTTTTAACAACAATATTCTCTTTCAATTATTCTCCTAGACATCTTATGATGTTGACCACCTCATCTACCCTCAACAATAGGCTACAATGGTCTCATATTCATTTTTAGACTTTCAAATTACCTTATATGTGTTTGAAACTTGGCCAATTTGAACTTGGAGTATCCCTCATGAATATTTTTCAACTTTTCCTAATTTTTTTGGTAGATATACAATTCATTACATTAATAAGTTTGGCCTTTGACAAGCCACACATAATCCCCTTAAATTGCTTTTGAATTATTGGCACTAGCCTTATTACCTACTACATCTATAGGAGGAATAGGGGATAAAATATACCTATCCAAGAATGAATTCCAAACATCATGATATTGAGACATTAGATATGTGCTAATATTAACACTCCAAAAGGCATAATTAGATCCATTAAATAATGGATCTTTGCTTGTAGAAAAACCACCTTGTGCTTGAGTAGCCATCTTAGCTTGTTTAGAATCTCCTTTAGGTTGTAAGACCTCCTTTAAAGGACATTATCTAATACCAAATGTTGGAAGTAAAATTATTGAGATCGGGGGGTGAATCAGCTGTATTAAAATAGTCCTTTAATTTCACTAAATAATCATGAAGCATTCATTCACTTATATACATCAATTAATGCATACACAAGCATCTATGAAAGTAAACACCATAAGGACATGAAATATATGTGGAAAAACCTATAAGGGAATAAAAAACACTAATTAATAACTTGTAATACTATATTATAAGTAATTAATCAATATTTTATGGATTTACTAACCTCACAAGGAACACCAACCCCTCACTTAGTCAAACACCAACTCAACTAGTACATTTAGCAAGCTTCAACCTGGAAGGAGGTTCTAACCCCCTAGGAAACGAAGAATTAACTTAGATAACTTGAATATATAATCAAAATTTGACACATAATTCTTACTAAAATAAATATGACCTCCTCTATTTGCTCTTCTCACACTTTTTCTCTCTTAAATAGCCTATTAGGCCTTTTAGCTGAATTAGCCCTCTATGTGGCAGAATTAGGTTAGATGACCTTACTCAAAACTTACAAAAAAATAGTTAGATACTCAAGGAATATTCATATAATTTATATTATTATATTAAATCCATTAAACTATTCTAAAAAATTCTATATCCTTCACTCAAATAGCTTGATATTCTAACTAGTCAAAATAGGCTTATTATGCCTTGACTTTATACTTGATTCTTTCTCACACCCATATTGGTTAGCCAAGGACATAAAAATACTTGGATTATGATTAAAATATATCAATACACACTTTTTAAAATTGAAACAAATATTACATAGGTCATTCATTACCCTTAAGGGTTAAAACCACCATTAGTCCTAATAGATACCTAATGCAATTAGGCATTCCTTAAGCACATGTTTCACTTAGACCTCCTTTGAACAATTTTAGCCTTAATAAATGGATTAAAAAATTAATATTTCACATTAATATACAATTAATAATCTCTCCTTATGTCCCCAACACCATTTTTCTCTTTTCACTTCTTGAACCATCTAATTAGGTCTACTCGCTAATAGGCCTTCTCACTACTATAAAGTTTGTCTTGCAACTTTGAACCAAATAAAAAAAATTCCTACATAAAAAACATATAAAATAATGTGAATAGTATATTAAATACTTTAAAAACTTCCAAAAATTATTTGGTATTCATTACACAGGCTAAAAGGCTTTAGAAACACCCCTGTAGATGGCCTTACTCAGAACCACCAAACACTGTCAACAAATAGTCAAAAATATTTAACTCTCCAAAATTGAATAGAGAATTATAATTAAGAAAAACAAATTAAAATTATCCTATGATATATTTATAACAAAATAAATATATTTTAATCCTTCAAATTAGTTCAAAATGACTTAGGAACATCCTTTTCACACACACACACACAGAGAAAGTTGTCTGTAGCACCAAAAACACAATCAAGAAAATCAAGTCATATAACACCTATGGGAAAAATTATGTGATATTATAATGGGTTTTTTATAACATTTATCATCCTTATATAATCTATTAAAATATATATTACATGGTCATATATCAATATTGGTCTTATATACTAATCTCACTACTTCACTCTACACAAACTTCACTATGTTAGACAGACCAATTTGATGACAAATTTTTACTTGAGTATAGGAATAATAAAAAATTATAAACAAATAGTATAAGAGGAATATGTATTTAATAATCATCCCATGCATTAAGATACATCCCTAGTCTTTTGAAACTAATCCCTAATCTCATTCTTGCCTAGTTTTCTCATTGTTTTGCTTATTAGGCCAATTTAGTGATAAACTAACTTCCATGATCGATTTAGAAAATTTTTGGTTATAAACCTGATAAAAAAATTTCATGGTCACAAAATATAAGTATTATACATCATCCTCCATCCATTTTCATGCTTTGACCTAGTCAACCCTACCTGCTACATGAAAATTCCTAAAAATAAGGGTTTTCTTGTAGCTTATATTCACTATCAAGACAAACCAAAACCACCTGAGGAAAAATTGAGTAATTTACATGTTCCAAACATCAAAATAGTTCAAAAATACCATTATAATCCATAAATTATTATATCTATCTTATTGGGTCATTATAAGGGTTTTGATTGGTTTCACTTCTTAACAATCATTTGATAAAGGATTTCCCCTCATCTCAAAAACCAATGCCAAGAAAAAAAATATAGGGAACTTCAAAAAGTACCATGAATTAATAATTATCTCATTCAAGTTTGAACATGCCATCGAGCATAAGACTTTTAATCTCGGGTCTACAACACCCCATTCTATGCACATAAGAAACCTTATCTCAGGTTTTCATGCTTCTTCCTTTAGGTATAAACATAAAAATTTGTCCACACACTTAAAATGACATATCACACGTATATAAATTATTTAAATATATATTACACATTTTAAATTTATCTTTACCCTTTATTACGCCACTATAGGTCACTTTGCATACTAGGCCTTATACTGCCAATCATACTTGGACTATGATCATGCCTTGAAACCTCTTGAACTATCTTCAACACTCCATACACATGTAATGTGACCTTATATCCTTCCCATACCCTAATTTTTTTTTCACACATGTCTAAAATGGCTCAAATCACATGCTACCAAGCCTATGCTATCTCACTAGGTATTTCAAGTAAAGATTAAGCCTCAAAACTACACCTTGAAACTCATCAATAAGCTTATTTGTTTTTTGCTCATTGTTAACATAACTTATAAATATTTATAATGACTTTAATTATCCATAACAAAAATTTTTAGCATTATTCATGTCTACATATTCTTCACAAAGCTAGATTAGGCTACTCAAGATAACTAGTACTCAACATTTGAATACAAACAAGCTAACTCTCAATGATGTAATTATTTAAACATGATTTTTTGAAGACAAGTCCATTCTCAATAGACTTTATGAGATTTTTTTCACATTAATTTTTTTTACCAAGACCTCATATAGAATACAAGGACTAGTTAATCCATGTGCTTACCTTGTATGCTCCTCAGTACTTAGATCTAAATCAAGATGCTTCCATTATATCTTGAACATGATCTTGAAATTTCATCAAACCTTAGAAAGAATACCAAGTTACCTTCAAATTTTATCTCAATAGAGAGATAAAACTTATTTATCACACACCATTTAATTATTCATATCCTCAACACTGACCTTGGTATAAATGACATTTATAATGACTTTGACATCAATGACAACAACAATGTTACATCATAAACAACAAGAACATACCTCAACAATTTCATTATTCAAATTTGGTTATTGATAAAATTATTGAAATGATCAAATTTCATATAAATCCTAAAAAACAAATTGTGAATCTAATCATGAAGTGATTATTGAAATACTTAAAATTATATCTATTGATGAAGGTATGTTGGATTAAATTGGTAAGGTTAGTATTCAATGCATCAAACATTTCAAATTATTAAAATTAAGTTATTTGATTTGTTTTATTTTAATTTTGAATTATTTTTTAACTATGTGTTTATTTATGTTTGAATTTATTCTAACAAATTTAATTTATTTTAATGGTATTAGATGAGCTTCTACCTTCACATAGTTGGTGCTATGAGTAGAGAATATTATCTTTTTGAAATAAAGATAAGCCTAAAAATAATACATATTGAGTAGATACATTTTTTCCTTATCTCAATTTTCATAAAATACTTTGGGGGGATTAGAGGACTCTCTCATATAACTATATGAGCTGATGGTTTGGCTCTAACCATCTGGACATGTCTACAAAGGTAGTCTATTGATTGGTCTAGTGAGTCAAAATATACATGACCCATTGACCAAATTTTAGTCCCTTAAGAGAGATTCAATTCATGTATCCCTCATCCTAAGTGGTGAGAATCATATAGAGGGTTATTATAGGGTTTCCATGAAAATTTAGGAGTTGACGATTCATCTCTACACCGCACAGTTCTCCTACAATATTGGCCTAAAGTTTTCTTAGTTTCTACACTCATGGATGAGAAGCTTATCTTAAAGGATACATTTGGATTCCTATTAATTTAAACCATGGGATATAATAAAGAGTATATTTTGGACACTATAGTATTTATATGCTTATACGTATGTATTTATAAAGATAGTTATTTGATTGGGCTAACATGTCAAAAGATACATGACCTACTGACCAATTCTTGCTCCCTGAAAGAAATTTGTCTGTGAGAGAATTTTTTTTCATGTTTAACTCATATTGATTGGTAAATAGTATCTATAATGTTCTCATATAAATCTTCCATTTAATCATAGGAGTTGATGGTTTGTCTCTACCCCTCACAGTTCTCTTACAATGTTAGCTCAAAGTTCGCTTAGTTTTTACACTTAGGGATGAGAAAATTATCTTAATGGATGTGTCTAGACACATGTAACTTATGAAACTATTTCTCAATAGAGAAGGGATATATCTCATTTCAATGTTTATATTTTGATTTGGATGTGTTGGCAGAGATGGTTCACTGATTGGGATAGTGAGTCTAAATATACACCTCTCACTAACTAATTTTTGGTCCCTTAAGAGAGATTTAGCTATGAGATAAAACCAATTTCCATGTCTCCCTCATCTTGAGTGGGATATAATTTAATATGGTATTCTTAAAATATTCTCCCATGTAACTATATGAGTTTTGGTTTGTCTATATCCCTCACAGTTCTCCTAAAATGCTCGCCCAAAGTTTGCCTAGTTTATACACTTAGAGACAAGAAGCTTCTCTTAAGGGATGTGTTTGGACACCTATAAATTTCAACCTTAGAGTATAATAAAGATTAAATGTGTGTTATTATAGTGTTTATGTATCCATCTAGATGAATTTGTAAATGTGGTTCGATGATTGGATTAGTAAGTCAAAATATATGTAATGCACTGGGCAAATTTTAGTCTTTTAAAAAGACATTTAGCTACAAGAGAAAACTCATTTATGAATCTCACTAATATTTAGTGAGAGATAATAATTTAAGGGGTGCTCAAAGGAATCTCTCATGTAAATTTAAGAGCTAATGATTCATATTTACCCCTCATTATTCTCCTACAATGCTCACCCAAAATTTGCTCAATTTTTACACTCAAAGACAATAAGATTATCTTAAAGGATGTGTTTGATTACCAATAACTTTAAAAAATGGGGCCTAATGGAGATTTTATGGGTATGATTTAAAAATTTATACACCCATTTAGATGTGTGTATGAATATGGTTCATTAATTAGGATAGCAAGTCAAAAGATATATGACCCACTTGCTAACTTTTTGACTCTTAAGAGACATTTGGCTACAAGAGAAAAATCAATCTTGTGTCTCCCTAATCTCTAGTGTAAATTAATATTATGGGTAGTGCTTATATGACTTTACCATATAACTATAAGAGATTATATTTCATATCTACCCCTCATGGTTCTCCTATAATGCTTGCCTAAAGTTCGCTCAATTTATACACTCAAAGATAAGAAGATTATCTTTAAGAATCTATCTATTTGCCTAAAACATTAAATCTTGGGGCCTGTCATAAATTAGAGGGGGGACATGCCAAAAATTATACACCCATATATATATGTATCTATGAAGATGGTTTATAGATTAGGCTAGCGAGTCAAAAGATATGCCTCCTACTAACCAATTTTTGGTTCCTTAAATGAGAAAAAACTTGTCATGTCTCCCTAATCCTAAGTAGGATATAATAATATATTGGGTGCTAAAATTAATATAATATAAAATTATATGTGTTGATAGTTCACCTCTACCCCTTGCATTTCTCCTAAAACACTCACCCAAAGTTCAATCACTTTGTACACACAAGGATGAGAAGATTATTTTAAGGGATGCATATGGATACATACCAATTTAAAACCCAAGGCCAAATAGAGAGTAGAGGAGGGAAATTACAAAATTTATACTCCCATTTAGATGTGTCTATGAAGACAATTCCTTTATTGGGCTAATGATCCAAAAGATACATGACCCACTAGCTAAATTTTGGTCCCTTAAGAGATATATGGATATGAGGGAAAAATTGGTGTCATGTCTCTCTCATCCCATGTGTGAGATAATATTATTGGGGTTGCTCAAAATACTCTCTCATGTAATTTTTTGAGCTTATGGTTCATCTCTACCCCTGGCGGTTCTCCTACAATGCTTACCTAAAGTTTTCTCAAATTTTTACACTCAAGGACAAGAAGATTATCTTAAGGGATGCATTTGACCACCTAAATTAAATTGACCTTGAGGTTTGAAGGAGAGTATAAGAGGTATATTATAATTTTTATACACCCATATAGATGTGTTTATGTATATGGTTCATCAATTGGGCTAGCGATTCAAAATATACGTGACCCATTGACCAACTTTTAGTTCCTTGAAAGAAATTTGGCTATAAGAAAAAACATGTTTCCATGTATCCCTCATATCAAGTGGGAGATAATTATCTAAGGATACTTATAAGACTTTCCCATGTAATTATAGAAGTTAATGGTTTGTATGTACCCCTCATAGTTCCCTTACAATACTCACCTAAATTTTACTTAGTTTTTATGCTCAAAGATGAGAATATTCTCTTTATAAATGCATCATACTACCTAAAAATATTGACCTTAGGGCCTAATTAAGAGTTGAAATTTAAAATTTTAGTATTTATACACCCTTCCGGATGTGTTCACATAAATGTTTCATTAAAATTGGGCTAGCAACACAAAATATACACAACCCATTGACCAACTTTTGATCCCTTAAGAACCATTTAGATGAAATATAAAACTAATCTCCATGTATCTCTCATCTCAAGTGGAACCAGATTCTCTATGGGTGCTCAAAAGACTTCTATATACAACTATTGGAGCTAACAGGTTTTATTTATCCTTCATGGTTATTCTACAATGCTTGCCCAAAGTTCACTCAGTTTATACAGTTAAGGACGAGAATATTCTCTTAAGGAATGCATCCAACCATATATGGTTTTTGACCATAGGGAATAATGGAGATCATGCAGGGGATATTCATGGATTTATACACCAATCTAGACATTTTTTCATAAATGGTTTATTGATTGATCTAGTGAGTCAAAAGATATGTAACCCACTGGCCAAATTTTTATCCCTTAAGACACATTTAGTTGTAATATAAAATGGTTCACCATGTCTCCCTCATCTTGGGTGATACCAAATAATGTATAAGGTGATCAGAGGGCTCACCCATGTAGCTATAGTATATAATGTCCCATCTCTACCCCTCATAGTTCTCTTCTAATACCCTCTAGAATTTCACTCAGTTTCTACACTCTGATGATAAGATTCTCTTCAAGAATGCATCTAGCTTCATGAAACTCTTCATATTTGAGCCTAATGGATAGTGGAAAAGGCCATTCCAGTGTTTATATTCTCATTTAAATGTATTAATGCAGAGATTTCATCAATTAGGATAACAAGTCAAAATATATGTGACCCACTTTTGGTCACTTAAGAGACATTTGTCTATGATAGAAAATAGGTCATTGTGTCTCTCTCATCTTTAGTGGCCCCAAATAATCTAAGGGTGCTCATAGGACTCATCTATACAAATATAGGAGATAAATATTTGTCTCTATACCTCATGATTTTCCTACAATGTTTGCTCTAATTTTACTTAGTTTCTACACTCAAAGATGAAAAGATTATCTTAAGGGATGAACCTGACCACCTAAAAATTTCATTCATAGTGCTTGATGGAGAGTGGAAGGAGTATATTCTATAATTTATATTCCCATAAAAACAAGTCTATGCATATGATTCATCTATAGGGATATTGATTCAAAAGATACATGACCCACCGACTAATTTTTTTATCTCTCTTGTCATGAGTGGCATTGAATCCTCTAAGGGGTGCTCATAAGACTCACTTGAGAAACTATATGAGATGATAGGTTTGTCTCTAACCCTCATGATTAAATTGAAATGATCACCTGAATTTCACTTAGTTTCTACACTCAAGGACAAGAATATTATCTTAAGTTATGCATATGACCACCTGTAACTTTCAACCTCAAGGTCTGATAAAGAGAAAATAATGGATATTCCATCATTTATATGCCCATCCAAATGTGTTTATGTAGATGGTCAAAACATATATGACCCACTCACCATTTTTTTGTTCCTTTAGAGACATTTGGTTGTGAGATAAATTGTGTCATTGTGTCTCCCTCATCCCAGTGGCACTGACACTAAATCCTCTAGGGAATGCTCATAGAACTTTCCTGTACAACTATAGGAGCTAAAAAACCATATCTACCTCTCATGATTATCCTAAAACACTTGCCCAAGTTAGTTAGATAACCAATAAATTTGGTATTGGATAGAGTTCCAGCTATAGTAAATCACCCCAAAAATAATTTATATTTAACTTGGAGTAAGAGGAAAAGAGATAGAATCAAAAGATATGCATAGACAGAGCAAATCAAAATAAATGATTCCTCCATAGTATGCACAAACAGAGACATTCAATGATATTTTCTTCAAGTATTAATTGGAACACGTGATTTTAAGGATTTTGTTTACCCCTCATTGTTATTTTTATTAGTTTATTTATTTCACATTGCCAATAAATATTAATTTAATCTAAAGGAATTAAGGATCCTTCAGGTTTTCATTGAGAATGTTTTTAAAATTAAGACCAATATAATCATATCATTTGAGAAATAGGATAAATTTAAGAGATTAAATAATGTCATATAAGTTTTGACTACACATGAAGGTGAAACAATTGAGAATGTATCTATCCTAATCATGTTTGATGATAAATAAAAATGTAGTATGGTGGAATGTTGACCCAAAGGTTATGAACAATAAGTTGCAATCCTTGGTTTCTGACTAATTATGGTACCACATAGAAGGCATGCATGCATAACATATGGTACTTACACTAAATAAGTTTTTGCTTATGATAAGGTTATTCATATTGGCTCATGCACAAGTCATTGAAAAAGAGGGTCTCCATGGAAGATTGGAAAGTGGAGATTTATAAGATATAATTTATTATTAGGAGAGACCCTCTTAGAGGTGCACATTGATACATATATTCCAAATATTATATAATATTTTATAAGGTATCTAACTATAAACATGATATAAGGCAAGGTAAGTGGATATATATTTACATAAATCCAACCTCTACCTTTGCCTTCCCCCTATCAAAGGGATATTTTCATAGTTGAGAGTTAATTACTATTTATTAATTAATGTTTGTATAATGCAAAGTAAAATCTATATATTTACATGTTATGAATACATGATATTTCTACAATTGTGATGAATCTAAGTTTATGTTATGAGTTGATATCCCTTCTTGATAATTATGTGTGTCACGATTTGAATCTTCTTGAATGACACAATTTGTTTATAGAGTTAATACTTAAGAATGATCTTCATTTGTATTTCTTATAATAAGGGACAAGATGGTCTCCCTTGCACCTCTAATGAATGTTTAAGCTTCATGTTTAAGTGATATGTCAGTGTGGTGAGTGTTCTATTTATTGAACTTGCTATAATTAGTACATGATCTATTGATTATATGAATATTAAATTGAATAATTAAAAGTTATTCCAATGACACAAAAAAGTAAAATGTCTTTGTTATTTATTTCTTTGGTTCTCTCTTCCTAGAAATTTCTATTGCTAATGGTTGTTTTCTTCAACCCCATTAACCTTATTTTGGTCATTTATGGACATTAATATAATTTATTTATTTAATAAAATATAATATAATACTAATAAACCATCACATAGATCAAAAATCATAACATACAAATGTGGACAACAAAATAACTTCATTGTGTTCATTATAACATTAAAGTACATCAATTTCATGAAAGCTAAATATTTGAACTATCTGTTCACTATCACAACCATGCTTTAAAACTTATTCATTTATGAATACTTTTGATCAGTATAACATGTATGTAAAAATAACCAAAAAAAACAATAATCACATATATAATAAGTAAATATGTGTACACAATTCATAACAATTTATGATTCACATAGATATGTCAAATAGTATGTATGTGTATCCAAATTATGTCATAATAAGATAAAAAATAGGCCATATTAAGATATAATCTATATAATGTTATACATATACAAAATTGTCATATAATGTGGGCCATATCATCATAAAAAATAAATTATGCCTACAATAACTCCTAACATAACAATTATCTCTCATGTTGTTCATTGCCTCAAAACAAATTATGCCTCATTTCCATGGATGTAGAACCATGGGTGTTACATGAATCATTATGGGGATAAACTCTCCTATTAACATGTGAAGGGACAACTCTCTTTGCTGAAACCTCATAACATTATGATGCTTGTAAAACATATCAAAAATAAAATTTAATGCATTAAAATGATATATGGAAAATGATAAATTTTCCAAAAACAAAATTTTACAACAAGGTGATTCTAGAATCACTAATATTTGCCACCTAAATGAGTGCATTGGGTTATGTGACCATGAATATATCTGTGATGGATAATCCTATGGAGCATGCATATAGGGTTAAATATAGATGTGCATACAAATATAAATATCACATAGAGTATCATTACTTGAAGTTAGAAAAATAGTGTTACTATGTGTTCTAACTAGTCTATATCTTTGAATAAGGTGTTCCTTGGGAGATATTAGATCTTGGGATGAAGCTACAACATTAGGCAAATATTATTATAATCCATGCATGGTATGCATAACATCTCTCATCATATATAAAACCAACAAATGAAAGAGGTCAATTATGAATCAAATAAAACTAAGCTATTTTGAAAAATTTAAATTGAAATTATACCTTATATACATAAAGAGAGAGAGAGAGAGGAGGGGATAGAAAGAGAGAAAAATTATTCATTTTTTACTAAAACTATGGTGTAAACAAAATATTTAAACATTATAGTAACTTTTTGTAATTTTCTTTCCAAGCCTGAGTGTAAGGTATTGTACTAATAATTATAGCCTCAACAATAAAATCTAGGCCATCTAGGGTACCTAATATATCAATCATTATCTATAAAAGAAACAAATGAAATAATCCATATATTTGTTGATTAAGTAAATATATACCAAAATATAAACTTAATATTACTTTACATACATAAATAAACTATAATTAATTAAACCTATGTCAAATACAGATGGTAAAGCAGATAAGCCATGCATTATTAGTTGTATGTTGTTGGGAGGTGGTGAAGAAACTAAAAATGCCATATATTGTATCATGTTAGTGTTCTGAGGTGTTGAAACAACTATAGATGATATATACTAGATCATGATAGTGTCCAAAGGTCTTGAAAAAACTACATATGGCATATCCTCTAACATGCTAGCGTCCTAAGGTGCTAAATAAATAAATATAGAATTTATTATTTTGTACTAGTGGATCTATTAAAGGAACTATAGATGAAATATACTCCTACATACTAGTGTGATATATAAATGTATGTATAGTATCCATAGGTGTATCTATTGAATTTATAGATGTAACCTATGTATGTCTAAATTGAATAGGAGGTATAGTACACTTCCTCCCACATGATGTGAAATGATGTACATAAAATATTAGATGATTACTAGTTATGCCACCACTAGTAAGAGGGACACTAACACCAATATGAGGAGGGACACTAGCACCAATAGTAGGATGGACACTACTATATGTGCCGTTGCATGTATCCTTTGTATAAATCCTCATTGAATGCATCTCATGGTCAATCATAACTTGTGTGATATTAGTAATTGTCTCAAGGATGTCCATCTATGTACTATAATATAATATTTTATGGATAGAATTATGTGTTATTGTCTTATTTATTTTAACTTGGTTTTGGTAGTTTTAGTCTCGCCTAACACTAGGTATATCAAATTAGGACCCACCTCACCTACTTTTGGAGATCTTCATATCAAAATAACATTGGATTTATTGTAAAATAAACTCACAATAAAGTTTTATAAAAAATATAATGGAGGCTCGTAAAACACCATCCACCACCTATCCCAAAATTTTTTTTAATCTCCGTATGAACACACCAATCAATGCTAATGTGTTTGAAACTCATTTGGTGGTGGTTCGTTGGCTTCAAACTTAGGAAATAAATCACACACTTCTTTTGCTATCTTTTTTTTTAATGTCCTCATATGATAATTTATTAGAATAATATTTTTCAACACCTCTCTTTGATGCAACATTGCATCAATTCAGGAAATGACATTTCCCACTTCATTGAATAACCTCTAATGTAGTGGCAATGGATTGTGTGCACCACGACTTGAAGATTCACACAAACTATTGATAATAATTTTTAATTATTATTGATTTGAATTATACTATTCATATTATTGAGTTTCTTCTCGTGCAAAGTCAAAATGTTGGGGATTTTGATCATGGTTATGTTTGATATTTTATTCAGGTAATGGATCCGTTTAATTTGTATCTATATTTATAAAAATAAATGTTTTATTCAAGCAATGTGAGAGAAATACAAATTTATTTTGAATACACTAAACATTTTATAGATGTAAACCCTAAATCAAAATTTAATTTAAAAAAACTACTTGAGACCACGATCAAAATGCATAATCAATTTTTTAGGATGTAAGGAACACTATAGAATGCATTCCCTTGATTTATCTTCCAAAATGTGAATGTTTGCTTAGCTCTAGAATGAAATGTGGGAGAATAAAAACCCAAGTTTTTAGTAAAAATAAAATTTTATAAAGGGTATACACCCTTTACAACCCATAAAGAGCATATGCATTTTTTCCTTGGCATCATGCCAAGTCTAGGAAAATTCATTTTTAAAAAAAAGATTGTAAACCCTTTGCAAATGAAAATTGGTCTTTCCTATTTTGGCACTTTTTGAGTCCCCAAACTTTGTGCATATACCCCATACATACATACATACATACATACATACATACATACATATACATATACATATACATATACATATACATATATATATATATATATATATATATATATATATATATATATATATATATATATATATATATATGATATTAAACAAATTATAAAACATGAATATTCTAAAATATTATAAAAATATAAATTACATAAACATAATTTGAATTTATATAAATATAATATATCTTAAGGTAGACTTTTAGCATTTACCATATAATTATTTATCAATTCATCTTTACTTAATATTTATTTGGTAAATAATTAAATATATATTATATTCAAACTTAAATAGTATAATAGAATGCCATAGCCTTAGGAATACCATAGCCTTAGGACTTGGAGTTTATGATTTGTTTATATGATTTCTCTTGTACTTTTTGTTAAGGATGTGTTTTCATACTCCTTGCTTTTTCATCAAGTATGTGTTATGATTTTTATAAAGAATATATTACAGGTTTTTAACAAGTAAAAATTAAATAGTATAATAGAAGAATATTTTTTAATAATAAATAAAAATAATTAATTAATAATTAAACTAAAATTAAAATTAAAACAATCAAATAAAATTTAGAAAATTTATCACAAAACTTAATAATAATGAAAATAATCTTTTATTTATATAAATAGATTGTTATAGGTCTTAAAAATTAATTTAATTTAAAAATATTTTAAAACATTAACATTAAAGACACCTTATACATATATACATACACACACGTATATATACTGAACATACTCCATATACACTTTAATTAAAATAAAAGTTTTTTTCCCCTAACACACACATCCCATTTTAAAAATTCAAAATAAGGGCCTTATATTAATTAAACATTTGTTGTGGTATTATGAAGCAGAAGTCTATGATACAAAAGTTTGAAAAGTATAAATTTATCTGATGTTTGATAAATTTTCTTGACTATCTTAGATTTTAGTTGATTGGTTAATGCAATCCATAGGTTTCATCTCATTGTTTTCAAGGTGTTTTAAAAAATTAAAGGAATCAAAGTTATGTCTATGGCATGCTATATGTTTTAATATTTGCCTTCAACTTTTTTAAGTGCTTACATGGGGGTTCAATTTATTATTTTAATGGCTAATCAGATTGACATATTATGATGTTAGTGTATTTTTTTACCTTTGCTATGTTTTAAAAGTTATTTCACACTTAAGCATCCCATTGTTGATGTCAGCATGGACATTTATATAGATAATATCAAATATGAAGATTATCGAGAGTTATTCATGCATTACCATCTCAATAGACTGATGCTGATTTTAGCATGAACCTTTCTAAGGAATTTCTTGGGCAAGCAGAGTAGGGAGAGCCATCCACATGTCATCACACCACTCACCCAAAGACCCTCAATTTATACATAGGGTGTGAAGCCTAGTTATTAAGAAGACTAATAATAATTGTCCACATGTCATCATCCTTCTAACTCATAACATGAAGAAAAAAGTACAATAAATCATGCCGTATCTATTAGTGTAATAATGACATGCAGACATGTGTCCTTCGAAGACACATAAGCCAATAAAAAATACACTTATACTAAGTCTAAAAGAGTGAAAAAGAGACATTTATCATTTAAAGATGACTAAGCATCCAAAAACATGTGGAAGAAGCTAGATGGCATTAAAAAGTAACATAAGTTAGTTTTGTGAATTTTAAATGAAAAGGCTAGGCATGAAAAAGTAGTAAAGGCCATTATAGCTATTACTTCTAATCAATAATGAATGATACATTGAATTCTCAAAATGGATGCAATTAAATAAATATATTTTTAATTTCCAAATATAGTTTTAATCACATTGATTTTAAACATTCAAAGTTTATACTAAGAATCCAGAGCTCTCTTGTGATGAAGAAATTTCTGACTTTTCACAAAGAAAATAATTTTCAAACCAGAGATTCAATGGTAGTTACAACTCATATTCCAATTTGATATGAATACACTATTACAGGGTTGACTAAATATATTGATACAACATTTGATTCGATGGCTCTAAACCATGAATTAAAGCACTATTCTACCATTTTGGAGATAGTTTAGGTAACCCATCCCTATAGAGCCAAGGATCAGTTGCCCATATTCACACAAAGATACATAGATGACCTAATGGCCATAAAATTATTTGGTCTCCCCAACGTAATGGCCAAGCCTGAAGTAATAAAATGTGAAACCCTATTATTTGATTTATTTGTAAATGACAAAATTTATAGAAAAATACTACACTTTAGTGTATGCAAAACACTAGTTGCATATATCAATGGTAATGAATTTGAGAAGTATTTTAGACTTTTGTTGCCCAAGATGTCATAGAGACAAAATATGGTTAAATCATGGTTTCTTAACAACAATATCAGCAACAAGTTAAGAATGGGATATAAACGCAAGTAACTTCATAGGGCTCCAACTCTACCATTATCATCTCTATCTTTAGGCCAAGGGTGAGAATTTGTATGGCCCTTTTGAATAGAATATATGGTTTTTTGACCATTGGCTAAGTTAATGAGATATGGGTTCATTTGGTGGACATGATTCTAACATCCAATAAAGTCATAATAATTGGTTAGATTATCAACTCCAACTCAATTCTTAGAATCAACAATCCTAGAAGTTTTCTAGATGACAAATTCTATATGATGGCATACGTAGTGGAAGATATAACTATGATCGTCCACTCATAATTTTATAAATTTTGGAAATTATTAGGAGAGTATCCTTAAAACATGATATGTGATTAATTCAACATTATCCATGTGCAAAAGTTTAGAAATAACAAGAATAAGTTGATTGAAACCTTTTACTCTATGGTTTATTAGGTAATTTATGAAAAGAATATGCCTAGACTATTTGATCAAATAAATAAATAAATTAAAAATGGGTGATTATTGGTTTTAATCTATGTGCATAGTAATTATAATTGAGGGTATAAAGGCACACTCTTTATACCTACCAAGGATTTTCCCTGATGAGGTGGCCAAGCAAGAGATTGTTGCCCAACTGGAAGATAGTGTTGACACTGATTTAAGGAAATCCAAGCAAGTAGTTGTCCATCCCACACATCTCAATATTTACATAATTCAATACATAAGGTGGGAACACCTAAAAATTATTGGAAAACTCAGGGCATATTATGGGTTTGAAAAGGCACCTTTCAAACATTGGGACCTTAGAGGAAATGTTAGAGGACACCTCAAAAAATATGAAAGAAAAGTAAGGATTAACTATGGGTACCAATATTATGGTCATGACAACATATTTATAGGTTATTATGATGCATATAACCAACATGTATATGATTGTGGCACAGTGGATCCAATATGATCCTTCTATCACCTAAAAATATGCTAAAAGGATTTGGAAGTAACAATGGATTTTCAAACCTATTCATAGATCCCTTCCTCAACCAAAACTGAGAATATAAGAAAAATTTGGCCCATCTAGGGTAGCTCAAGATAAAAAGAGAGTGGAGAGTCCTCCATCTTCCCCTACACAGATAATTACTATTGCCTCCCCACATCACATATTTAAAAAAGAAAGGCTTGTAATTCCAAGTGGAATAATTAGTTTATTTTCTATTTTGCCTTTGTATCCATTAACTATTACATAGTAGGTAAATTTTCCTTCATTATTGTATCAAGTACATAATACTCCTTTTAAACCATAAATAACATTATCCCAACCTACTAGATAGTTAGCTTCACCATCCATCATTCTTCCAAAAGTGACCACTCTCGCCACTTCATCACCACCTATAATTTCCACTCCATTTTCCACTCCACCTCTTATTGGACCAACCTCTATTACTAAAAAAATAATAGTTACATATACAAGGAAGCCCAAGACCCCACCTATTTCTCCTAAAAATGTGGAAGTGAAAGAAGAACCAACAAAAGTCCTTAAAGAGAGGGAGGATAATAGAATGGGTACATGAAGATCAGACATTATCATGGTCTATGAAAATGAAGAAGAAGAGAGA
Source organism: Torreya grandis (assembly GCA_037957365.1). Lineage (NCBI taxonomy): Eukaryota > Viridiplantae > Streptophyta > Pinopsida > Cupressales > Taxaceae > Torreya > Torreya grandis. The sequence goes on along the minus strand of JARHVA010005914.1, from coordinate 366,708 downwards.
AGAGTGGCCAATGAATAAGGATGAGTCTCTGAGACGTAAACTTAAGAGTCATGGTTAATTAATGGGATGAAAAAATTAGATGTAGAGGATGAATGGTTATTTGACGAAAGTGCCTATACAGGCATAATAGAGTTGATAAAAGGATATGAAGAGATTGACCAAAGGGATGATAGATCGATAGCTATTAAAATATTATTAGATAGAGAGGGAGATGAAATAGGAGAGATATAATCACAACTATAATCTACAATACAAGGGCCATCCCCACTACATATCCAATCTCTCCACCTCAGACCACAACAATGTCAACTATAGTAGCTAGTAATCCAACTATTTCTAATTTGGTTGTAATTCCTCCAAGTCCACATTCTTTGGAAACTTCCTCAATTTATACAATAACAATTATCATAACACATGATTTACATTCTTTATATTATTTGATTAAAATAACCAAGCCCTAGGTTGTTACCACATTACCAATTTCGCCTAACATATCCCAACCTATTATTGTGGATCATATGGCCACTACTATTATGAATGTTTAGGTCACATATACTTTTGTTACCGACTATTTTAAAATCATATTAAATACCCCATTGACCTATTCATTTTTTAGTAGGACTAGTCTGGAGTCTCCTAATCCTAGCAAAGGGGTACATTTTGAAAACTTGGTTTCTACCTCTATTTTTGTTGCAAAAATCACCCCTCACAAGCCATTTACACAAATAAAAAATGTCTATTAGTCAAACCACATAGACATAGACATTTATAATTTTGGTGTATGAAGTAGACGGATGGCCAAATACATTATAGTTACATTAGTATAAAATTAGGTTACTAGTTGGAAGAACGTTATTCCTCCTTTTTCTACAATAGGGACATCATCCCCAAAGGCTATGCTACCTCCAAGGCCATCCCTTTCAACTACTTAAGAGATAATCTAGCTCAATAATCCCAACAAGCATAGCCATCTCCATAAATACCATCTATAAGGCAAACAAAATAATAAGTTGCACTAGATATTCCTTCATGTATTAGGAAACTACAATATTAAGAAGAAACTAGAAGACAAGATTTGGTAATAACTAATCAAACTACAATTAAATTCCATTTTGATATATAGATAAGCACTTTGATAAAATTTAAGAGGAAAATTTTGATGGTTGAAGGCTAACAAATAGAGATGGAGTAGAGAGAATATATATTCTATATAACTAAAATAAGGAAGGTGAATCCTTCAAACCTAAATAGGATTAGAGAAGACCTGTATATTTTTTTAGATGCAACATGTGGGTTAATCAATTAAATGTTTATAAGTTTTATCAATCAATGCAATTACAAACATAAGTGAGTACCATTCAAGCCCCCTAAGATATAGTGTATAATTTGTAGGGGATATCTAGGAAGTTATTTGATACCATTGTTTAACTAAGGTCGATAAAAGCCACATCCTAACCCAAATGAGGAGTCATTCTTCAACTATTTAAAAAAAAATATATTAATGGAAATTAGTGTTTTATAAGCCAATCAACAAGAAATAAGGATTATGCCCACCTTAATTTAATGAAATCATCCAAATTTGCTTGGGCACAAAATTTTATTTCTGTAAAAAGGGATAGTATGCTTGAATGGCATCAGGAGATGCATGCTCTAGTTCAAAAATTTGTAAACTAAGAGAGTGAATTTATATCTATCTTGACTGACTTAAGATTTATACAAGTAGGTACTCCATAGGAGAAATTGGTGCCTAGATTCATTTTTGAGAATATTGTACAAGTAGTATTGGATAGATTCAGAGTGGAGATCAAGGGGACTATTTACCAAACTAATGATCAGGTAATACAATTATGGAATTTTTCAAGTGATAAAATTATAGGGATTGAGTCACTACACATTGAGGTTCATGGTACATTGGGTATAGTCAAGAAATTGATGGACAAGCTTCCTCAATCATTCAAAAGAAACCTGCTTGATTTTGAGACCACTGAGATGGACTTCAAAACAAGTCATGCACTTTACCTTAAAATATCAGTATCTAAAAAAGTAACTATGGTAATAGGGGTCATGCCAACCCTACCCTAGAGTACTTATCTTTACAAGTACACATTAGTGCATTCTCAGTATAGGCTAGCTTATATCCCACTTTTAGCAGCTACTTTAGCCTCATCTCTAATTCCATCCATGTCAGCTTATACAATGGCTTTATCATAGTGTAAATTCGTCCAATAGTGAGACATCAACACTTTATAATTATATATATGTATTTACATTGTCTAGTCGAGATGGAATTGTTAGTTCCAAATTTATTTAGCGCGCACACACACACACACACACACACACACACACACACACACACACACACACACATGTATGTATGTATGTATATGTATATGTATATACACACACCAACACACACATATATATGTAGATGTGTGTGTGTGTGTGTGTGTGTGTGTGTGTGTGTGTGTGTGTGTGTGTGTGTGTGTGTGTGTGTGTGTGTGTGTGTGTGTGTGTGTGTGTGTGTGTGTGTACATATACATCTCTAATTCCATCCATGTCAACTTATACAATGGCTTTATCATAGTGTAAATTCTTCCAATAGTGAGACATCAACACTTTCTAATTATATATATGTATTTACATTGTCTAGTTGAGATGGAATTGTTAGTTCCAAATTTATTTAGCGCGCACACACACACACACATGTATATGTATATATGTATATGTATATTATGTATATATATGTATATGTATATGTGTATATATATGTATGTGTGTGTGTGTGTGTGTATACACACACACATACATATACATATATACATACACACACACACACATATATATATATATACATTACATATATATATATATATATATATATATGTAATGTATATATATATATGTGTGTGTGTGTATATCTACATATATATATGTGTGTGTATGTATATGTATATGTATATATAATACATACATATATATATATATATATATATATATATATATGTATGTATGTATGTATGTATATGTATACACACACACACACACACACACACACACACACACACACACACACACACACACACACACACACACACACACACACACACACACACACACACACATTTTTAAATGGAAAATTCTATTATGAGTGCAATGTTATAAATTCATGCTTTGCATGAGATTAGCATACAATATTATTTTTAGACTTGTATTTTTTTAGTCTTTACTTGATAGATAAGGCCTCATCCCCATACCAAGCTTATTTATACTTATATCATCCTATTCCAAAAGGGGGGGAATTTTGGCTGTTAATATTAATAAGAAAATTTGAAATGTTTTGCTAACTTCTTGATATAAAAATATGATTCTTATTTAATTGTGTGGATTGTGTAAGATGTGTTGTCATTATGGTATCTTAAATATTTGTTTGTACATGGGTTATATTTCTAATAAAGTTATTTTAATTTGTTGCTGATTTGAATTCCTTTTGCATGTTGATTATAATCCCCCTTTTTAGATGTGTAAGAGTAATCTAACAAACATGACAACCTTTGGGTATACATGCTCAAGTTTAATATGTTTTGGTTTTATTTTATTTGAAAAGAATAACTTGAGTTACACTAGAATCACCAAAAATACTAATGAGGACAACCTCAAATATTAACTTATTGTTCCTCCCTTTAAAAATTCATAGAAACATTAGGTCTAGTAAATTAGTTAAGAGAGAACCTTAGGCTTAGTAATTCTCTCCAGATAAATAACCCCACCTTCCATTACTCCCAATGGGCCATCCACATCCTCAAATGCAAGCTCCAATTTAAGCTCCAACTTGGTTGACTGGTTCTACTATGAGCATTGTAGGAGTTACCCATGACTTACTCAAAAACCCTAAGAATTATATGCCTTCCTTTTCTTCCTTGGGAGGAAAGACTGAAAAAGAACATATCAAGGCCTTCAAAACTTACTTAGGGATATTAAGTGTAACCCATTAATACACGACATGTAGACTATTTCCCTTAAACTTATAATATATGGCCTATAACTAGTTTATAAATATCCCAAAATATTCCATTACTTCATAGAAATAGTATCAAAACACTTTTTTGGCACAATTTAGCTAGATCACTAATTCAAGTGTTGTTTAACAATACTTTTCTAGTATAAGGTGTTTACCCAGTGAGTCAATACAAGCTTTCAATGCTTAATTTCAAAATATGTACAACATATTAAAAACTAATTATCAACCTAATTAGTGTTAGAGGTAAAATAACTGAGAAGAGGGCTGAATTAGTGATGCAAGATAATCCATACTTCAATTCCAATCCTTTGACACCCTTAATTAATCACTACAAGCATTTATAAAGCATACAAGTCATTGATAACAATGAACAAGAAAGATGATGCAAGATAAAGCACACAACACATGAATTATGTGGGAAATCATCATGGGGAATAAAAACCCCTCTCAATCCTGAAAACACATGGACTAATTGTCCTATAAAATGATCACAAACATGAGAATTTTTAGTGAACCTCCCACTTCACAAGGAACACCCGACCCTAAGCATGAACAAGCACCAACATGTTCTAGATGTTGAGAACCCACACACCATATATGAAAACTATAGATATAAAAATCTAATTACCTTTCAATATTATGGATAAATAATGTACAAAATATCTCTTTTAACCCTTCACACTCTCTCAATCTTGTACACACAAGCAATGCATCCAAAACACCCTTTTGGATCACTCTAGACCTCTTTGCTCATCCTCATTCTTCAATTATGTAAGTAAATTATTATGATATCAAAATTATGACTTGAAACACACAATCCTCAACCATTTTTCCTCTTCAATCCATCTTCTAGTCACACTTATTCTATTTTCATTTACCACACTACTCTCTTTTCATTCACCATAAAATCTTGAAACCATCACCTTTGATTTCACTCTTTATAGAGCCTTCATGAATATCATCTTCTTGGTCAGCCAAAAGATTTCCTTAATCCTTAAGATTATATTACACAAATACATATCTGAACACCACCCTCATATATCAGACATAGCATCCATGGGTCATCCTTAAGTAGCTACACCTTGAAAATAGGCCTTAGTAGCCCTTATAGGTCTCATGGAGACCTATTCACCTCTTTATCACTTCACCGAGAAAATTAGGAACATAAGACCAATTAAAAATACATATATTAATTCCACAAGACCCCTAAGACACCTTTAAGTGATTACATCCATCACTACATTCTTTTGCATATGCACAATCTACTCAAACATTAGTCTTGTACACAAGAACACCATGAAGGAACAAACAATCAACTTATAGGAATTTGTTCATACTAAATATGGATTGGTCAAACCTCCAAAATCCACATAGATGATCCTTAAGGATTATACAACATTTTCCAATATTTAATTCATATTAAAACATCCAAACACCATCAAGACAAATACAAACATCTTTCTTGGGTCACTTGTAGAAGATGGTCAAACACATAGTCAAATTTGAATCTCAATAATTAAAATTTTATGAATATTCAAACCTTTTAAATAATTTTTATGGATATCCCTTGGATTAATTTACAACCTTTCTTTGTATACCACTTTCAATTTCATCTTTCATCAAAAGATATAAACAAACTAATGAGCACTAGTTTTCCTTTGCTAATTTGAATATTAAAATTCCAATGGTCACTATGTAATGCAAAAACTTTAGACACATGTTTTCATCTCATTATTCATGGAAAATTTATCTAATATTTTCCATATATCTCCTTATGAGTCTCCTAATCTTTACTTTTAATCGTTGGTCATTGATCTTTGATCTGTGATACCAATATTATAACACTTAGTAGCCTCACATGCCTTCTAAGTATCTTGCTATCAATATCTACTTTTACACCACTTGGAATCCCTATGTGCCTTTTTTGTACCCTACTTTCATTCTCTACTCTTATTCCACTTGGCATCCCCATGTGTAATATGTTCTTATTAACTTATTGACTTGATTCGCACCTTTATCTACTGTTAAATCACCATATATGTGACACATGCAACCGTCACATTCAATCTTGGGATCCTTTGACTTATTGAACTCATTCTCACTATTATATCTTCATTTTATCAATTTAGGTTTCAACACTTGGCATCCTTGTATAATGGTCACTTGATATTGTAAAATTGGCTAAGTATGGAAGCTAGTGAAATCTACTTGGGAGACCAACTTTGCACTACCATAACTTTTGTTACACACCACCTCATGACCTATAACTTGGACCATAAGATCCTGGTATACAAATAATTAGAACCATGTGACCAACTTAATCTAACATTGAAACTACAAATTCTTATGTCATCAATCTGCTCACTCAGCTTGATTTGTGCCAAGATGACTAGGAAAACCTACACATTTATATGACTTCTTTGATGAATTGATTTCACTTCCACAAGATCACAAATACATCTTATCACCTCATATGACCTCTGAAATATGAAAATAAAATCAAAAACATTCTCTATCATCCCAAATACCTACACATCACTCATCTTGATTTGCTAAGATGATTAGGAGAACCTAGACATGCATTTGACTGCTCTAATGAATTCCTTTCACCTCCATAAGATCATATAGCCCTCTTGACACCTCAAATGACCTTTTCAATAAGAACATAAAATCAAAAATATTATCTATCATTATAAATACCTACACACATTATATGTACTCTCAAATACACTTGGAACCTATCACTTTGTCATTAATGCATTATATACTAAGATCACCTTGACATTAATGACAATCAATGCATCTCAAAAACATGCTAAAAATATCCCCCTTTGTCATTGATGGAAAACACCTTTCATAATGCTCTCTCCTAAAGTGAAAAACTCATTCATTCTAAATTTTTTCCCCCTTTGACATTAATGACAAAGGGTCTCTTTCTCAACATGCCAACTTGATCCTTGGACCTAACAAACTGTTTATAGAGTTTAGAAATCTCCCCCTAACATCATGCTCATCTCATATAATATATTCTCAAAACATACTCAACCACACCATCTACTTGGAATTTAAACATCTCACATATGCTCCCCCTCACTCCATTCATACCTTGCATATTATCAATTGTAGAGAACATACCTCTATCTGAATTACTTCTTAATTCTTAGCTTATAAAAAACATGCCCAAACTTCACATACTCTTCAAGAAACCTGTGTTTTCTCCCCATAACTCTAAATACCTTCTAATATTAATACAAGTCTTATAAACATAAGATCACAATTTCTATCAAAATAACATTGGTCTTAAAGACCAATCAACAACTCTACATATCTCTTGTATTGATAGTTGCATCTAGTTCATCACCTATACCATGCACACTTATTTCTACATATGATATATGTCTCCTAAAAATCATATATAGAGACACTGATTTGTCATGTGAGACTAACAATCCCAAAACATAGGAGACTTTGACATCTCCATACTCTTCCTTAACTTGTAGTCTTACATCATCATCAAATTGACTTTGAATGAGTCCATAACTTCACTTTTTATTTTTAACTCAGAGTCCTACTTGATCTCTTTGTCTATTTGGGTAGATAAGGCTTTCTCTTTGATGCTTGGACTTGTATCTTTTTCTATCATGACAAAAAACCCATTCACTTCCTTGGGTCTCCATTCATTATAAATTCTTTTCTTAATGTTAGGATTAATTTTCTTTGAAATAAGAGACTAACCATTCCTACAAAACCATGCTATGTGATCTCTCTCTTGATACTTGAAGCAAACCATACTTCTTAGGAAAAACTCATTGTTTTTTACCTTGTTAGGACAAAATCTTAAAATTTTCCCCATGTCATAACATCTATAGCATTCAAATTCACTTACACCACTTGACTGATAATTGATATTATAGTTCCAAAAAAATTCATTCTTGGAGGGTCCTTTACATTCTCTTGATCTATGACCAAATTGATTGTAGGAGTAACACTGATCATTTAAATTTGCATATCTCATTGCATTTGGTTGTTTGATAGGATTAGTTTTCAATATGATAGTACCATTATTCCTTAATTTATCATTAACCTTTGAGGTCTTATTCTTCTTGTTCATGTTAGCCTTCTCTTCGTCTTGAGTTATAAACTTTTGTTCCTTTTCAAAATCTAGACCAGATCTATCACTTGTAAACATTTGACTACTTAGAATGTTGTCAAGATCATTATCACTCTTTTAAAACTTTATAAAAGACCTTACCTTATTATATGTCTTCTATAACTCAACCTTCAAGGACTCAATTTTAATCATATACTTGGAGCGTTTATTTTCTTTAGTTTTTAGTCTTGTAGACATAGTTTCCAACTAAGTATTGAGATGATTGACTATATATTCATGATCCCTAGTTTCTTCATTTATTATTGCCTCAAACAGACTGAATTGATCCTTATAGTCCTTGATTTGTGCCATCATCTTCTCATTCTTTTTAATCTGAATCTTCATATCTTTAATAACATTCATCAATTCAACCTCGTTATCTACCTTATCATGAGATCATCTCTTTTAGAGATGCCTATTTCTAACTTCTGATATGTTTCAAGCTTGTTCATCACTTGATTTAGTTTCATCTATAAAGACTCCATCTCTGATTGATACATGATACATTCTTCATCTTTACTCTTTACCTCTTCATCAAGAGAACAAACTTGAGTTTTAAGCTATTGAATGATCTCATCATTCTCCTTGGCTTCATTACTCAACCTTTCTTCAAAAAGGCCAATAAATTCCTCATAGGATTTGATCAAGGAAGCTTATTTTTTGCTCTTTCCTTGTAGTAGCTTCATTTATTCCATAGTATTCAGATATTTGTCTTCAAGAGTGACTTTCTCATCTTCTTCCTCTAATCTATCTACTCCAAAGATATATCTACTTAAAGAACATTCACCTCCATCATCATTAAGATCCATGAACAATGTCTCCTTATCCTCATTATGGAAAGAATCATCATTGTCTAATGTGTTTTCTTCTTGTTCTGTAGATGAGTTACTATCTTCTTCATGATAAAGACTCTTACTACCTTTGCATGATTCCTTCTTACCATTTCTCTTATTGAATAAATTTTTATACTTGCTAGTACCCAAAAATTTATTGTGATCATCCTCATGAGATTCCTTATGACCTTTTTTGTGTTCAAACTTGCCTCTATCTAGACATCTAGTTGTAAAATGACCAACTTTACCATAAGAAAAACATTTAAAAGGAAGTTTCCCTTCATAGTTACCTAATCCTACATTCAATTTCCTTGAAATCATGGCTTCAAGTTGATCTTCATTAAGGTCAAAGTCTTTAAGACTTAACTTGTTCTTTCTATATTTTGTTTCCTTGATCACCTTGAAGTCTGCTTTCTTCTTAAGAAGTTTATCCTCATTGACTCTCATCTCATAGGCAGTAAGGATCCCATGTAATTCATCCATCTTCATCTGAGTAAGATCATGACTTTCTTCTACATCAGATACTTTTGAATTGAATTTGAGAGTGAGAGACCTTAATACCTTTTGTACTATAGTATCTTCTTCAATCTTCTCTCCAAGATCTATGGTCGTGTTTACTATCTCATCAACCCTTAGAAGAAAGGATGAAATAGTGTCTTCTTCCTTCATTTTGAGGCCTTCAAATTACCTTTGATAAGTCTATAATTTAGCCAACTCAACTTTTGAATCTCCTTGATAGATAGTTTATAATTTGACCAAAATTTCCTTGGTAGACTTATATTGGATAACCTTGATGAAATTAGTCTCTAAAAGACCATAAATTATGGCATTAATTACCTTTTAATTATTTTCACTTGGCTTCTTATCAGTTTTACGAGTTGGAGGAATAGTTGGTGTAGTATAACCATCCATAATAGATTGCCAACTATCAAACCCTAAATAAATGATGTATGTCCTCATTCTTTTACTCCAAAAATCATAATTAGACCCATTGAATAGTGGTTCTTCATTTCTATAGAAACCCTACATATTTTGACTTTCTATATTATACCTTGGATCACCTTCAAGTGGTTAAACTTGAAAAGAATGTGTGGCTCTGATACCAATTGTTATAGGTACAATCACTGAGAGGGGAGGGGTGAATTTGTGATGAAATATAATCCAAACTTTAATTATAATTCTTTAAAACCCTTAATTAATCACCACAAGCATTCACAAATCATAAAAGTCATTCATAATAATGAACAAGAAATATGATGCAAGATCAAGCACACAACACATGAATTATGTGGGAAACCCTCATGGGGAATAAAACCCACTCTCAAGCCTATAAACACATGGAATAATTATCTTATAAAATTATTAAAAACATGAGACCTTTTAGTCAAGCACCCATTTCACAAGGATCACCCACCCCCAAGCATGAATAAACATCAACTTGTTCTATATGTTGGGCACCTACATAACATATATTAAAAAAAACTCCAAGACTCTAATTGTCTTTAAATATGATGGATAAACAATGTATAACATCTCTCTTTCAACCTTTCACACTCTCTTAATCTTTCACACACAAGAAATGCATGTAAAACACCCTTTTGGATCACTCTAAACCTCTTCGCTCATCGTCAATATTCAATTTTATAAGTACACTATTATGGTATCAAAATTATGACCTACAAGTCATACACACAATCCTTAACTTTATATTCTCTTCAATCCATCCACTAGGCATACTTATTCTCTTTTCATTTGTGACACTGCTCTCTTTTTATTCACCACAAAATCTTGAAACCATCATCTTTAATTTCACTCTTTATAAAGCCTTCATGAATACCATCTTCTTGGTCAGCCAAAATACTTGAATTAAACCTTAAATCTTATGTTACACTAAGGCATAACTAAATACTACCCTCATAGGTCAACTATAGCATCCATGGGTCATCCTTTCAAATACACCTTTCAAATAGGCCTTAGTATAACCATCCATGGGTCATCCTAGCAACTACACCTTTCAAATAGGCCTTAGTAGCCCTTATAGGTCTCATGGAGACCTATTCACCTCTTTAGCACTTCATTGAGCAAATTAGGAACACATAAATACTTAAAAATACATAGGTAAATTTCACATTACCCCTAAGACACCTTCAAGTTATTACATCCATCACTACACTCTTCAACATATGCACAATCTACTCAAACATTAGTCTTGTACACAAGAACACCATGAATAAATAAAAATTCAACTTTTAAGCATTTGTTCATATTGAATATAGATAGGTAAAACCTCCAAAATCCACATAAATTATCCTCATGGATTATAAAACATTATACAATAGTTAATTCACCTTAAAACATCTAAACACCATCAAGACAAATACAAACATCCTTCTCATGTCACTTGTAGAAGATGGTCAAACACACAATCAACTTTAAAGCTTAATAACTATAATTTTAAGAATAATCAAACCTTCTAACTAGTTTTTATGGATATCCCTTGTAGTCCTTTACAAATGTTATTTTTATGCCACTTTCAAATCATCTTCCATCAAAATATATAAACAAAATAATGAACATTGGTTTTTCTTTGATAATTTGAATATTCAAATTCCAGTGGTCACTGTGTAATGAGAAAACTTCAAACACATGTCTTTATCTCATGTCCCATGTAAACTATCAAATACTCACTGTAAATCTCCTTAGGAATCTCCTAGTATTTAATTTCAATTGTTGGTTGTTGATCTTTGATGTATGTTACCAAGATTGTGGCACTTGGTAACCCTATGTTCCTTCTATGTATCCTACTGTCAGTCTCTACTCTTATGCCACTTGGCAGCCCTGTGTGCCTTTTGTGTACCCTAATGTCAGTCTCTACTCTTACACCATTTGGTATCCCCATGTGAAATATATCTATTATTGACTTACTAACTTTATTCACACCATCGATCTACTACTAAATCATCATGTTTATGACACATGTTACCATCATGTTTAATCTCAAGACCCTTTGACTTATTCACCTTGTATTCTCCATTATATATTCATCCAATTGAGTGAAGTTTTAACACTTCACATCCCTATATAATGGTCATTTGATATTTTAAAATTGGCTAAGTATGGAAGCTAGTGAAATCTGCTTGGAAGACCAACTTTTCACTACCATAAATTTTTATACACACCACCTTATGACATAAAAATTGTAACATAAGATCTTGGTACAAAAGTGATCAGACCCTTGTGACCAATTTCTTCTAAAACTACCACATGTGTGAATCCTGATGTCATTAATCTTCTCACTCAACTTGATTTACCAAGATGACTAGGATAACCTACACATTCATATGACTACTCTAATGCATTCCTTTCACTTACACAAGATCACAAAGCCCTCTTTCCACCTCATATGACCTATACAATAGGAACATAACATCAACAACATTATCTATCATCCCAAAGACCTACACATCACTCATCTTGATTTGCCAAGATGACTAGGAGAATCTAAACATTCATATGATTGATTTGATGAATTCCTTTCACTTCCATAAGAGCATAAATCCCTCTTTCCACCTCATATGACCTTTGAAATAGGAACATAACATCAAAAATATTATCTATCATGCCAAAGACCTGCACACATGATTTGTACTCTCAAATCCACTTAGAACCTATCACTTTATCATTAATACATTATGTACTAAGATCAACTTAACATCAATGATAATCAATGCATCTCAATAACATGATACATAATTAGGAGTTGGCCCTCAAGATATGAAAAAACATCTTAGATCCTTTGACTACAATTTTTTTGCATAAAACTATCAGTATTGACATACTACCTTTAGATTACATTGAAGCTATCAACATAGATAAATAATTGAATCCTCAATTTAATTCCTTATCCCCACTCAACTTTGGTCTTCTTTTATTGGATTTAAATACAATTTAGAATGCAAACCAGACTATTATGGCCCAAAAATAGAACTAGGTGTATAACTATTTTCCTTTAACCTAGATTCTACCCAATCAACATCTTAGCTTCCTAAACAATTCTGACCCTAATAATAAAAACTTGAATCATTTATTGATACAATTTAATAATGATACATCATAGGGTACTAATTCTAATTCCATAAAAAACAAAATTGGAATCAATCATGAGGATGGTCTAGAAATTAAGCAATGAGTTCCTGAAGATGCAAAAATACATGGGTAACACTAGAGTCTAGAATACTAATCAAAGACTTAGATTCATCCACCCTTTCTAATTAATTTCCATTTAATAATTGATTAATCCAATTTTTAATTACATGGGAGTAAGGGAAATAAAATTGGAACAAATATTTAATTAATTATTTATTTAAGATTGGCAAGTTTGAAAAACTAACAGGGATCAAGTTAAATAATAATAATTTTTTAGTCAAAATGGGCCACGTTATTTTAATGAGGATAATACAATTCATATAAAATTAATATATTATTTTTGATTTCTTATCCTCAAGGATAGTTGGCTAATTTAGAAAATTCTTGGAATAAGACAAAAGCAGGAAAAGTAGAATTAAAGTAGGTTAAAGAAAGTGGAGGAAGATGACAACTAATGACTTTTTTAAGTATATTTTTATATTTATAAATCAATGATATAAATTTTTGTGCCCCTTTTAGTCCCTCTTGGTTATTTATATTCCATAATTTCATTCTAAATGATCTTTTGCCAAACTATTTAATTTCTCTAGTTGAACAATGTTCATAAAATCATTTTGGAACAAAAAATCTTGGATTTTTGAGGTATTTGGATAGAAAAAAATTGATCCCATAATACAGATATATAGTTTTACATAATAATTGTAACAAAGCTTCAAGGAGTGCAAATTCAGTGTGTATTTAATGTTTTATGTAGACAGTTAGTGTGAGTAGAGGGTAAATAATCATTTTTAGATTTTTGGGTTTAATTATAGTAGGTATTAATTGTATTTTGGGGTTAATTTAATGTTATTTTATCATTATCTAATTTTGTGTAATCAAAATATTAGGGTTGTGAATTTATGCTTTGTTTGAGCAGTGTTTGCAATGTTACTGTGTAGTTCTCACAACAATTTCTATATAAAATTTATATTCTAATACAAAAATGTTGTGGAATGTTTATTATAATAATTTGTGATATTTTTAGACTAATTTTGATGCAATATAAGTTCCCAAATTTTTTGGTTTGTAATTATTATGTTATTCCATAAAAATAGTCAAATTTGGGTTTCATTAGCTATTATATAGAAAGACATAAATTTTATGGAAATTGTTCCTAATATAAAGTTAATTTAAAATATGATATTTATCTATATAATTAAGGGTACATGATTATGGTATTATATCCATAATCTTACTAGCCTATTAGGTTTTAAGATCATATGCTTCCTGGTGAGAGAGAAACTGGGTATTTTAGATAGGAACAAAAGAAGTTACAAGAAAAAAAATATTCTTAGTAGAATAAACTATGGCTAAAAGTGAAAGGGGAAAATAAATAGTGAAATATGAATAATTATAAGAGTAATTATATAACACCTTGGAAAACATATTTTTTTTTCAAAGGGAGTTGAGAGAGGTGATGGGGAAACTAGTGGGTCAACTAAGTCTTGGGCCTATTCCTAGAAGGGAAGGCTCACCTGTGAGAAACATATATATAATTCATTCAATTAAAAAATCCTAAAACCCAAATTAATATCATAAGAGGAAGATACCATAATTTTACCCCTTCAATCCAATAGAGCAATTGTAGCAGAAGTAATAAAGATATATAATGCATATAAAAATTTAGATGAAAGTCTCGAAGTTGTTATTCATTATGATAAGTTTGTAAAAATTCAAAAGGAGAAACACACCAAAGAGTAAAAGGAAATCATCATAATGGTTGATGAAATGAAATAAAAAAGAAATAATGCAGACTTCAACTCCTACCTATGATTATAGTGATACAATTTCAGCTCAGACTTGGTTGTATAAATTATAAACCTACTTTAATCTCATCCCTATGAAGGAGAGTGAATCTATTCAATTTTCAACTTTGCATTTTTAGGGTATTACATATGATTGGTGGTATCATGGCCTAATAACAAAAGGACATGAAAAAAAAATACATTTGAATAATTTAGTTAGAGGTTACTTGATAGATTCGATTTGAGGGATGAAGAAGAGTACTTCAAAGAACTCTGTAAAATCAAACAACAAACCTCAATAAGTGCCTATGTATCAGAATTTCAAAATATGGTTGTAAAGGTAAGTGATATTTTAGAAAAAGGGTTATCTTTATTTTTATTGGAATTTTGAGCCCCTTATAGGTTTTGTTGAGTCTTTTGTACCAGTCACCTTAGAGGATATTATAAGAAGAGATTTAACTCTTGAACCCTCAACACAAAAGAGAAAATTGTCTTATCCTTCCAAACCATTTTATCCTAGTCAAAATAGGGGAAATTTTTAAAAGAGATAACTTCCTAATTATCTTCAAACATCAATGCCTCCTTCTAACACAAAAAGGATGGATGAGGATAGTAGTAATGAACTACAAAGGAAGAAGCTTTGTTTCATATGTAAATATCTATTGGGACCAAGTCATAGATGCCTAGGTTAATGGAAAGTGCACCATATTAAAATGATATCAGATGATGAACAAGGTCTAGAAAAAGTTAAAACCTTGAAATAAGTGGAAAAACCAGTAACCAAAGAGGATGGAAATGAAATTATAGGTGGAATTACTATAGAAGCCTTGTCAAGAGCACTTAAATATCACCCATTTTAAGTTTGTGGAGTGCTCAATGGACAAAAAATGACAATACTCATTGATAGTGGAGCTACTCATAAGTTCATTGATGAAGTGTTGGTGGTTAAAATAGTGTCATAGATGGAAAATTTTGAAGGATTCAATGTTGTTTTTTTAGATGGATTTACAATGCCATGTAACAAAGTGATCAAGCAACCCAATGTTACTATGGGAGACTATAAGGTATATGATGACTTTTATGTAGTTAGTTTGAGTGGAACAAATATTGTATTATCATTTCAATGGATGCATTATTTGGTGTATTTTCACTAGAATTACCAGACTATGGAATTAAAGTTTAATTCCAATGGGAAGGAGATAGTATTAGGGGTTGGTCACATCAAAAAGAATGGATAGGATTATCTAGAGAGGCCATGTAGCATGGGAAGTAGATTGTTTGATAAAATATTATGATTTATATAAAGTTAATTCTAATTCTTGTCATGTTGATATCAAAAAAATATTATACTCACATAGTAAAATTTTTAATGATTTATCACATGGTTTATCACCAGATAGAGATTTCTAATATGTAATAAGATTAGAACTAGATGCAACACTAGTCATCACAACTCCATACCACCAACTAAAGGATTTTAAATAATAAATTAAAAATATCATTAGATAAATATTAGATATGGATTTCATAAGACCAAGTTTTAGCCCCTATGCATGTTCTATAGTTCTTGTTAAAAAGAAGGATGGAATCCTATGCACATGCATTGATTATAGAGCCTTAAATAAAAATACCATCAAGAATAGGTATCCTATTTTGAGGATATATGATATTATAAATAAACTAAATGGTGTAATTTGTTTTTCTAAGATTGATCTAATATTTGGATATCACCATATTTGCATTAGAGACGAAGATGTACAAAAATATACCTTCAGGTGCCATTATGGACATTTTGAGTTTTTAGGAATGCATTTTGGGCTAACTAATGCTCATGTTACCTTTCAATACACTATGAACCATATATTTAGGTAAAAATTTAGAAAATTTGTGTTAGTATTCTTTGATGATATCTTGGTTTATAGTAAGGCATGGGAGGAATTTGTCAAGGGTTTTTATCAATTGTTAACCAATTTTATAGATTTGAGAAAAAATGTATCAATTTTATGGACATAAATATCTCAAGGTATATTTGATAAATTAAAAGAGGTAATGATCTCTTTCCTAGTATTGGAAATTCTTGATTTTTCCCTCTCATTTGTTGTAGAATGTGATGCTCTAGGAGAGGTAATAAGAGCCATTATAAATAAAAATGGGAATATTATTGATTTTAAAATTAAGAATTTAAAAGATTTATAAAAATGATACTCTATTTATGACAAATAAATGTTAGCTATAATGCATGCATTGGAAAAATTTAGACAGTATTTGGTATGTGGCAAGTTTATTGTTAAAACATATCATAATAGTTTAAAATTCTTCTTGGGGAAAAAATATTTGAATGGTAGACAAAAAAATGGGTGAGTAAACTACAATATTATAATTTTGATATAAAATACATGAATGGGAAGAAAAATATTGTAACTGATGCACTCTCTAGCAAATACACCTTGTATTCTATTTCCTCTATTTATGTTGATTAGAAGGTCATTTTTATGATGAAATATGCTAATAATGATTTTAATACTAACATTCTTGTGGAATTGGTAAATGATGATAGGCATAAAATATGTGATGATTTTATTTTGTGTAAAAATAGAGTCATTTTATTACTTAAATCTACAATGAAGGAAAATATTTTAAGAGTAGTGCATGATGTGTCAGTAGTAAGACACCTAGGGTACTAAAAGACATATAAGTAAAATTGGGAAATATTCACTTGGAATTGCCTCAAGAATTATGTTCTCAATTATGTTATGAATTTTACCACTTATCAACATAGCAAAGGAGAATAAGGGTTATCATTAGGACTACTCCAAACTTTACCCATTCTTAATAAAAAATAGGAGAGTATATCAATAGAATTTATCACAAGTCTACCCAAGGTAAATGGTAGAGACTACATCTATGTAATAGTGGATAGATTAAATAAGTTTACAAAATTATTTTCTATATCATCAGAATTTAAGTCCCCTTAAGTGGTTGAACTATAGTTTAAGTAAGTGTTTAGATTGCATGGATTACCACTCAATATTGTTAGTGATAGGGATAACAGGTTTCTTAGATTTTTTTGGAAAGAGTTATTTAGATTGATAGGTATAGAAATAACTCCTATAAATGGATACCACCATTAAAATGATGTCCAAAAAAACTACCAAATAAGGGGGTGGAGGTTTACTTAATGAATTATGCCTCAATTCAACAATCTGCATGGGTGAAGTGATTAAATTTGGGAGAATTCTTTACAATACCATTTACTAGATGTCCATTGGTATGTCCCCATTTAAATATTTATATGAATATTATGCAATGAAATTTATTGATTCAGATCCAATAGATAATATATTTCCAATAGAAAGTGATTTCATTAACCAACACCAAGAAGTATTGGAAACCCTCAAGGATCATATGTATAAAACACAAAATCAACACAAGTATTATGTTGGAAAAAAATACATAGAGATATATTTTGAGGTAGGTGACATGGTATATCTAAGGTTTCATCCATAAAATGAAGTGGAGTAGAGAAACTCAAGCCCAAATTATACGGACCTTATAACATTCTAGTGAAATTTGGTGAGGTAGATTATGAATTAAAACTTCCTACAAATAGTAAAATTCATAATTTTTTCTATGTCTCTTGTCTAAAGAGAGCTTAGGGGAAGAAATTACACCATCCACACATTTACCACCTTTGTATGAGGATAAGAAATTGATCTCAATTCCTAATGAGGTGATAGATACCAGGGTTAAAAGATTGAGGAAAAGAGATATCACTAAATATTTAATTTGTTGGAAGAGCTTGCCAATTGAGGATGCCACTTGGGAAGGTTCAGATATTTTAAATCACCACTATTTAAATTACTTGATGACAAGAAATTTTAATGAGCGAAGAATTTTAATTTCTACTTTATAATTAATTTCTATTTAAAAATTAATTAACCTAATTTTCAATTACAATTGAATAAAGGAAATAAAATTAGAATAAATATTTAATTAATTATTTATTTGGGGTTGACAAGTTTGAAAAACTGGTAGGGATCAAGTTAAATAATAATAATTTTCTTATCCAAGGTGGGGTGTGGTAGTTTTAAGGAGGAGGATAATAACATTTAAAGCAAATTAAAAATATATTTTTACTTTCTTATCCTCAAGGAAAGTTGGTCAATTTAAAAAATTCTTGAAATATGATATAAGTAGGAAAAGCAGAATTAAAGTAGGTTATGGAAAATGGAGGAAGATGAAAATGAATGGATTTTTTAATTATATTTTTATCTTATTAAATTAATGATCTATACTTAGTCACCCATTTTGGGCCCTTTTGGTTATTTATATTCCATGATTTCATTCTCAAGGATCTTTGGCAAACTAATTAATTTCTCTTATTGAATAGTGTTCATTAGATCATTCTAGAATGGAAAATTTTAGATGTTGGAGGTATTTGGATGAAAACCCATTTATTCTAAAGATTTTAGAGTGAAACCCTTGTGATCCAAATATACAATTTCACACAAGAATTGTAACAAAGCTTTAAGGAGTACAGATTCAATTAGTATTTAGTATTTTTTTACAGTTAGTTGGTGTGAGTAAAGTGTATAAAACTATTTTTATATCTATGGGTTTGTTACAATAGGTATTAAGTGTCTTTTTGGGTTATTTTTAGGTTATTTCAAAACTTTTCAATGTTGTATAATCATCCTATTAGTGTTGTTAATTTATGCTTGGTTTGAGCATTGTTTGCAGTGTTACCATGAACAAGGAATATGTAGATGGGGGATTAGTCAAGTGTTAGTCCAATAAAATAAAATAAAAATAACACACTAAACACTTAACCCCTATAGCATAGACACTAGGGAGAGCATAGGTAACAAACATACAAATAGAAACAAAACTAGAACATAAAATAAATCATTCTTTTACCTTCTTTAGAGCTCTAAATGGCTTGCTCAATTTGTGCATCAATAAATATTCATAAACAAAGATTCATTTTATTCACCTTTACTTGGAACCTTGGATTGGATAATTATCTTATGAATTTGGCATGGTAACACTAATAAAAAGAGATTATGAGGAAATCTTGCATAATAACACTACACTATCAAAGCTTATATATCAATATGTATGTCCTTGTATTTATAGCATCAAAAGTTAAGTCTCACCTATGGTGAGTTAAGGTTTATTTTAAACATGGAATGAGTTCAAACTAACCATAGGTGAGTTGAAACTAACTCTAGTTTATTTAAAATTTGTCATGTAATTATGATATTTAATTAATAGGCATGGCTCTCAAATTACATATTTTGAGATATTTTTGAAGAGCTTGAAAACTCATGAAGGCAATGATAAAAAGGATTGATATTTTGAATTTTGGAATTTCTATTTTTATCTATATTCATTAATTTAAAATAAATAAATAAATTATTCAAGTTAAAGGGGGGAATTTTTTTGAACTAGGGCCCCCAGACCCTCGAAAAAGAACAAACAGATAAGAGACCAAGGTATACCAAAGACCAAACAAAAAGTAGGACTAAATAGGCTTAGAGCTAGCCAAAATAAATCCCATAAGCCAATAAAGTAAAATGAAATAAACTAGGGTCTAGTCTAAGTCTAAACTACTAGAAACATCCTTCTAACAAGTTTTCATCATTTTAAGGTTTGAAACAATTTGAAGCAACAATTTATATTTATCAATGATGTTCTGGGAACCACTATAATGAACCTACTTACCTTTATCTTTACCAATGATCTTGGTCTCAAATAGCTCTTCGAGGTGGGCTCAAAGATTTTTAACATTCTAAATGCCCTCATACATAATAGCCTTGCTATAATTCACTAAAAACTAATATTTTTATAAACTTTCTCATTCTCTTATTCTAAAATATCCACCTTGAATAAGAGATTGAAGTTGTTGATCATACTCCATGGCTGAAGATATTTGATTCAAACTTATGTTTTCCTAGTGTAGGTAATTCACCTTACCTTTAAGCTCTGTAATCTCTCTCATAAACCAACACATTATAGATTTTTGAAGATCAATTTCTTCAACTATCTTATCTAGGTTCTCTTTGCCCTTAAAATAAGTCACCAAGTTATTGAATGCCTCATTCTAATATATGAGTTTCTTGTTATCATAAATCTTCCCTTTATCTATGGGAATGTCTTTAAAAACACCTTTTATAGCCTCTGAAACAACTTTATAAATTGATTTATTTCCTTGGTCTTTATCTTTTCAACCCCCCCTAAAACATCTCTAATATCATCTACATCAATATAAACCCTAGCTTAATCTCCCACTTTTCTTTGCATGACATGTTTCCCCTAACTAATCCTTGCAGGCTTTGAAGCAATCTAAAGGCATTTATTGATATTATCCTATGAATTTGGATTATTTATTTCAAAATCCTTGGTCCTATTCTCCATAGGATTCTTATTGATATCTATAACCTTGCTCAAACTCCTAGGGTATTTTATCTAAACTTTTTTTTTCTAATTTCAATAGGAGCATCCTCTATATCTTCCTTTTGGGGCTGAGGAAGGTCTGGGATAATTTGATTCATACCCTTAAAATATTTATAAATGAGGTAAATCACCCCTTCATGTCTTGGGTTTAAGTAATTTCCATTTTTGAACTTCATGATTGAAACCTCCATTGATTTTATAAAGAAGAAAGGAAGACTGAAGGGCACACTATGCCTTAAATAGTTCAACATCTTAAATAAAAACCTTCTAAATAAATTATACCTACCTTTCAAGGCTACATATTGCATCAGATGGTAGGCAATCCTTGCATACATTTTGGGCAAGGATTCTTGATCAAAATCATTGTGAATCAGTTCCAATTATTCACCCTTGTCTAGAAATGTCTCTTTGTCCCTTTTGAAATCTCTTGCTAAGTTAAAAATCATAGTTTCCTCAATTACTAGCCTAGTAACGTGAGCAATGAGTTCCTCTATGATATCAAGAGTAATTTTATTGATTATAATAGTTATATCCCCTTAGGTTTTTTTAAACATGATTGAGAAGTGCATGTCATGTCCTTCAATCTTCTCCATGAAACCAACAAAACCTCCCACTTACAGATCCACCCAAATTCTTTCATTTTTCCTAACATTAGGTAGCATTTTTGGTTATATTCTATTAGGTAAGCCCATATTACTTTCATTATGGCAAACATAGATCTAATAAAGGCTTTCTCTATTTTAGAAATTAGGATTCACAAAATAGAGATAAGAGGAAATGATGTTGTGTTTTGTATTTGGTCCATATAATAGATGTTTAGGACTTCTATAAAATTCTCCATAGACCTCAAAAGATTTAAACATAACAATATGCGTTCTCAACTCAAAAGAGTCCAATAATTCTTTCCTCTATGAATTAGAGGCTTCCCCAATATGCTTAAGGTTAAGTGCATTAGAATTTACTTCATCTTTTATCTTTATAAAAAGATCCTTAAGGATATATTCATAGTCCATCCATGTCATTTGGTCCATAATGGTCACTCCTTTATTGGTGAACTAATCTGCTATAGAGTTTGCTTCCCTATAAGTATGTTAAATGATAACCTATTTCAAGGAATCTAAAATAACTATAGCTTCCTCTAAAACTTGTTTGATAGACCATATGATGACATTTTCCTTGATAATTAATTCATAATATTTAGAAAGTCTCCCTCCACTATTATTTTTTGAACTCTCAATTGTTTAGCCAATTTGATCCCCAACAATGCTACTAGTGATTTCACCCAGTGATTAGACTTAACACCCATGTATTAGGCATAAGTTTCAACCAAGTTACCCTTATAATCTCTAATTATTCCACCTCTTCTATCTGGTCTTGGGTTTCCTTTTGAATATCCATCAAAATTATGATTCATCTAGCCTGAAGGAGGGGGTTTCCATCTAGTTCTTTTCCTAATTTCTTATTTAGGATCTGGTTTACCCAAATCAAAAGAATCAATTTGCCAATTGTGAGCTAGAATCTATTCAAATAAAAATAAGATTTTACCTTTATTAAAAGGGTATAATCATAATTATTCTTGATGTTCTCAAAAATTATTTTAGATATGACTTTGTTGCTGCATTTCTTCACCTAAAAAATTCTATTTTTATGCTCTCCCTCGATACCCCACATGATATGTGGTAAAGCTAGTTTATAAAGTTTCGTAAGATGGGAATTTTAAAATGAGCACCCCCAATACTACCAAAATTTCATTAGAGAACCTGCTTGCACCTAAGAGATATTAAATTTGTCAAAAAAATAGCTTCAAATATCTTGAGAAAATGATCAGTTAACAAGTAAATGAAAAACTGATTCATTATCCTTTTCACAAAGTACACATATATTGATTAGGATACAACCTATTTTTATAATATTATCAATTATAAGTATTCTATTCCAAATTTCCACTAATGGGAAGGATTTAATTTTTGGAGTTAGCCATATGTCCCATAAAAACTCTCAACTGCCATTAAGCCTAGGTTCTTTCACTAGCAAGTCATGAACTGATTTAACTTTGTAATGCCCATTGAATGAGTCCTTATAGAACATTTTATATTCTCTATTGATACAAAAAATATATACATTTCGTAGAATATTATTCAGGTTAGAATGCTTCATCATGTCTTCTTGGTTTAGGTTATCCAAACTTAACCTCTTCCAACATTTAACTCCTTCTAGTTCTTACTAATATTCCTTCACTTTGAAACCATATTTATTCTTAATGATTTCTTGTAATTATATTCCTATGGCACTCTAAGAAAGAGGATTTTTAGAAACCCAAGTATCTCTTCAAAAATCAACCTTGTATCCATTACCAATTTGCCATTTAGAACCCAATATTATCAACTTCTTGTTTGAGATTAAGAAGTTCCAAACATGTGAGCCCCAAACAAAATGATCATCTACTAGAATGCAAATTGGGTCCCTTCCTTATAAATACTTAAAATAAAATATTTTAACCCAAACTGCATTCTCAACTTAATGAATCTCCATATGTACTTTAAAATGAGGTCTTTATTCATCAAGTGAAAATTCCTTAAACCAAGTCTGCAATATATTTTCTTGGAATAGACCTTATTCCAAAAAATAAGATGAAATCTGTTTCTTTCTTCTATTCTATCCAAAATAAAGTTACATTAAATTTTATTTAATTTATCCTTTGATACTTTAGGGAAAATAAAAAGTGAAATTATATAAACTGGGAGACTCTAAAGCACACTCTTAATTAGAACAACTTTTCTAGCCTAGAATAAAAGCTTACCTTTCCAACCTATGATATTTTTTTGAAATCTCTCAATCAAAGGGTTCCACATTGTCACCTGAGTTTGTTTCTGAAGAAAGGCATTCCCATATATGAGGAAGGAATTTCCTTGATTTGGTAGCTTGGAAGTGTAGCTATTCTAGCTTGTCTAACCATCGATATATTGAAGAAATACAATGAACTCTTGTCAAATTGATTTTTGATTCGAGGCATATTCATGCATCACCAAAATCTTTTTAATGTTTTTCACTTCTTGCATAAATACTTTATCCAAGAGAATGGTGTCATCCACAACTTGATAATGAGTCATTGGATATACAAACCTTGCTGGTTTAAAAATTTTCAATTATGAAGTAGCCAAATAATTATAAATTAATATACTCAATGATCTCACCATAATAATAAATAGGAATGGGAAAGAGGATCCCCCTATCTCACTCCTTTGTCACTTTTGAAAAAATCATGCACCACCCCATTCATCAAAACATAGAACATGTAAGTGGTAATAAAAATCTAATGGTTTTATTAAATTTGTCATGAAATCCAAAATGAGACAACTCTATCAAGGAAAATCCAATCTAATCTATCATATTCCTTCGCCATATCGAATTTAAGCACCATGTTTGCTTTTTTACCATTTTACATTGAATGAATGGCTTCATGGACCATGATCACTCCATCTTGTATTTGTCTACCTACAAAAAATACTCCTTGATAAGGTTGAATGATTTTTTCCATGATAGATTGCATCCTTAGAGGATAAGCTTGATGATAATCTTATAAAAATAATTACACAAACTAATAGCCTAGAAATTAGAAAATTTTACAGCCCCTTCCTTCTTTGGAATAAGAACTAAGAAAGTATGATTTAATTCCATTTAATAACTGATCCTTGAAAAATAATCCATTCATAGATGCAACCACATCATCTCCTATTATGTCCTAGAAAGTCTAGAAAAAAGCTATGGGGAAGCCATTCAGACCAGGAGCCTTTTTTGGGTTCATCTTAGAGAGCACAAATTTAAGATATTCATTCAAGATAAATATTGTGAGAATTTCATTATCCTCTTGATTAATAAATTTTGATATCACATGTAAAAATTCCTATTCATATATGATATTCTTCTTAAAATCATTCGTATACAAATTTTTGAAAATTTTGACACTTTCTTCATTAATATCTTCTGCATTTGAGGAATGCTGACATTGGTTGTTGATAATTTATTTGATGGCATTATGATTCCTATGTTTCAAAGTAGACATGTAAAAAAATTGGGTATTTATATCCCCTTCCTTGAGCTAATTATATTTTTGCCTCCATAATGATTCTTTTCTAGATGCAATAGTGTGGTAATTGCATAGGAGTTGTCTTTATCTACTTTGGATTTCTGAATCATAACCCTTCTCCTAAATTTATTATTCAATTTTCAAATTTTCATTTTTAAGAGTCTTATTTTACAAATGCACATTCCCAAAAACCTGTTTATTCCATTATTTGATCTTGATGTTCACTTTTTTGAAATTTTCAACTAGATTGAACATAGCAGACCCATTACCATTCTTAGTCTACCATTTTGAGATTCTATCATGAATATCATGGTGCATAAACCACATGTGTTCCATTCTGAAGGGATACTTATTCATCTTAGAAACATGATCCATAATATTCAACTCTAGTGAAGTATGGTTGGATCCGATCATAGGAAAAGCTTTGAGGGACAAATCCTTGGATTTTAACCACTCTAAAGAGATAAAAACTCTATCTAATCTACATTGGATGATATTTTTTCAAAGACTCATATTATTATAGGTAAATTTATAACCTCTTAGGTCTAAATCCAACATACCAATATAAGAAACAAAAGAAGAAAATTCCTACATGTTGTCCATACACACTAGATTTCTTCCTTTCTTGTCTCCTAGATGCAAGGGAGAATAAGAGTCACCTAAAAGGATCCAAGGAATATCATTGTAATTATTTATAAAAAATATAATATCTTCCCATAAATTTATATGATTTGAAATAGAATTTAGAGCATAAACATTAGAAAAAACTTCACTATTTATTATCAGTCACATATGTGAAAAGTACTACCACATGATGTTGGTACTTAAGGATAGGTTATTCCAACAAAAATTTAGAATCCACAAAATTTATAATCCCTCTTGATGCTCTAAACACACTGACACAAACCACTTTAGCTTAAATTCAATACATGGTTTTATGATTTGAAAAGAAATTTTCCTCAATCTTTGATTATTAGATTACTTTGCTTAGCTATGTTATGTAGCTCTCTAATATTCCAAGAAAGAATCAACATGATTAACTACTGGAGGAAGAGATACCTCCTTTAAAAGGAAGTATTTTTTGAAATCCATTTGCTATGTCTTCTTGTGTACAATTTATGAAAATATCTATTTTAGTATTTTGGGTAGAGTTTTGTAAGTTGGGCCTTTGGTCCCTTTTATGATGACTATCATTGAGATAAATTTTTCCTTATAATTATTCGTGAGAGTAACTACTATTTGTTGATATTCCTTTTCCTTATCATTAACCAAAACAGGGGTAAATTATCCTCCTCCTTATAACCTTTTGGATTATTTTCTTTGACCACTTGCTCTTTCCTTTCATCCTCTTTTTTGAGAATTCCAAACTTATTTAGGGACTAATGAATTGATACATATGGCACTTCTAACTCAACATTATTGATATGACTAATGATTACATCCACTTCCATGTCTAAACCATTCTGATTTATCTATTTAAGGATTGATTCCAATGAAAATTGATTTGATAAATTATGGGGGCTTCCTTTTTTGTGTTTTTATTTTCACCCAGTTCTAGTATGAAATTAGTTCCAATTAATTACTTTATGGTTACATATATAACCACCTTACCTCCCTCCTCAATGACTATATTGGACTATTTTATTTCTAATTTTTGTGTAACTTTTGAAACCAAATTGTTGGTCTTAGTATTTTCATTTTATCAAAAGTAACACCTCATTTCCTTTGTCATGCTGAAGAATTAAGAATAGAGGAACACACCTTTGAAGAATGCCCATGTTTATGGCAATTATCAAATAACAGGTCTAATATTTCAAACTCATTTTTTTTAATCTCTAACTCCAAAGGGTGTATTCATAAAAATTGATGTGGGGAGTTCTTGGTTCACAAAAGTGTTCACACAAAACCTAGCATGCACAAGTTTGGATCTTGCCTTGGTAGTAGAATCTAAAGCAATTAGGCATCCAAAATATTTGGAAATTTTAATAAATAAGTCTTCATCCTAGAAATCAATAGGTATATTTAATAACCTCACCCAAATGGGAATGAGATTGATTTTCTTCTTCTCATGATCAAACCCTGGATACCACTTTTTTAGAAACAGACCAAATTTTCCAAAAATCCAAGGATCCCTTGTAAGAATGTTAACACTATCTTTAGGGTTATTAAATATAATCATGAAGAATGAATTAACCATTTACATAATGTACGTATGACATTTAGGGCACCATATTTATTTTTCTTGAGATCTACAAGAGTCAATGTTAGGTCTCGCTATCATAAAATTTTCTACTAAAGCCTATTCGATTCTCAATGAGGCAAAATTTATGAGATAAGGATTGATTTTAACATAAATAATTTTTCCATCCTTGATGGTTTTGATATGTTATATTATCCTAATTTATTTTTTCCCCATTGAACTAATCAATTTATCACTCCAAGATGACTTACCTAGCAGTTTCCTAGAACTTATAGAGTCTACATTGTTGAAACTCTTAGAAGAGATTTCCTCTATCAGTCCTTATCCTGATAAATCTTTAGACCTGATGGCCCACATTATCTTCACTCCTTTGTTTCCATCTCATTTCTCTCTTTTTGAGTCTAGATTTCAATCTATTATTTCCCACTCTCATCCAATGCCATTGCCATGCTAAATGTTTCTCTCACTCACCATTTTATAGAATCATTTCTCATATGTAAATAGATAATTTAGCTAAGAATTTAATCTTGTTTAATTAGTTGAGTTAATTTTATTATCATTTTATCTCTTTTAATATTTGATCAAGTGCACCACTTAATGGGTCCATAAACCAAACTACCTGGTGTTAGGTCACGAGGTGAATGAGAATGAATTAGTGAGAGGTTATTTTTGCATACATGATGGTACCCAAAATAGGGATGCCTTAACACAATTATAGTATTGATGAAGGATGCATGGATAAAATTAGGACATTTAATGATTCCTAGGCTTAATTTGCAATATTTGGTAGAAATTAGTTTGAAGTTTAGTTAGAAGCTAATTGTGGCTAGCATTGGGTCTCTATAGTTTGCCCGTATTTGAGAAGGCTTTAAAATCTATAGGCATAGTAACATCTTCTAAAAGAATTAAAAGGTCTTGTATGCCTAGTACCCCAATAAGTGATGGATAATCCCTAGATTCCCCCTTGAGTAAAGGTTAATAAAGAAGGTCTATGATCAGTCTCTCGAAAGAAGGAAAATGATGGGACCAAAAAATTTAAATAGGGTGAAAAAAGATTGATTTGCCCAAAGTCAGTTATAATTAGTGGCATAGTGAGATGCTCTAGCTGGGTAGATAAAAAGGATGATTTGTCTAAATTCATTTATAATCATAAAAGATAATTATTTTCCCAAAGGTGGTTATAATCACTAGCTAAATTAAACATGCCCCAATTAGGTAGATAAAGATAATGATTTGATTAAAGGTGGTTATAATAATTAACACAATGAAAATATGCCCTAGTTAGATGAATAGAGATAATGATTTACCCAAAGACAATTATAATCACTAACATGAAAACATGCCCCAGTTGGGCAAATAGAGACAATGATTTACCTAATGGTGGTTATAATCATTAACATCTAGATAGGTCAAAACACAATGATTTACCCAAAGGTGGTTATATTTATTGGCACAATAGTGTGGAAAACAACACAATGATTTACCTAAAGGTGGTTATAATCATTGGCACTTCGAGTGGGATTAATATAGAAAATTATAAAAGAGAGCTTACATATGGAATCCATACTAATAGAGTAATAATACACCAATATAGAGGAAAAAGATAAATTTTGACAACCTTCTAGTATAGAGATGCACATCTTAACTAGCAAAGATTAAAATTCTTTCATGATTTAGTTAATCTATATTTAGGTAATATTAGATAGATTGGGAGTTTTTTAGGTGACCAAGGAGAAGTATTGCAACCTCATTGCTTGTAAGATTTACTGAGCTGATTTTTATAGTAGCACATGATGGTAGCATCATGATATAAAGGACCAAGATAACTTAGCTGAAATATGCATGACTAACATGTGCTCTAATAAATAATTAAAAATAATGCATCAGTGATAAAAACCATGATACTAATGTTGATGTATGGATATATATCAACATAAGTATAGTACACAAGGAATCACCTAATGAATGCATGTATACAAAGTCAGGGCACAATAATAGAAGCAAATAAATAGGAAAACAAACAAATATAAAGATAAAACACCAATAAACAAAAATCATAACAAAACACCAAGAAAAAAAAAGTGAACAAAATAATCAAAACAAAATGAAACAAACACCAAGAATAGTTAATCACAATGTTAGCATAAATAGAAGACAAAATGACACAAGATTGCCCCTAGGGTATAGGGAAATAATGACACATAAGATGACAAAGATTGCCCCAAGACTATAGTAGATAATGAAACAAATAAATAAAATGGGGGTGAATATAAGAAAAGAAAGGGGTAGTCGAGCTGACTCCAGATGCACTAAGCAAGTGGATGTTGCCTACATAGTTTTATAGATGCAAGATCCAATATGAAATTGAGGCCAAATATAGTTATTCTAGAATATGTGATAGAATAAAATGAGTTTTGATAAAAACATTGTTTGTATTGTATAGGAATCATGGGAATGAACTCGCAAAATGATGAGAGCATAAAATGAAGCCAAGTGGACATTAATGTATCAAACTTGAATACATAATATACAAAATAGAAACTCACAAAATAATGAGAGCATAAAGATTGGGACAACAAAGATGGGGAAACAAAATTACAAGTGGTTACTTGTAAAATAGTGAGGGTTCCCAAGATCCTTAAGGCAAAGAGGTGATTGAAAAAGAAAGAAAGGCATGGTTGAGCTAACTCAAGATACCCCATGTATCTAAGTGTTACCTACATAGTTCGTACAAAATTCAAGCTGATTTAGTTCTCATAGAAATGGGAGGAAATAGATCAAGGTAGTCAAGAAATAAACTAAAAAAATAATATGACCCATCCCAAAAATTTTGATGGCTTTATATCTTGCATGAAGATTCTAGGCCAATTTTCATGATTTTAAGATTTTTAGGATTTTGTAAGGCTTTTAAAAATGTTTTTAAATTTTTTTAAGCATCTCAACTCAATTGAGAATGACGCTAGTACAAAAAAAACAATAAATGACTAAAAAAAGTACTTAAAATTACATATAAATGACTAAGCTTGGTCATGTGACAATTATTAGTTTATTGTTGGTCATTTATAACACAACCAAATTTATGACTAAACCATTTTTAGTCATTTATTGGATTTTTTAATTGATCGATTTGGTAGTATATTTAGTCATTAATTTATTCATTGATTGTTGTTAATTAGTCATTTATTTAGTCATGGTAGTCATTTGTTTAGTCATTGTAATTATTAATTACCATCAATTGGTAGCATATTTAATCATTTTTATTCACTGATTTCCATCAATTGGTAGTATATTTATTCATTTTTATTAACTGGTTTCTATCCATTGGTAGTATATTTAGTTATTTTAATCATTATTTTACCATCAAATGGTCATATATTTATTCATATTCATTCACTGATTTCTATCAATTGATAGTATATTTAGTTAATTTAATTATTAATTGACATCAATTAGTAGTATATTTAATCATTTTAATTGATTGATTCTCATTAATTGGTAGTGAATTTAGTCATTTTAATTTTTAATTACTGTCATTTGGTAGTTTATTTAATTATTTCTGTTCACTAATTTCTGTCAACTGGTAGTAAATTGATACATTGTTTATTAATTGTATAATCATTATATTTATTATTAATTTAGTAGTAAATTTTTATTTATATGATATGAATAATTTATTAAATACCATAAATTATACAATACATAAATAAACATATTTTTTTTGTTCAATACTTGGGAATTATAAGGTTCCTAGGCCCTTTGACAAAAAAGATTCAACAAAAACAAAATAGTTTGGCTCAGCATCCTTCCATGCCGAGGCATATGACCAATCTATTAACAGACTAAAATAATACCAAAGCATCTTAGATACATACATATTTATATTACTATCTTACTACTTTAATGACTATTAATAGCCAAAAGCTAACAAATAACCAACTATTCTAGAATTACTAATTCCACAAGCTTCTCCTGATTTGTGAGAATTTTCTTCTTCTTTGGCTCCTCAATTGAACCACCTACTACTACACCCAAAACCACCATATTCTCTCTTTATGGTTCATATCCACCATATTTCTATCCTTATGAATGCTTACAGATTGCTCATAGGCTAAAAAAATAATCTTTTTTATACTTTACCAGCGGCCTCCCCATGTTCCTTCTACTTGCCTTTCCACCAGGGTGGAGACTTAAAAGAGCCTCTCACCACTCTTTTACCCAATATTTTAATTGCATTGACCCTGTCTTTATCATGTCTCATTGTCCTCCATTTTTCCAAGTTAGGAATGGATTTTAGAAGATCTTCAACATAAGACAAACTAACTCCCTACATTTCTTCCAACTTTAACTACACTTTATAAGCTACTTCCACATCCTTGATAAAATCAACCAAAGCCAAGAATAAAAACTCAGTATCTCAAAACATTTATAGTGGGATAAAACCCAAATAGTCTCTATAAAAATGACAAAAGAGGAAATGACCCAAGCAGTAAAGATGTCAAAGCCTCTACCAACTCAAACCTATATTTTGGCCATATAAAAAATTACACCATTGCTTGAACTTGGGATCTATCCATCATAACCAAGTAAATATTAGAAGCAAATAGAGATGCCAATTCAAAATTGACTCTAATTCGATGAATTTTCACTAGAAAATTCACACCTAACACCAACTCGATATCTTCTACCACTTCAGAAGAAAGAGTGCAAAAAAAATTTGACAAAGGCATCTTAGAGACCATTCCAGCAAAACCCATCTCATGACTTTTGGATTTACCAAAATCCAATGGATAACCAACCAATTCTAAATAAAAAATTTCCATCTCTGCTACACCCCAAACTTGAACACCACCACACCAAGAAACCTATCAATTGTCCTACCAAAATGTCACTCCAAAACCACTGCAAGGCATAAATATCCTAAAAATGATAAAAGAGATGACATAAATGCTTTAAATCATGAATGCTCCACATCTCATCAATGCCAAAAAATCAATCTGCTAGCTTCAAATGACATCAACCTTCACACTTGGGAAAAGCTGAAGAATGATTGCCCTGACAACTAATCACTTTCTCATGAATTCACAATCTTTTGAAAAAGATTTCAAATCATAAAAATGCTCTAAATTAACAAATATGGAGACATTATTAGTTTGTTTTTTTAAAGAAATTAAATAAAATACCACAATATCAATATTAAAATTGCATTTTTATATATTTTTTAAATAACAATCTAAATTGATATTTCTCAATTAAAAACCTAAACAAACCATATTATCAATATTAAAATTGTTTTTTTAAAAAGTAATATAATGTTGATATTTATCAATTTAAAAATCAATTTGATCAAAAGACTGACAATCCTCCCATCTCTTATTAACATTATCCATCCTTTCCTCCTCACACTAATCAATCATTACATTGGTCAAAACATTGGCCACTTTATTACTTTCTCTGAAACAATGGTAAAAAGATTGATTCAACATCATGATAAAAAAAAAGGTAATCTACAATAAAAAAATACAATTCAATTTTGATGAACTATAAGATGTTCATATATATATATATATATATATATATATATATATATATATATATATATATATATATATATATATATATGTCAAAGTCTAAGAGTTTCCAACTCTTTCAAATATACCATGATAAAGATCCCAAAACAACACATTTAAACTACTGCATAAAGTAGTGGGTTAAGCTGTCTAACAACTAGTACATGATAAACATCAATTATGTTATTTTTTTCAAATATTTTAGTGGTCACCACGTGAAGGTTAATTCTTTCTCTTTCAGATGAACAACTCCATCTATTTTGTATTCATAAGCAAGGGATATGTTACTTGTGACCTTTAAAATATTTACATTTGCATCTTCTATTCCTTTTAATTTGACTCCATGTATAATACATAGTGAGTGAATCCACCTAATGCCCATAGTAACACCATCAAATAGATCCAACACCCCAACTTTATCCCCTTCTTGGAGTTTATCAATACATTTCTATAAAAAAATACACATTATATTAAAATATAAAACATTCGATAACACACAGATAAACATTCAATACATATTTATAAGAAACTAGAAAATGATGATAGGAAATCAAAAACCATGCACCTAACATATTAAACAAAAATTAACTTCCTACTATTTAATATAGAATGGATGTTAGATATATAAGGTGTTAATTGTTAGTAGTCATGTGCCATGAATATGTGGATGCTACAAGGATAACAAGTGTCATTCCTCCAGTTACTACATGCTATTTTGTAGTTGCTATGGGCACCTTCCTCACCACTGGGCACAACTTTATAGTGGATATGTGCTCAACCTATAGTTATTTTAGGTACATCCTAACCCCTATATATACCTCTCTAGTAGTTGCAGGTTAATTTTTCACAAATGATGAGCTATGGCTTTGGCTATGGGTTATTAAAAAATTCATGAAAGGCACTAAACAAACTAGAGGAGGAGTGAAGGAAAATTAGAGTAGAAACTTCAAACATTGCTAAGGAATGATCATACCCCTATAACTACTACAACAAAGGCATACACTTCCAATCTCTATTTGGAGTGTTGCAGACCAAAATTTATAAATACATGGATACAAAAGAACCATTCTCAGCTTCTAGTCACTTCATAGAAAATAATTTCACTCTACCTATAAGAGAGATCTGGGATCATTTTTGGAGCATAGATCCCAAGCGTGATAAACTAACTGATTTCCAAATTAAAAGTTTACTAAACAAAGAATCCATCAACAAACATGCACATTTACTAGGAGTAAGACATAAGAGAAATAAGCCATCAACATGCTCATATAGAGCAGATCAAGAGAAACAAATTCCATCACCCAATATCCTCCATGATTATAAAGGATCTAACTTAGATAAAAAATAAATATCTATAGTAACCACCTTGTGGAAGGGTGGAAGCAGTCTCTCATACCACTACAAGACCACTACTATAGTGCTTTATAGGTCATCATGATTGTATGTAAGTTGTTGAGGGCATAATTAAAGGATAGGCCATTATGATCATATAATTACCTAAGGGTAATAATATATTAAAATCATTACTACTAGGTTAAAAATTGCATGAGGAAATAACAAGCTAAGATTCCATTCTAGTAAACACTCACATGTAGATTTCCTATGCCACAACCCTAGGAACAAATGGTTATAAAGGTATAGTGTATCTTTTATTCATAGAAAAACACTTTATTTAATCATTAAAATATCATTCATCAAGTCTTGTCATGAGCTATGCCAACTCACCACACAAAACCCTCATTGTGACCTTGTCCTATCTTTTTGCATCCTACACATACCATGTCACTTGGGGACAAGTGACACTTCATGTGGGGTGGGGGGTTGGGGGGGTAGAGAATGCTATGAGAAATCAATCACATGATAATCTAGTGTGAGGATTGAAATCCTATGATTATGCCATAACTACAACTACACCCATATTTGATTGATAAAAATAATCAATTTTATTGTTTTCCACTTTGAGATCATAACTCATTCACAAAAAGACCTAAGTAAGACATTGTTGTATCTTGAAACTAAAACTACCATTATTGAAGAAATTTAATTCACTACAGGTAGCAATCTAAAGGTAAAATTAGGTGTTTTTAAGAGATCTTTTTGAAAAATTTGATAAGAAGTTAAACTAGATAGAATGGGAGGTTTAGTAGTGAGAATGGAACCCTCAAACTATAGGAAGTTACAAGGAGACCTAGACAACTGGGCCATCTTCAACAAGGTTATATGAACTACCTATTTTGAAAAACTACGACATTTTTTAAAACATCACACTAGAGAATTTGTAGGGTCTTTTATAGGAGAACAAGCGATAATATTTGGGACAATATTTGGTGACTGTATAGTTAGGGCCTATGTATTTCTTATATTCTATTTAACAACATTACACCTAAAATCTTTGATATTCCTACATACCTAATATTATAGAGGTAGGAAACTTGAACCATGCACTTGACATATTAAACAAAAATTAACTTCTCGCTATTTAAAATCTATGTATGCACTCTATTACAAACTAAGCTCTAAGATTACATATGTAAATTATATGTTCTTCCTTATTTCCATAATCTATGTATACTAGCTAATTACACTTCACTATTATTCTAACTAGCTTCTATCACATAGGTAATGATTACCCTTATTTACATAATAAAATGACCATTACTTACTTGAATAACACTTGAATATTACTTACTTTCATGTGGTTTCATATCACTCACCTTGAGTTCAGCACCACTACTACTATGAATATCATGCACATGCTCATCGAGTTCAACATAATCACTATCAACATTGAAATGAAGTTGTGTAGCTTTGCAGAGAGCTCTATTAATAGGGCCATTTTCTTTTCATTCTGATTTCATATAATTGCTTTGCATGTGGTTTAATCATCATGTAAAACTTACTATAAGTCAAGTAAAGAATGCAAAAGTTATAATTTTTTGTTTAAAATAACATTTTAAGCATGAATAATGACAAAACATTGGGATAGATTAACTTATAAGTTAAAGAATGCAAAAGCTATAAAATTTTTTCCAAACAAAGAATGACAAAACATTGGGATATATTAACTTACGACTTAAAGAATGCAAAATCTATAATTTTTTGTCCAAAAGAACATTTTAAGCATGAATAATGACAAAACATTGGGACAAATAATTGACAACAACTATTATATTACCTCAACTTAAACACAACTATGACTATGCTACACATTTTTGCCCAGTTCATCATGATCACCATCAATATCAATAGCTCTATTGACATCAAAGCATTTTCATTTTCATGTTGATTTGATAAAATTGCTTTGCATGTGGTTTAACCATCTACAAAAATATATACAAAGCATCCAATAGTCAAGTAAAGAATGCAAGCTATAAATTTGTCGAAAAGAACATTTTTTGGATCACTCCAACAATAAAGAAATTGGGTTGGATTATCATACGCTCAAATTTCAATCTATATATTAAGAGACATTTATATATAGAATTTCCAAACAAGAATAAATGAGATCAATATATCCTCTTACTTCATATGTATCTATGGAATCATGCTCATTCCATGCAAAAACTATAGGCTCAATAAAGGCAACCAACTGTGAAACTTTCATAGTGAGACTGGCAACTCATTACATATCAATACCCTTCATTTGAGTTAACATGATTTGGAAAGGCTCTTATTGGGAATCTAATAGATGGCTATGAAATATTTGCTGATGAATGAAATTTATACTTCATCATACTCTTAGATTTACTAGGATCTAGTGTTGCTATATAATTGACAATATCTTCTGCACCTACTTCTCTGTTACTATTTTTCACCTAAAATACAATGTCAATTTCAACATATAGTTAGTTTAATAAGAAATAGAAATAAATAACACAGTTTAAATTAAACCAAAAATCCATACACTTACTCCAAATTTGTTCATTTTGGCTTGCAACTTGCCTCGGACAAATGTATATCCAGCCCTCACATTACCTCTTGCTCTCTTACCTCTGTTACTCTTTGTCAAATATTCTTCATAACACATAATTTATTTTAATGCCTCCCACTATTTTGGAGATAGAGTGGATTCTAACCTCTCTTTTCCCTCCATGATTGTTTTTTTTAAATTATATCTAAAATTGTTCATCAAAAGTCTCATATTTTGCTTGTAATATTTTATACTGATTTGTCCACTAGTAGTCTCAAAAGAATTTTATATTTTTTGTATAATGTTTTCTACACTTCATGGATCTTGATTTTCAAAATTTTATTTTCAAGTATCTAAATGGGCCCTACATCTTACACCCAACTCGGAGGTCCACCTTGTAGTATTTGGCCCAATGGGCTCACCATCTCTCGATACCTCAACTAAGAATGGATTCTTACATAATAATTTTATTTATTTTGCATTTCTCTCTATAAATATGTAAAAATATTGAATCAATCTTTGTATTTTGAAAAAAACAAACACATCTTCTATTAAACCACTACCAATATTTCTAGTTGATCCACTAGTTCCATCAAAAGTTGTAGATGCAACAGGTGCACTCTGAGACACACTAGATGTAAGAAGCGTCTCTTCATGACTTTCATTAACTAAAAATTTATACTCCTTGGCCACATTAGGTGTGGCATGAGTAGGTAGATTAGTACTGGAATCCACAAATTTCACTCCAAACACATCTTTGAATAGTGAATAAATCATCTGCAAACTTACTATTCCTTTGCTTTCATGTTTTTCAATAATATCTCTTAGACTTTGTGCAAAGAGATCATCATGACATTACAAATCACCATGTTCTATATCAAGATTCACATAACCATGTGCTATATTAGGCTACACATCATCACAACTATTCTTTTCACTGACTATATTTGTTAAATCACAAATGTGTTGGCTTTTATGAGTTGGCAACACTCTATCTTTTCTTTCCTTTTGTTATTTCTCTGCATTTTATTTGCACTCTTTTTCTTGCCTATAAAACAAAAAAATATCAT
Source organism: Torreya grandis (assembly GCA_037957365.1). Classification (NCBI taxonomy): domain Eukaryota; kingdom Viridiplantae; phylum Streptophyta; class Pinopsida; order Cupressales; family Taxaceae; genus Torreya; species Torreya grandis. Next base: position 328,487 of record JARHVA010005914.1, on the reverse strand, counting down.
ATCTTTTATTATATGCATAAATATCTTGCTTATAAAATTTTATTAAAAACTATTAAAAAAATAATATACTACTTAGTGGATTTACAACTTGCCTATTTGTCAAACCAAGACAAGATAAATATTCATTATTCTTGGCCACATTTTCTCTATGAAAGTGCTCATAATATGTCACTAAAATTTCAGCATTATGATCACTATCATCTAATTTACACCTTAAATTCTTTTTCCTCATTTCTTGAAGTCCAAATAAATAATAATGTATAAATCAACAACTTGAATTACTAGAACAATAGTGGAATATGAGTTTGAATCTTAGATTTTAGACATAAAATGGGCTTTTGTTTTTAGAACAAACTCATTAAAAGTGACCATTTATGAGGGATTAGAAACATCTATGTTCAACATTCAAGAAATGGTTGCTAGGAAAATAAAACATAAAACCCTAGAATGATCAGAAAATAGCAAGATAACATTCATTAATTCACTTCAACAAATAATTGAAGCCAAAAGTTGGCAACCAATTATAACTTCATTCTATTGATCTTCATAAATATTTTACAATACATTTCAAAATTTTGTCCTGACTGACTCCCCTATTGATGATTATCATTCGATCTTGGTTTCCCTTTTATAGGTGAGTAAGGGAAGTGATAAGCTTCAGACTATGACATGTCAAAAAGTGTCTTTTCAGTTACCCACTTTTAACATAAATCAAATAGTCTTAATTATCATTGTTTACATAGGATTACATAAAAGTAATGAAATATGAGAAATGAAGAGGAATGATCAAATGTTGAAGTCCAAAGCACTCGCAAGATACTAAAGTCTGTTAGTCATTGTAAAGTACTCGTGATCATTCAGATCTTCTAAGGTCCTCTCTCCATGATAGTATCTCCAAGGCTTGTTACTTCACTACAAGGCCTATTCTTCTTGGGGAGATAGATATGTCTACTCCCATTAGTACACTGTGTAATCATGAGGCCATTTATACTCCTAGATTTTGTGTGTGTTAGCCAAGTGACTCTTCTATCTTCTATCTAATAACCCTCTAGCATTCATGATGAATTTTGAGTATCCAACTTCCAGTGTAATTATTCCATCCAAGGTTAAATTGAGGCTGTGAAGATTTATCTCACCATCCTTTTATAAATGAGTGATATAGTTGGGAAAAATTTGGCTAAACTCATCTATCCAATCCTTGGAGCCTTTCAGTTGATCATCATCCCTTAGTATCTTAGGCATGAAATATTGCTTTAGTATGTAAAATGAATCCATTCTTGCCTTGATCTTTTAGTCTTCTCTAGATATGTATTGAAATTCATCTACGACCATTTAGACCATTTTCTTAGTAGGCTTTAAAGCTATGGGGGCCTCAACACTCCTTTATAAAATTTTGCACAAAATTATTAAGGTGTGATGTATAGGTTTCCATTTATTAACTTAGGGGTCCAATATAGGTACATGGGCCTTCATCTGATCAACTACTTGTGACAAGGAGACATAACATTCATACATATTTTCTAATTTTTCCATACTTAGTTTAACCCTATGATCTAAGATCTTTTCCAATACCCCGAGGGTTTGTCTCTTTGATCCTTCCTTCGTTTATTTAATAATCTTTTTCAACTTCTCAATATCTTGTTTCAGCACATTTACTTGTTCAACAGTGATTAAAATTTTATCAGTATAGATGGTAGGGGGATGGTATACTATTAATTCTATGCTTTGGGAAGGATTTGCTCCTTCAAATGATCTTTTAATTTCACATTTTCTATGAATTACCTATTCACTTCATTATTCATATTAGTATATTCTTTCTTATATTTTTCCAATCTAAGCTCCATACCTTTAACCATAACCCTAGTAAACATTATTGAGTGTATTGTCATAGTAGGTACCTCTAATGCTGATGTGTCTTTACCATGGCAGTCCTTCTCATTTATTGTACAACATCAAGTAATTTTGGTTTTTTTTGTTCTTTTTTTCTTTGTTTAAAAGGTTAGGGTTTCAATTCTTGGATTATAACCTATGCCACTCATTCCCTCATCTGAATTAAATTCAAAAATCAACATGGGATCTTCTTGTCTTCTGACTTGATCCAGTAGGAATATCATTTTTAGCTCCATCCTAGGAATGATCAGTATGTTGCTCTCCAATACCAATTTTTTAGCCTCCTATGGGCTGATATTGATTTCATTGATCTTGAGCTCCTCAAAGGTCTGAGCAACAATCTGATCATGTTGGGACTCTTCATTACCCATCTTATTAATCTGGAGTCTCTCCTCAAATTTTATCATTTTCAACTTGATTCAAAAATATTTAAACTCAAGGGTCTGGATAAATTCATCATCTTTAATAAACCTAAGAGCACTGACCACTCTTTCATCATCATGCATCTGCTAATCATTGTGCATGTACATCCACCATTTATTCTAGTCTATGAACCTCAATTGCAAGTTTAGGGAGTGGTTGATCCACTTCATCATCATCTTTCAAATTCATTAGCACATTAACTACCTCCTTTGTATCCCCCACCTCTTCACTTACTTCATATGCCACTAAGTAGGGTACTTCATGTGTCTTTTATTTCTTAGGTTTTGGTTTCTCTAGTGGTGATTCTAATTGTACTGTAATAGTGTCTGGAAGGGGTTTTGTAATCACAACACCACTTGGCCTCTTGATGGGCAACTTGGTGGGTTTTGGAGACTACCCCTTAGGTTCATTTTTTGTCTGAACATAAACCTTTCAAATTTGTCAATTTTCAAATGTATCCTCTTAATAAGATCCCCTTATTCCACATAAAAACCTAAGAATTTAGTGTCTCTCTTCTTCTTCTCTTCCTCAAATATATTTATATGATTTCCCATTTCCTTTTCCTCTAAAATAGTTCATGCAGGGTAAGGCAATTTATTATTACATCTTCTTCATAATCAACCTCATAGGCAATCCTAGCTCTAGTGAGTAGTTTTTGCCTTACAAAGTTTATATGTCCTTTAACATCAAAGACCCTTTCCCCCCATGACTTCAAAGAATACATTACCTTAAAATGACTTCGTATCTCTTCTAGAGTATTAGACCCAATGGATAATTCCCCACATATAGTTAAGTCAGGTAGGAATGTCCCCTTTTTCTACCTCTTTATAACATCCTACTCCATCCATATCATTTTCCACATAAATTACAAAAATGCAATTCGAAGGGAAAAAAATTAGGTATAATGTGTGGGGCTTGAGGACACCCATAAACCTTTATCACTATTTCATCTACGAGAAATAACCATTCACCAAAATTATGGGTATGTCCTTGTTCTGGCTTTAATGATAAGGGTCTTAATAATTCTTTGATTTCAATGAGAAATCTTGGTGAAATTTGACCAAGAGTGGCCATGAACCTTACTAAAAATCATGATGAAATGTCACATAATCATTATTCCTACATATGTTATCTTAGATGTAACACCAATGTTGCATGGGTAACATGTTTCCTTGTTATTCAATCATCCCCAAGCACATCCTCTGAGTCCGTTTATCTCTATTCTAATACAATATTAAATGACACAACAAGGAATAATTTTTGAAAGTGATAGGGGCCATATTTTATCTCACTTGTAAGAATCCCTCATGTAACCTTTTCTTAATTAGAGCAACAAAGTCATACTCAAATTCACTTCAGGGTTTTGAATCCTCATTTCCATCATCATGAGACTGATTGGTATCTTCTCCTAAGCATCAATCCCAATCACTTGGCACAAAACAAAATAAGTTCTTTTAAAATAGACTTGAAAGTATTCCATGGAAAATGGTTCATTGTTGGAAGGGGAAATATATATACTTTTATTATTTTTACCCCTTTTCATGTGCAGAGGAAGTTCATCACCCCTATAGGTTTTTATTAATATCATATAGTCTTCCTCACTTTTATCTAGGTCAATCTTGGTGACGGCTTGCTTATTCAACATGAAACACTCTACAATTGTTGCTTTAGTTAGTACCACTAATGGTGAGGCATCTGGCATTCTTATAGTTTTAGTAGCTAGGTGGTAATGTTGTGTCAATACTTTGATAAAATAAACATCTATGAATATGTTTAGGATATTAGTTTGGCCAATTCTAAGGTCCAAGGATTCAAAACTAGAATCTTACCATCCCTCTTATCATAGAAGTACCAAAACAAATTTCACCTTGAGATAGGAATAATTAGGACTCTACATCCTTGAGATACATCTCTAAACACCTTTTTAAATCCCTTGTTTGTTGAATTGGGTAACACATCAAGTATGGACTAATATAAAGTTCTCTTTTTCATTTTAGAGGCTGTGGATTTTTCCTTCTTACTCACAAGTTCACTTTTTTTGGGTGGCATGATGAAGAATTTACTCCTAATTAATTTCTTTAAGTGTCTACTTGTATAATTGAGAAAATTTAATTCTTATACACTTTCTATAGAGGGCTTCTATGAACTTACTTGATGAAATAATATCTATAGAGTCTTCCTCTTTGAACTTCCTTACCTATGGTACGTTGAGTTGTGTAAATAATTGAAAAAATAGCATCAACTCCCAAGTATATTTGTTTTTGAGCTCGATCACCTCTCTAATAATGTCAATTCATGCAAAATATTTCTTAATCTATCCATATTTTGAATTTAAATACATGCCTATGATCTTGGGAAATCAAAAGGTTCATGTTTAGAGGTGTAATCATTGCCACCTACGATTTAAATGCTTTGAAAAATTATATCATAGTATCACTCTATCATATCAATACTTATATGGGGGTAGTGGTATGGTAGAGTTAGCATTTTACTCTCCTTGATATACCACACACTTTCTCTTTGCTTGTTGTAGGATAGTGGGTTAGATAGTATCATACCACCACCTCGTGCACACCCCTTTGAACTCTTATGAGATGGTGAGTTAATTCTAGTGGTTGTGTGATTGTTCACTACCATATTAAAGTGTCACTCTTTACACCTTATGGAGTTGCAATTTAATTTAGTTGTTATCATGCTTTCATTTCCACCTTGTGCTATTCATATTTGGTTGTCACAGTATTATAGTAAGCATTTGTACATTAACCTATATGTCCTACCATCTCATGCATACCTCTGTTGACTATTGTGGTATTAGATTTTTTTATGTATTTTAGGTGGGAATATAGGGTTATATTATGAATTATGTATTTTAGATATCATTTTATTGAAAAGATTGAACAATTTTCTAATTTTGCAGTCTCTTAGTTTTAGTTTTCAGTGTCAGTTAGACCTAAGAGATAATTTCTTTGTTTGTAATGAGGAGGCTTAGTCAAGTAGAGAGAGTTTTAGCATAGGAATCAGGGCTTTAGTCATTAGGTTCCATGCTAGTTATGATAATAAAACTATGCAAATTTTTGAGGTTCTAACATAGGGGTTGCCATTTTTCAAAAAAAATCCTAAGTATGGAACCGTTGTACCTTGAAGATTTTGGTCTTATAATTTGTCATTGACCTCATGTTCTGGTTTCAGTCTTTTAAATTTCTCACACTACAAGTTGGTAAAGAGATTTAAGTCAAGGGGTTAATTGACCAACACTTTTTCCATTGATGTCAAAGGGGGAGAATTGAAGTAGTAAAACATAGCATGATCCAGAACAACATGATAGTACTAAAATTACGGGGAGCATAATAGTAAATGGGAGAATGATAGGGAATTCTACTTGTCTTTTCACACAACTTGTTTACTAGTATAGGTTAAATATTTTGGTCACCTAATATTAAGATATTTATATATATTATTAAATCACAAATGTTCATTATTGTTTCCTTTACACAAACATATTCAATACATGTGGAGGCTAGAAGCTATATTACAAACTAAAGATATCTAAATGTTAGAGAAATGAATACAATTTATTGTTAGGATTTTAAAGATTTATTTACTTTCATAGGTATCTTGTTGCATTATTTGATACCTTTAGACCTTGCTTGCTTCTTTTCATATGTAGTAATTCTAGAGAAGTTAGAAAAGTCGTACAAGAAATTATATTCTAAATAAAAAAAATTAATTTCAATCAAAGTAAGAAAAATAAGAAGAATGATTAAACCTAACTTTAAATGCACTTCAAATCAGTAGTGAACATCTTAGGTTTTGTATACAATGTACCAACATAATAATGATGATTACACTCAGAAATGTATTATTAAAACAACTATGAATAAGCTCACCTATACTCAGATCTTTATTACATTCAATAATAAATTACACCATACATATAATCAAAGTTTAGGTGACAAGCTAATAAGTTAAGGTGACATGCTAGTTAAGGTGACACAACATCATCATAATCATCTACATTGCCAGCAAGATCAGAATCATGATCACTTGTGTCTACATCTACTTGATTTTCTTCCTCATCCTCATCTGTGAAATGTAATACATTTTCTCTCCCAATATCTTCATTCAAAATCAAAGTCTCTTATTTAAACACTCCATCATCATCTTCATCCACTTCTTTGAATGTTTTTTGTAAATTAACATATTACCCATCAGGCATTATATTGACAACTTCCATGAAATTTCATTTTTAATGAGACTTTATTTGAATGACATATGACCATATTGGGCTTCTTACATCATCAATTAGAAATGATTGTTTAAGTTAAAGAGGGGAAACATATATCTCATCCATATCTAAAAGAAAAAGAGGCTACCCTAATGATTAAGGGTGAATCTACTAATTTAGAAGTTATAATAGAGGAATGAATTGCTTTTATGAATTTAGATACTCCATGAGCATGTATCAAAAAAAATAAATAAATAGAGGTCCAGAACCACTACTTGAGCCTCATGGAGGGAGATGGAAATAAAATGTTTCCTATTTGCACAAATGGGCAAAGCTTTTAGATACATTGAAATGAAAAAAACCTTATTCCCTTCAAAACCTCAGAGAGGTAATACACATAGTCTATATGTACATTGACCTTGCTAGGAAAATAGGGATAAGTTAGTTGGGTTTGATGTTTCATTCTCCCATGTTTTGGTTTCCAATTCCTGATTGGGAAGGTAATGTGCCAACTGATAGAGAGGCAAAAAATAAAAGGTGGAAAAGAATAGATGATGCTAAAGGTTTTTATATCTTCAAAGGGATGGTATGTATTGATCCCTTAAATTTTAGGAAATATTGTGGATTCAAAATGCAAAGAAGGAATGCTTGAGGATAATAAATAGGTTAATTAGGGGGGTGTGATGAGGCCACTAATTGTTCTATTTATAGCCTCATCCATACCTAGTTGTATATATTTTTCCTATATGAATCCCTAGAACTATCCATGACTCATGCAAATGAATGAATGATTATATGTGTGCATTAATATATACATGTTGTGTTATGGATTAATGATGCTTTTTATTTGATTTTATTATACTTATGTAACCTTATTTAACAAATGTTTGAAGGGTAGAATAAGACTTCAAGAATCTTACCTAGTCATAACACTTATAGAGAAGCCTATAACAAAAGGGGCATCCAACCCGTAGTAGCTATCAACCTGAAGGTTTCCACCTATAGGTTTCTCATACTAACTATAGGCTTTCACCTATAAGTTTCCTATAAAAATTTCCAAGCTATAGGCTTTCCACCTATATGTTTCTTGTAACAATTATAGGTTTTCACCTACAAGTTGCCCATAGTAACTACAAACTTTCACCTACAAGAGCTCATAGCCACTACACAGAACCAGATATTGCTTGATAATAAGTAATTGGTTTTTTAAGGACACATCCATCTATCTTAGAAACAAATTAAATGATTGAAGAGGATCCTCCATAACAGCTGTACAGATCTCCCACATGCATAGAAACTTGGATGTGTTGCCAAAAGATGAATAAGATAAGGACAATAGAAAGAAGAAAAATAAGAAAAATATCAAAACAAAATATATTGTCATTTACCCAATCAGGGCTAAAAAAAAGTGACTTTAAGTTATTAACCACTTAAAGGTTGGCTGGGTTAGTTTCAAAGTATATGTACCTTTCCTAGTTTAGTGTTTTTGGTTGGAGCTAATAAACTACCTTATGTATTTAATGGTAGAACCTAGATTATATTAATGATGATGGTATTGTAGAAAGTAATTGCATTATAATTTCTAAAATATTGTAATTTTTTGTAGCAATCTTTAATTGCTACAGATCTAAGTAATGAAAAGGTTGATTTTGTAATAAGCTTTTGTAAGTCTCTCAGAGAAGGATTGGAACTTAGTTCTAAATGAGGAGGCCCTCTTCGAAAGGAGTTGCAGAGAAGATCCTAACCCTTCTTAGATTAAAGTGTGTTGTGTGAGTTGATTTCATTATTAGTTTGATTATATGAAGTGTGATACATGTGTGACTCATTCTCTTTAGCCTTCAACACTTACCCAAAATTCAAATCACTTCATAGAATTGGGATATAAATCACTCTACAAGATATAGATCACTCAATAGTAATTCAAATTCAAGAAATACAACTAGGCATCACTCTATTTAATTAGATGTTCTACTTCTACATAAATCTCTGTGTTCAGTTTTGTGCATTTTTTACTTGTAGGATTGTTAGTTATCAATGGCTAATTAGCAAGAAACATAACAACTAATCTTCCCTCATTTTTTGACCATGTGAAAGAGGTAGAGATTAAAATAATATGTTGAAAACTATCTATTACTAGAACCTCACCATTTATATTTCTAATATAAAAAATATCCATTGCAGTTAAAAAATAATAATGGTCAAATTGTAATACACAAAGATAACAAAACTTTGGGGTTTTTGTATACTATTTTTTTTCATTTATAGGAGCATGTTGTAATTATAAAAATATTGTTGATCATGTAGACTTATGTTCAGTTTACATGTCATCTACAATGTGCATAAAAGAAGACCATGATGACTAAAAATAAACAAATGTTATTTTTATCCATGTTTTATTGAGGGCCTTCCTTGTTTAGATGATAATTAAAGAAATGATTTAGAAATGGAACACATAATTTATGATTGTTCTATTGATGAACCACAAAAATTGAAACATATGGTAATCTTGTCAATGTTAATTAATACACAAACACTAACAAATAGGGTAATGAATTATTTGTTGAAATTTTGAGCATTACTTACTAGCATAAATTATTAACATGTTGAGATAAGATGACTTGTTCTAAAAATTGATATAATCCCATGTGTGGAAATATATCATCAATTAAAATAGCTTGGTGACCACATTGATTTGATGAACTATCATAGCTTTCAACTATGCCATATAAGACCGTCTTTTAGGATTCCTTGCAATTAATAGATTAGGCTTGTACACAATGTTATCCAAGCATTGAGGTATAGGCTAGGGGCATGAGCCCATGGTTTAATGGTAAATTGATAAAAGGAATTGAAATTTGGATGCATGTTAAAATTTTAATTCCTATATGCTCCAAAAAGCATAGAGAAAACTAATGAAAAAATAGTCTGTTATAATTAGAATTCCTTGTATGGTTTTGGTACTCAATTGCCTATGTAACTACTATAAGTTACACCAACTAATAACAAACTAATTATGACGTACATGCACTACCCATGCCATGAAGACTTAGTGAAAAGGAGCCTCAAGGATTAGTTTGGTAAATTGGTTACAAAATTAGAAATTAATACCATACCCATGCATGATAACATGGAACATAAATAGACAACTTCAAGATATGGTCACTACATTATATTGATTATACAATAAATAAAAGCATCCAATTCTTTCAAAATCTCAAGAATTCCAAATTGTTAAATGGTAGTCAATGTCTTATGACAAGATAGCCTCCTATTCATGTAACTCATCTTTTATAATACACCAATTTTGTTCTCCTAGCTAGATACAGTTGCCAATTAGAAAGATATTGATTTTGTGTTTAATGTAATGAGGGTTTTGAATTACCCTCTAAATTCACTATAAAGGGAATCCTAATATTTGAATTCACTACAGAGGGCCTTTCCAACTTTAAATTTGTTACAAAAAACTCTGAATTCCTTGCTCACCTTTTCATAAGTCTTTAGGTCCTCTCTAAACAAGCTTTATCGCCTATGCAAGTAGCTACTATACTTATATGATAACACTCAAAATACCTCATATAAACAAATTGGAACATAAACCCTCTTTGGTTAGCTCTAGATCCATTAATAATTAACAAACCTTCCTTCTATTTGTAGAGGTGCATTTCATAAATAATGCCAATTTTACTCCCCACTTCCCTATAAAATTACCTCTGCCAAATTTGGCACTCTCATGTACTCCCCACTCCCACCAATAATTTCCCAATTTATTATTAACCTTGTCCATGCAATACAACCCACTCCTACTAATAATTTCCCAGTTCAAAATATTTTTTAATTACCCACTTTAATATCATATTGTCTAATTTTTATTTATGTGACTGATTATATAGTCATTTTTATTTATGTGACTAGTTATTTAGTTATTTTTTTACCCAAAAATTAGATTAGTCATTTATTTAGTAATTTATAACTATGATACAAAAAATTAGTATACTTTAGTCATTTTTAGTTGTCGTGACTAAAAGTTTTAGTTATGTAGTCATTTATTTGCCAAATTTTACTAGTGTGATGAGATACTAAATGATCCAACTTGTAAAATGATTAGAGCGTTCAAACTTAAAATTGCTTACAAAATGGTGAGAGTGTGGCAAAGGGTGATTGAGCTAACCTCAACATGAATCAAGTGATACCTATATAGTCCCATTAAAACCTTAGGTCACTGTAGTTCTACCTTACAGTGAAGAAATTGACTAGGTTACAATAAGTTCTCAAATTAGGCAAATGACATAGTATGGCATAATAATGGCAAGGTGATACTATAATGCATGATAAAGGTGTTGCTCATAATTTACCCATAGGATGTTATAATTAGGAAATAATAGCATAGGTCAATGATAATATTTTCCAAAAGGTTGTTATCATTAGTAACATGGGGTGGGATATTGATTTACCCAAAGGTGGTTAGAATTAGTAACACTCATAATGAAATGACATAATAAATGAAGGATACAACTACCAAACCATTGTCATATAGGTCCAAAATACTACCTTTGTCTAGAATATTGCATCAATTACTGAAACTTGATCTAAATCCCCTCATTAAAGGTGCTTGAAGAACCAATGAAATGGAACCAAGGTTAAATGGGTTAGGTAGGGAGGGTTGAAACAAATTTGGTTGATAGGGAAGGTATGGTATAATAGTATAGGGTATAATACAAAGAATATGATAATATGGTATAATGTAAACATACCTCATAGACAATACTTCTAGTCTCTCAAGTGAATTAACATTTGAGGTGTATGATGTTCTTTGGTTCATCAAGTTCATCTTCATATAGTGTAGCAAGATTTTATACTCCATTTCCATAATTTGCAACAATGATATATGGGCCTATCTAATTGGATTTGAACTTGCCCTACTTCTTCTTATCGTCTGTGGTGTTCTTTTGGTTTTCTTTGAGAACAAGATCCTTAAGTTTTAATTCCCTATGTTTGAACTACTAGCTATATTGACCATAGAGTCTATTTTGGTATGCTTGAAGGTTATTAATAGTGGCCATGCATTTTTCATCAAGTAAATCTAGCTCTTATAGGTGAGCTACTTAGTAATCATCATCATCATCCAATATGTGTTTCATTGAGAAATGTAGAGAAAGTAACTCAATCACAATGGGAATAATGGCCTCAGTGTCATAGACTAGGGAATATGGAGTGGCTCCAATTGAATTATGATAATTAATGCAATATGCCCAGAGGGAATGAAATATTTGGAGGTGCCAATCACAGCCTACATCATTAACAATATTTTTAAGAAAATTGACAATGGTTTTATTGGATACCTTTACTTGGTCATTACCTTGTGGGTAATATGCAATACAAAAATGTTGGGTGATATTGTACTTGACATAAAGCATTTTAAAATCCTTATTTTTAAATGATCCACCATTATTAGATATAATGTTGGATGAGATACCACAATAGTAGATGAGATGATTGAATATGAACTTGAATTTTTTTTTCTTGTCATGTGAGGGGTATAGCTTCAACTCACTTTTTGAAATATTTAGTAGTGGCAAGGATGTGTTTATGGCCAACAAATGAGGTAGGGTTAATATTACCAATTATAATGAGTCTCCTTGTTATAAATAACCATGGTGTAAGCATTGATTTGAGAGTTTTGGTTGGGGCATGAATTAGATTGGCATGATTTTGACATTTATTGCACCTTTTAACATAAGTAGTTGCATCTACATCCATAGTTGGCCAATAATAGTCAATACGTAAGAGTTTTTTGGTTAAGACAACCCCACTTGTGTGGGCTCCACATACTCCTTTATGAACTTATCATAATGCTAATGTTATCTCTACCAAATTTAAATAATAAAGTAGAGTTCCATAAAATATGTGGTGGTAAATGATTAGGCCAAGTAAGGTATAACATGAGGTTTGGTGGGTAAAGGCCTTGGGTTATTTACGTGATAGGTATAGTGGTATGATATGGTTATGAAGGTAGGTAAATAGGTATGAATACCATATATAGCTAGGACCAACAATATCATTGATCATTGTTATGGTTGAAGGTTCATGAGCAAGCACTAGAAGATTTTCAATGAAGAATTGACATTTTTTTGGCTTGTCTGTGTGACAGATCAAAGAATCAATGGTGGCCATGGCATTTTTTATTCTATTACTAGCCTTTGGTATGTATTCAAACTATATGTCAGTAATATGTTGTTTGAGAGTGTCAACCATGGCCTTATATGGAACTAGTTTGTCATCTTTGGTCTTAAAGTGGTCTATAACTTGATTGATGATTAACTAAGAATCACCATAAATCTTGAGATGTTGAATATTCTAGTGTAATACTTGACAAAGCCATACAATGAGTGATTCATGTTAATTCATGTTGTTAGTAAAAGAAAAATTGATAAAGCATGATTTAGGTATAATATCCCCTTATGGTGTAATAAATAATAAGCCTACCCTCAATCCATGCAAAGTGAATGATCCATCAAAATACAACTTCTAGTGCTACTCCTCAAGAGGTGGTTCAATGATGGCCATGATAGACTCATTTGGGAAATGAAAAGTGAGGGGCTTGATATATATAAGGGGAGATTTAATAAAATGATCTAGAAGTAATTATCCCTTTATAGCCTTCTAATTGATGTAGTCTATCTCAAACTTACTCAAAAGCATGATCCATTTAGCCATGCAACCTTATAAAGTTATATTAGATAGTAGATACTTGAGTGGATCTACTTTGGAAATAACTATGGTCTTGTTGTTAATCATGTAATACCACATTTTTTGGGCTACAAAAACCATAGCTAAACAAGCTTTTTCTATTAGCATATAGTTGTGTTCATACATAACCAGTGTATGGGTTAGATAGTACAAAAATCATCATGTTGAGCTAAAAGTGCCCCCAAGGCTTTGTTTGTGGTAGATAAATACAATAAAAATGGCTTTCCTGGCATTAGAAATAAAAAAATAGGAATATTGGCAAGATATTCCTTTATGTGCTGAAAAGCTTTATGATAATATTAATCCCAATGAAATGTGACACCCTTATTTAGAAAGTGTGTAAATAGATGGAATTTGTTGGCTTATTATGAGATGAATCACTTGATAGATTGAATTTTGCCCTAAAAACTATGAAGTTGCTTCAAATTAGAAGGTAGTAGCATCTTTTTAATGGCTTGGACTTTGGCAAGATTAAACTCAATGCCTCATCAAGAGATAATAAATCACAATTTTTTAATTGAAGTGACACCAAAGATACACTTCTTGGGATTGATTCTGACCTTGTATTCACTAAGATTCTCAAATATTCTTCGTAGTGTGGCTAAATGATCAGCATGGCTATTTGATTTACCCAATATGTCATCAACATAATATTCAACAACAAAATGCATCATATCATGAAATATGATGGTCATAGCTCTCTAGTATGTGGCCCCATAATTCTTAAGATCAAAAGGCATAACTTGATAAAAAATATTCCTCATGGAGTGGTAAACATTGTCTTGAGCTAGTCTTTTGGCATGATCATAATCTAATTGTACCCTAAAAATCCATCCATAAGTGAAAGCATTACATATCCTACTATGGATTCAAATATCATGTAAATATTTGGTAGAGGAAAGTCATCTTTGGGGTAGGCTTTATTTATATCTCTAAAATCAATGCAAATTTTGATTCCTCTTAGCTTCTTACTAATAGGCACAACATTTGATGTCCACTTTGAATAGTTGATTGATTCAGATGCATCTCAATTTTAAGAGTTTTTCCAAATCTTTTTTTACTAACATAGAAATACGAGGATGCAATTTTTTACAAATTTTGCTTCACAAGTTTGGCATCAAGATGTATAACAAGGTGGTTTACAACCAAGGCATGGTCCAAACCTTGCATATCTAAATAGGCCCAAGCAAAGATGTCAATAAATTCCCTTATAAGGGATGTAAATATTTCACATTCCTACTTAGTGAGGGATGTACCTAATTGATCCATTTTGGATCATCAGGAGTCTCAATGCTGACTTCCATAGTATATTCTATTAGGAGAGTCAAGCCATCTTCTATAATGGTTGTCAATGATTTAAATTGGCCTATAATTACAAAGACCTCTATTTGGATTAGTTCCTCAAGCTCACCTTAACAAAATGAATCTAAATCTCTAAATGGTATGGATGGCCAAGTTAAAAATACTATTAGAAATTCTTGGGTAATTCAATCAAAGGTATGTTGTTCTTTAGAACTGAACTCGAACCCAAAAACAAGTTCATTGTTGTTTCACTCATGAGATTCATTCGAGGAAAGGTGAGCACCCACATATAATGGTGCTTAAAATAGGTTTACACCAAAATAATGTCCTTTCCCTTTACTTTTATCCCAATCTAAAATCACCTCAAAGATGTTTTCAGTTTGGGACCCCAATGTTTAAATCTTTTGTTTTTAGCTAAGGGTGTTCACCTATTCTATAAAATAGGCTGCAGGATCCAAATTGATAGAGAACCCTTGTTTGTGGTCTCCCAATGTAACATTGTCTCTTAGGCCTAGAAAATTTTATAAAGACTCATCATTCACAAACTTATCTATAGGCATGGTGGATTCTTGTTATTCCTAGGCTATAAGTTGATGGTCATAAAGAGGAAGCAGTTTATGTCAGATAATTGGGGTAATGGTAAAAATAACATGTGGGTTAAATTATTTAATATTGGTAAGGTCTTAATAAATGATATGATTAAACTTTGCTTCACTATCATCATCATCCTCACTAGATGTTGGCATTAAAACATGAATAAGATACATGGGGAAACCCCTAGGTGGTTTAAATTCAAGACCATAAGTTCCTTTATACCAAGTTATAGAAATTATTTCAATTGTACCATGTTGATTTAGATCAAGGCCTCCTCATTCATAGGCTTGATTTACCATGATTCTTTTTGAAATTTGAAATTTTTAATTTTTGTAGTCGTTGGCCAATTTATCATTGTACAACCGAGATTCATCATTTGTAAGTGGGTTCTCTTCTTATCTAGTGGCCAATGTGAAAATTATAGGAGTTGGACTATGAAGTTTACCTTTTTATTTTCATTTCCATTCCCTACAATGTGTTTTAGCTTTAGGTATTCCATAAGACTTAGGGTTCTATGGAAGCTTGGCATTGTGAAATGGGTCAAATACTCTCCTAGGCCATTGACCAAGATGGTAAAATGATTAGACATTTCAAGAGGAGACATAAGTGAAGATGATTCAAGACTATTTAAGTCTATATAATTATCTTCTAGAAATTTAACAATTATTTATTTATCCATTTTAGGAATTAGATCTAAGATAAAGTGATAGATGTAACTTTTATACTCTGCCTCCAAATGTTTACAATGTTCATAGTTTTACAAATCTCCATTTATAGTGGCCTCCATCCCTGAGTGTGAGAACTTGATACATTGGTCAAATGTTGATGAGATTGCATGAATATAATGTATCCAAGGTCTACCTAAGAGTAAATTTTATGACAAATCTAGGTCTAGCACATGGTAAAGTGTATCATGGGTCAAGGTACCAATGATAAATAAAAATATTATGGTGCCTTTTCATTATTTTTCTTCATTGGCATTGGCCTTGATAGTGATTGTATTTTTGTTGTGGATCAGCTCTTGTATATCTAAGATGCTTGATGAGCTTCAAAGACACAATATTTAGGCCTAATCCATTATCTATGAAGACACATTTGACTTTATGCCATGCGATGACAAATTCTATGTACAAAGAATTGTTATGGAGACATATTTGACTTTATGGCCAAGGGAAGACATACTACTTTGGTCAAATGCCAATTGTTGGCTTAGGGATATATGTCCAACCAAAGCTTATAATTTATCTAGGGTTATGTCATTTGGAACTTGGGATTGGCTGAGAAGTTTTGTTAGGATATTCTTATGGATAGATGTATGAAAAAAATATAGAATGGATATTTGTGAGGGTGTCTTTTGAATTTGTTCTATGATATCATATGGATTTTATTTAATAGTGGTGTATGGCTTGTTTCTAGACATCATAGTGGGTTGGATTGGTTCCTTGGGAGGAGGTTGTTGGCTTGGAATAATAATCTTTGACCACCAAGTTGCGATTTCACAATTGGGATTGGATATAGGACCATTACTGCTAGAAAATGATGATAGAGATGGTCCAAGTAGGATAAGTCTTGATTTTTGGTGCACTTGGTTGTGGTCATGGGGAAATGATGAGTTATCGATATAATGTCCTAAAATAGTAATCCCTATTTCTATTGCATTTATTTGCAGTCCTAGGTCAAGGAAGGATTATTGATATAGGTGGGTTGATTGGAATTTTTTAGTAGTGGTCCTATTATATTAGCACTTTTTCTAGGATTAATGGTGATGGTTGAAATGTGATCTCCTACAATATGACCTACAAATTTGTTTTAGGCATGCATACTTATGTGGTAAGTATGTTGGTTGTTATAATTATTTTAGCCTTAGTTCCTCCCATTTGGTTGACATTGTTATCATTTCTACTAATATTATTTTTGTTTTTGTGATTATTGATATTATTGTTATTCTAGCCTTCATTATTGTTGTTTTTGGTTGTTATTTTTATGTTGCAAAAAAGGATTTTGATAGATATCTAAGTTATGATTGGATGTAGATTTTATACTATCCAATTTAATCTCCCCATTTTCCAACTTATGTTCAATGAGGTGTTTTATCTACACACAATGACGTAAATTATGCCCATAAACATGATGGTATTCATAGAACTCATTTTCTCTATACTAATCCAGATATACCCTCAGGATAATGCTTTGATATTGGCTAACTAATAATGTTAGATGTGACCATCTTAAAAAACACTACTTTGATAGGTTCTCTAAGGTTGTTGAAGACTTGATAAGTGGGTTTCCTTAGTGAAGGAGGGGTTTACAAATGTAGTGGTTTCTACATTTATGGAATAGGTCTAGATTGTTATGAAGTCTACGCTTGATGAATGGGTTGATAATGAGGAGTACATTTCATTTGTAACACAAGTTGAGCAGACAGTGTTTGCACCATTTATACATGGCACAATTCAATTAGTCTATTACCAACAACATTCTTATTATGGTTGAATTGCTTAGATTTTTCATAGTTACTGGCCTTAGTTGGTACTAATGCTTGTGTTTAGACTTGGTTATGGTTCTAATTTTGGCTTGTGTTTTAGTTTTGGTTCTGATATTGGTTCGATGAGGTGAGCTTGATAATCTCTTTATTAATAAGAACCATTTCAATTATCAAACCTTTGTTTATAATCTCTTTGAAGGTATGTGCACACTAAATCTCTAGATGATATGATATCTCACTATGTAAATTCTTAGTAAACATAATGACCAATTCTTTTTATAGTAAGTTATGGGTGAAGTGACTATCAAGTGCTCTCCATCTCAATAGATAGCTTGCAAATATTTTACCAACTTTATGCTTGGCCTGAGTCAAATCTACCAATGAAATATCATGTTCAAAATTATAAGAGAAATATTGCACAATTTTTTTTGAGAGGTTGTCAAAATCAGACATGGAATTCTTTGGAAATTTTAAGAACTAATCCAAAGCCTATACTATAAGACTTCAATAAAATAAGAGTAGGTAAATGTCATTGTAATCCACTAGCTGGAAAGTAACAAATAAATTTATCAAATGGGCCTTAACATCTCCTTTACCCTTGTATATATCAAACTTTAGTGGTTCATAACCTAGAGGAAATGGTATATGAAGATATTTCATGTTGAATGGGTATGAACACATGTCATCTAACTTGAATTTATTGGTCTACTTCCCTACTTGAATGGTATCAATCACATTTTTCATTTGCTATAGTTTTTGGGTCAAGAAACTGGATGGAACATTTGGTTGAGGTGTAGGTATGGTAGTCAAAGGTGAATGACCTTAACTGGGGTATAATAGAGGTATGGTTTGTTGTGGAAGGTTGGTTTGGTGAGTGAACTGACCAAAAATATGCATCCATGAATTGGGATGCAGTTATTGAAATTGCATGAATTATGTTGCTATATGTAGGTTTGGATTTGGTATATAGCCCTAGATTTGAAGGAATTAGGGATGTGATGGAAGAATATGGTTTTGGGTAAAGTACTATGATTTTTGAGGTTAAGTAGGGACTTATTGCTTACTAGTCAAACCTAGATGAATAAGGGGAACTTATTGTTGACCAAGGCCCTATCATTGAATTTGTGGCACATGTTGAACAAAAGGTAATTTTTGCCTAACTAATACTTGTTGGATAGTGGTACCCCTTTGTTATATGAACACTTATTGTGAACTAGATGATTTTATGGTGTTCATCATTTTTATTTGACCAATAGACATATGTTGTTGATTAGAAAATGTTTTTGATTGTAAAGGTATGTTGTTCTATGACTGTTGAGGTACACTTGTCATTACCTATCAAGGTGGAACATTTGTTGCCCCTATTGAGGTGGCATAATATTATGAATCTATTGCAATGGTATATTAGACTATGGTTATTTTGGAATGTTAGTCATCACTTATTGAGGTGGAATAATATTCATCACTTTTTACTGAGGCAAGGCATGAGTTGGCATTTGATTATTCAATCCTTGTGATTATGTGCTTGATGAAGCATTTAGTTTATGATTAGAGGTAACTTATTGTGGTTGGCATGTAGGAGTTCCCTCCCCCTGATATTATGAACCAATCATGGTATTAACTAAAGGTACTTATTATTATGTATTATTTGTTGGTGTAGTTAAACCACTTTGGCTTGGATTGGAAGACATGGCATGTTATTCACCTTATTTGGCACATTGTTATGTATAGAAGCCACAATCACATATTCAAAATATGATACATTATACATGTCACCAACTAAAGTGATTTATGTAAATGGGTCTATACCTAAACTATATTGACTTGTGAACTCAATTATTACTCATGTTGAAGAAGCTAACTCTATGAGTGGATCATTGGACATGGTCATGGCTTTAAAATTGTGTACTAGATTAAATAAGTTTGATATGCTTGTTGAATTTATATGAAGTGGTCCTCCATTAGTCCCATTATTTTAACAATCATATTTGGGTCTTTCTATAAAATTTGTATAAGTACTTGAGGATGGATAGTAGAGGCTTGTTCAATCATTTGGTTATAAGTCATATTGAGAGGCACTCTAACTAGACTAGGCAAATTTTCATGCAAAAAGTTGGCTAAAAATTTGGCCCCTACCTCCATAGATCTAAATAAAACCTCATCCTTATTTTTAATCAAGTGAAGATAAAATAACTAAGGATCATATGTTGATGGAATAGTAACAAAATATGATTGTTATTGAGTTTATTTTATAAATGATGGTATGCTAGCAAGATATTGCATGATTTTCTCTTAGTCTTATTCTAAATATAAAGTTGTGTTAACCAAATAATGGGCTAGCAGATCTTGAATTTATTTACTAGATTGAGTAGTTTAAGGAGGATAAGGATCCATCTCACAAACTACATCATCACTATAGGGGTCTTAAACAAAGTCATCATTCATGACCATGTTATCATAACATGGATTATACGTAGCTCCACTAAAAGTGTAATGAGACATATCCAAATAAATGACTAATGTTTCACAAAAATAGGTATAGATTTATACAAACTCTACAAAACAAGTTCTAAAAGACAAATGGTCCAAACATGGTCTAGGGATGGAGTTGTTTCTCCAAAATGGTCTAATGTCAAACTTGGGCTAAAAATAGTCTAACGTCAAATTTATAATGTTGAATGTATTACACAGATGGTTAAATGGATGAATAAAAACTAAATTCCAAACTTAGGGTAAAAGTGTTTCAAAAAATTCTAAGATAGGTATAAAAGATAAAAAAGGTCTCTAGGTCTTTTAGGTCTTTTAAGAACAAGGCACAAAAACTAGGCTCAAAACAACTAGGTCTAAAATAAATGGTAAGATGTTAGGAATATTGAAAACATGACATAAGAACTAGACTTAAAACAAAAAAAAGAATAAGGAAAAAAATATAGACTTTGAAATAACATTAGGTTAAAAACAAAATAAGATTTGCTAGGTCTTTTGGGAACATGGCACAAAACCTATACTTGGCACAAACTAAGTGTAAAAGAAAAGATAATTAATTTAAAAAATTTGAAACATTTTTAATCAAACTAGGCAATCATATTCAAACAAAAAATTGACCTTTGGAAAAATATATTAGACTTTAGGCATATGAAAGATAGACCACTTCTCCAAATCTAGGCACAAAAATAGTCTTTAAATCGATCATGAAATTAGTCTTAGTTGCACAACCCAAAAATGATAGATAAATGTCTAAGCCAAAATTATGTGAGGCATAGACATAAACCAATCAGTATTTGAATCTTAACTTGTATGTGAAATTTATTTAGAATGTAAGACTTTATTTTGAAATAGACAACAAGCTTAGACATAAATAAATGACATGATGGTACTAGGCATTTGGATTGAGAAGGCATTTATGGCTTCAAGATTATAATTAAACATAAGGCAATAAGTCTTTAAAACAATGTGAGTAGTGAAACATCACTAATGTGTTATAAAGGTATGAAAAATGATTTCTTTCAGAAACTTTTAAGGCACAAGACTTGGAATTAAATGGGTAGCGTAATGATGCCCCTTTCAAAAAAGTGACACAAAAATAAATATTTGACAAATGACTAAGGTAAAAAGTGTGATGTCATAAAGATGGCATAACACCTTTTCAAACAAATGAGTGGTGTTGAAACATGATTTTTTTTATATTTGTTATGACAAACAAATAGTTTTGACTTAAGATAATGTAAGTAATAATAAAAAATGACAAAATCACCTAAGTGTAATATCTTAAATCCTAAAAGATAACAAGGAAGCTTCATACTATCAAATTCTACATATATACTTACTCTTGAGAAGATATTTTGTTGTTAATCTAAAAATTAAAATGTTTATGAAAAGTAAGGTTTTTATGCCCCCCTTTTCTCTCAATAGTTTGTATGGAAACATGGAACTTTGGTCTACTCACTCTGCCTTGACAATATATCCATGACAAGTGGGGTTGTCAACACTATTATTTTTCATTCATTTTTGAATGATCACTTATGTGTGGTTAATACTAGGACACAACACATCATTTAGATCTATTTTAAATAGCTTATTGTGAAAAGGTCTTGTCCTTTTCATAACCACATCATCTATCAATTGTTTAATGTAGTTATATGTTTGAGTTAAACATATATTATTAGGTAGTCTCTTACTAATGGAGATTTCTTAACCACTCAAACAAGTGTCCTAGGATGCCAACCTCGATTTGTATACCCCTACCATGGAGTGGGGTTGAAGTAATTTTAGAATATGAATTTTTATGTCAACACTTCCCTAGAGAACCCATGGGGAGGTGGTGAACTCCCATCCATAATCCAAAATACATGAAACAAAGAAAAGTGGAAGGACTTTAGGGTCATTTTGGGGTCACCCAAATCACTCTAATTTTGGGGAGGGCCTTAGAGATTTTCCTTCCATGTTTTTTGGACAAAAGTGATAAATTCAATAAGTGAGAATTTTTTGTCACCCAAGTTCCCTAAAGGGGATGGGGGAGAGCATACATGCAACACTAATCTTGTGAAACAAACACTCAATCAATAAACATAAAAATGAAATATGTCATTAAGTTATCCCCATGGAAATTTTTTATGTTTTAAACTTTGAAAACCAAAAAATAAAGCAAGTACCCAATTTTTAAACACCAAATTTAAATGTGATTTGAATGAATTAAAGTGCTAAAAAACATTTTTATTTAGATTTTGGGTCTTGTAAAAGATGTTAGTTGGTTTACTTGTTACTTGTAAAAAGTGATGTCCTTGAAAATTATCTCAATAAAGCATAAAATCACCTCTTTGGAATAATTGTGTAGCTATGTAATAAACTGTTAACTATGAAATTGTTCTGTCATAAAAACATAGCCAAGATAGAATGATTAAAAACTCATAGTGAACAATTTCATAGGTTATGAATGATTTCATAACTCTATTTGCTGATTTTTATACTCAAGTAGATGGATTCACTACTCAGGGAAACAATTTCATAGTTCAGATGACAATTTTATGGTTCTAGGAAACTTGCAATAAAATATAGAACACACGAATGATTTTGCTATTTTACAGTGATTTTGCTGCTACAAAAATGATTTTGATGCTAAGTAGAATGAATTCGCAGCCTAAAAATGTGATTTTTCTACCCCTAAAAATGATTTCATTGCTACAAAAAATGATTTTGATGCTAAAAATAATGATTTTGTTACTAAAAATAATAAACTCGCTAATTTGTAATAATTTCATAGTTGGCTAAAAAATAAAAAAGGGATTTTTCCTAGGGGATGATTTCATGATTTTTCTCAATGATTTCACCATTTATGTGCTTGATTTAATAGTTTCACAGAGTCAAGGCTAAACCATATTGATTTCACAATTTTTTAAGCCAAATTTCTAGATTTAGTTGATAATTTTGTAATTTTTTTGTGTCAAATTTGCAGTTACACAATCATGAATTCATAAATACGTAGTCATAATCAAAAACATGGAAAAATTAGCAATAAATCATGAAATTAATCTCTACAATGAAGCACATTATTAGCTAAAAAATCTCTCAAGAGACTCCAATCATGATTTTTGGGTGCTTGGTCCCATCGGGCATGCAATCATATGAATAAGGAATATGTAGAGGGGAGGTTAGTTTAGTGTTAGTCCAATAAAACAAAATCAAAATAACACACTAAACACTTAACACATCTATCCTAGACACTAGGGAGAGCATAGGTAACAAAAATATAAATGGAAACATAACTAGAACACAAAATAAATCATTTTTTCACCTTCCTTGGAGCTTCAAATGGCTTGTTAAAGTGGCTTGCTTAGTTTGTGCATCAATAAATCTTGATCAATGGAATTTTATTTGCTTCACCTTTCCTCATAACTTTAGATTGGTTGATTGGCTTATGAATTTGACATGTTAACACTAATAAAAAGAGATTATGAGTAAATCCTAGATAATAACACTACACTATCAAAGCTTATAAATCAATAGTTATGACCTTGTATTTATAGCCTCAAAAGTTAACTCTCACCCAAGGTAAGTTAAGTTGAGTTTAAACATGGAGTGAGTTCAAACTAAACCTAGGTAAGTTGAAGCTAACTTCAATTAAGTTAAAATTTATCATGTAATTATGATTTTTATTTAATAGTCATGGCTCTCAAATTATATATTTTGAGATATTTTGGAAGATCTTGACAACTCATAAAGGCAATGATGAAAAGGCTTGATATTTTGAATTTTGGATATTCTATTTTTAAATATTTATTAATTACAAATGGATAATTTATCTAATAATTTAATATGGCTTAATTATTTAAGGCGTAAGGTGACTGAGAATGAATCCATGAGAGGTTATTATTATGTATAAGCAAGTACCCAAATAAGGATACCTCAACACGATTTTGAGTATTGATGAATGATGCATGGATGAAATTCAGACATTCAATAATTCTTAGGCTTAATTTGCAATGTTTGGTAAAAATTAATCTAAAGTCTAATTAGAAGCCAATTGTGGCTAGAATTGGGTGTCTATAGTTACTGTGTAGTTTTGGTAAAGGTTTCCACATAAACTTTATATTCTAATCTATAACTATTATGGAGTAATTATTACAACAATTTTTAATTTTTTGGACTCATTTTGATGAAATATAAGTTTTTGTATGTGCTAGCTTGTAATTAATGTCTTATTCCATAAAAAATATCAAATTTGGTTTCACTAGCTAATGTAGAGAAATGTATAAATTTATGGAAATTATTCTGAATATAAAATTAATTTTAGATCTGATATTTATCTATAAAATTTAATAAGATTACATGACATAATAGAGGAAAAATAAACCTTTCAATATGTCTAAAAATAATTAATAACAAAAAGTGACATCCAATAGGATGGTATATATCAATATCATGGAAGCAACCCTTCCTAATTGATGTAGGACATGGTGAATTAGACTACATCCAATTATAAACTAATTTTGAGATATTTTAAAAGCAAATAGATAGATAATATAACTATACTACTCATTCAAAGCCATCTTAATCTAATCCATTAGGATATCCTAGTACAAAAATGGTCTTTGATACCTATGACTTTGATTTCCCAATGGAAGATGACAATGAACCTAAATACAATATTAATGAGATCCATGCCTTCCAGTAGTACCATCAGGTTCAGAACAATTAATTTGAGGAACAAGCATCATGTGACTACTTCAAAACCTATTAATAATACTACTACTACTCCTCTTGATCCTAAGGCCAATAACAATCTACCTCCTCTTAAATAAAATGACTAGTTGTAAATATTAGAACACTAAGGAAAAGGAGGGTACAACCTTTTCAAGGATATGAATATGATTAAGGCTAACATAAGCCTTCATATATGATACCAAATCACTAAACAAAGAGAGTTATTGCTCAAGGCTTTGAAAGGAAGGACATATTACAAGTCTAAAGCTACCCATGAAAACTTGATGGTATACAAATATAAACTTGAAGTACCATCATTTCTAATAAATGTCAAAATGTTCAAAAAGAATGTACTTAATTTATTGGTTGACTCTGGAGCCTTAGGCAATGTGATGCCTCCAACTATCTACCAAAATTTAGGTTTTACTCTAGATAAGTCAAAGAGAGTGGTTCTATAACTAGACAAGTCTTTGGTCCCATGTGTCAGAGAATTAAAAAATGTGAATATTTAGTTGACATATGAGCTATGTGTATAATAGATCCTTTATATATTAGTTGTGGACATTCTAGAAGCATACAATCTACTACTAAGTTAGGACTAGTTAAATACATTGAATGGGTACATGGCCATATATTTCTCACACATGTAGCTACCTTGAAAAATAATAGTGATCAAGATCAAGGTAGACTAAGGGCCAAAGATGAGGTACTTGATTATTGAGTACAACATAAATAATGATAAAAATGACATTTCATCTTCACATGTAGGTGTGTATACTTTTACAACCATATAGGAGCTTCATGAACATGAATTTAAAGGTTCTTCTTCATTAAGGACCCTTCATTTTGACAGTGTCATATCAAAACAAGGTTTTGGTATTGGCTTGGCCCTCACATATCTAGAAGGTAAGTAGTTCCTAACTACCTATAGGTTTTTATAACCCAATAATAATAACAAATCTAGGTATGAAGATGTAACTCTAGTTTTATATTTTACACTAAAACATAATGTCAAGTAGCTACAAATCTTTGGTGACTCTAAGTTGGTTGTGAACCAAATCAGAAAAATATATCAATGTAAATTCGCCTATTTAAAGAAGAAAAAAGCATTGATCATGGGATCTAATTGAGTCCTTTGAATATTTCAACATCAAATCCATCCTAAAGGAAGAGAAAAAAATTATAGATTCATTTACAACTTAAGCTACTAATCTAGCACCACTATAGGAGTCTAAAATACATAAATTATTAGTTAAATTGTTTCTTTTCCCTTCTATTCTAAATAGCATGGATAACTTTTAAATGTTTTAGGAATATCAACAAATTATGCAATTCATGAATAGTTTTGAAGATTTTGAAGCCCAGATAATAGATGAAGAATATGTTGAGCCAATGTAGATTGAAGACTTGGGAGAAGATGTCATTTTGAAACTAAAAGAGAACAACATCCCTCTAGGCATGGTCTCCTTGGAAAGATTTTTTGATGTATATTCCCAAGCTCAAAAGTAAAAATAACACAAAATAATAGAGTCTAGTCTCATCAAAGAGAATATGAGAAATAAAGAACATCCCTAATTTATGAATGTGGGCTTGAGTTGCACAAAAAATGAAAATCAAGGTTGGGGAGATTTCTTGCAGAATATAAAGATGTCATTTCATGGAAATATGATGACCTAAAGGTATTGGACCCTAGGGTGATCACTCATACCATTCCCCTGAATATAGAGCATAAGCCTTTTAATCAAATACATAGGCCATTAAATCTAATCCTATAACCTCTCATACAAACTAGAGTACATAAGCTACTAGATGCCATAATTATTTTCCCAATTAAAATTTGACCTAGGTATCCAATCTATTTTTAGTTAAAATAAGAATAGATAAATAAAACTTTATGTCATTTTCAAAAACTTGATCAGAGTGTTAGAAAAGGAATATTACCCTCTATCCTTTTTTAATGAGTTAATTCAAATGGTAAGTGGATTTGAGATGATGTCTTTCTTGGATGGATTCTCAACCTACAATCAAATACTAGTTGAAGTAGAAGATATGATGAATATTTCCTTCACTACCAAGTGGGGGACTTTCACATATAAAAGGGTGTCATATTGTGACCATTGGAAGGTCCAAAGGTGGTTAGATTAGTTATAGGATTTATAAAATTGTAAGTTTTTTATTTAAGAAGTTATAAAGGGTTACTTATAGGATGGTTATAACATAAACTCCAAGAAACTAATCATAGATCCCTCTTTTTGAAGGTCAAACTAATGGCAGACCTTATATTACTATGCATAAGCTTTTAAATGACTTTGTTTTGAGTGCTTATGGAAGAAATATTCAAGAAATACAACATGTTCATGTTTATAATGTGTGTGGTAATTATGAATTTTTTTTGATAATGGTAATCGAAGCATTTTATTAATGAGTTTCAATGTTCTATAAGAATGTTCATTTCCATAACCTATTTCATATTATCTTTCTTAGAAGATATGAGTGTCTAAGTATGCACAACTAGTATGGAAGATTGAATGAATGTTTGGAAATGATGTTTTATATACATTTTAATTCAAGTATCCTATAGGATAATTTTTTACAATAATAGTAAATTATAATTTTTCACTTTTGAGGAATGGTTACAAACTTTGTTTCATGTTTACTGTTCAAAACATGAATGAGAGAGCATTGTATGTGAAGTAAGTCTAAATGAAACATTACTTGACTATCACTATAAATTGGTGTTTTGGTGTTATAAAATATTATTAAGAAGTTATAATACATTTTTAACATATATTTCATGTGGTAAGTGCTTAAACCCTATAAGGGACTATGTTCTAACACACAATTAGAGCAAGATCAAGAGATGTTGATGGAACAAAGGCTTGATGAAGGAAATATAATACTTGGTAAAAGTGTATAGTGATGTAATAGACATAAATCAATGATTATAGTTAGTATAAAGTTGGTTTAAAGTAAAAAATCCTCAAATTTTCCTTCTTGGGTCCCTGCAGATAGTATTAACTCTGTATAAGGCTTTTTAGACCAAATTTAATCTTATAGGAATTCCAACTAGTATAAAATCACAAAAAAAAATTGATTTGATGTGAAATATTTTTTTCTAATATATTTTAGGGTTTTTAAGTTGACAAAGTATGGCAATGTATGGTTAGAGATGACTGTGTATGGTGTAGGGTAAAGAAGACGTAATTAAGCCTAGACATAGCCTAAAGAGGGATTAGAAGAGTGATGCAAGAGAAGAGGTAGCTCATGAAAGGTCATGAAGAGGAGTATCTAGATAGAGGGTGTATGAAAAGGATTTTCTCTCTCAATGCCCTTTTGTACCTAATCATACAAGGAGAAAAAGACAAAAAAAGGCTATTAGCAAAGGAGACCAAATAGAAAGAAATAATAAGAGATAGAAGAGTTATTTTATGATTTTATGATGTTGTAGAGATTGGATAGGTGGTTTAATAGGTATTATTTGATAGAATATAAAATCATTATAACCTTCAAATAATCAAGGAAATTAAGGATCATATGTTGAGGCCTTTAGACCTATGAACCAAGTTTGAGTAATAAGATTGAAGTAGGATAATGGGTAAAGATTCAAGGAAGTGGAAATGTAAATAAGGATAGTGAAATTTAGATGATGAAAGGACATTTTATACATCAATGATAAGTGACTTAAATAATTCAAGATAGGTTAGAGATTCCATAAAGGGATTGATAACCTAGTAAGGACAAATGTACCAAGTGATCAAAGAGAGAAGAGGTTTCAGACAAAGAGTTTCAAGAAAAGGTCAGAGCTATGATCTAGGAATTTGAATCAAGAGAGGATGGTTAGTATGGTGTTAGTTATAAATGAAAACAATAATAAATAAACATACTAACTATCATAACATCTCTAGGCCTAGACACTAGGGAGAGCTTAGTTAACAAACATGAATAAGACACACAACTAAAATGCAAAAGAACCCTTTTTTACCTTCCTTGGATGCTCCAAAATTCTTGTTGGAGTGGCTTTCTCGGCTTGTGCTCATGAAGTCTTCATCAATGAAAATTTGGATACCTCCATCTCTCCTTGTCACCTTTGGCCCAGGTGGTTATAATCATTGAGAAATGTAGGTGGGATGGTGTGTAATGACTTGCCCATAAGTGGTTATAATCATTAGACCCTGATTATGGAAAACATGATAAACTTGGTCGAGGATGATGACAACTTAACATAGAGGGTAATGATGAATTGGAACAACCTACTAGTAGGAAGATGCTCATCCAAATTAATAAAGGTTAAAATTCTTTTATTGTTAATTACTCTATTTGGGATATGATTGGGAGTGAATCAATATATCAGTGTCAAAGAGATGCCACCATTATTGAATAGATTTCTTGAAACTAAGGTTTATTATGGCACATGTCGATAGGCATCATGGTATAACATCATGAGGACTTGGCTGAAATATGCATGTAAATTGACTCCTATAATCCAATACTTAATAGAAAACAATGCACCAATGATAGAAACCATTATGACAATGTAAACATATGAATAGGGATGAATTCAAGTGTAAGTGTGGACAAGGAATCACCTGATGAATAAACATAAACTGAATCAAGGCAATAGTACTGAAAGTAAACAAATAGACAAATAAATAAAACAAGTAGAAATAAATAAACAAACAATGCCAGAGAAACTCTATAAACATTATCTCTAAAAAAAGGGTTACAACTTAACAAATGAATAAAATGGGGGAATAGAAGAAAATAAGGGGGTGGCTGAGCTATCTTCATATTCACTAGGAAAGTGGACACTACCTACATAGTCCTATGGATGTAATATCTAATAAAAAACTTCAAGCCAAATGTATCTCTCCCAGGGAATGGGTAGAATGTGATAACTGACAAAAACAAATATAATGGATGTGATAGAAGAATAGGAATAGTCTTGTAAAATGTCAAGTGTGTGAGAGAAAATATTCTTGTAAAATGTCAAGTGTGTGAGAGAAAAAGGCCAAAAAGGATGGAAAAACTAAATGATAAGTGATTTGCTTATAACTTAGTAAGGGTTCCTAGAATCCTTAAGGCAAAGAAATGGTCAATGTTTTTTGTTCTTTTCTAATGGTTTTCAAATGTTTTTGGAAGTGTTTTGGAGTGTCTCAACTTAATCAAGAATGATGAGACACTAAATGGTTCAATCTCATATGAGATCATGGCTTAATTTGCTCACACAATAGTGAAAGCATGGCTTAGGTTACTCACAAAATGGTGAGAGCATGGCTTAGGTGGCTCACAAAATGGTAGGAGCATTCACACTTAGGTTACTCACAAAATGGTAAGAGCATGGGGAAAAGGGTAACTGAGTTGACCTCAACAAGTATTGAATGCTACCTACTTAGTCCCAAAGTAGGACCTCAATTCAATGTATTTATACCCTTACAGTGGAGAAATTTGAATCATGTAGCAATCAATTCAAATAAAATAGGCATAGTTGGTAAAAAGGAATAATATGACATAGGAAGTGGCAAGTTGGTATGTCAAGGCTTAATGTTTCCCCTAGTTTTCCCATAGATGGTTATAACCAAGACATAATGGCATAGATCAAAGGTACTAATTTTCCCAAAAGTGGTTATAATTAGTAGCAAGATCAGTGGTAAAAAAGTAATAATAAATGAAGGATACAAGTACAGAAACTTCTGTCATACTATCCCAAAATATTATCTCTACCTGAAGAAATTGAACTAACTAATGAAAATGATCAAATACCTTGATGCTAAAAATGTGTAATGAATGGCAAAAACCAAGGTCAAACAGGCTAGTCTTTAGAACATACCATGTTGATAGGTCAAAAATGAAAGGTGGATATGATGAAGAAGACAAATAAGGATGGTATTTGTTTAAAGAAGAATAGTGATAAAATAGCACAACTAAAATGGTCCTAATAGAAAATACAGTTTAACGCTCAAGCACAGTACTAATTGAGATGAATAATAGTCATCGGCTCAGAAAGCTCATCTCCATCTGGTGTGGCAAGTTTGTATGCTCCTGATCCATAATTTACAGTAATGATGAAAGGCCCTATCTAGTTTGGTTTTAATTTCCCTTTATGTTTCTTCTCAGCCGTGGTATTCTTTTGGTTTTCTTTAAGAACAAGATCACTAAGTTCAAATGTTTTATACTTAATACACTAATTATAATGTCCTTTGAGTTGGTTCTAATATGATTGAATATTGTTGAGCATGGCTATGCATTTCTCATTAAGTAGGTCTAGCTCTTGT
This sequence comes from Torreya grandis, assembly GCA_037957365.1. Classification (NCBI taxonomy): domain Eukaryota; kingdom Viridiplantae; phylum Streptophyta; class Pinopsida; order Cupressales; family Taxaceae; genus Torreya; species Torreya grandis. The sequence continues at coordinate 297,349 of JARHVA010005914.1, read as the reverse complement.
AGGTAAGCTACTTGATAGTCATGATCATCTATGACATGTTTGAAAGAGATGTGTAAAGAGGGAAATTCAACCTCAATGGGAAGGTTGGCTTTAGTACCATAAACAAGTGAGTATGGAGTGGCTCCTATGGGGGTATGATGATTGTTATGGTATGCCCAAAGGGCAATGAATATCTGTAAGTGCCAATCATGATCAACATCATTGATAAGATTTTTGAGGATATTGATAATGGTTTTGTTGGATGCCTCAGCCTGACCATTAACTTGAGTGTAATATGTTATAGATAAATGTTGTGTGATGTTATATTCATTACATAATTAGTCTACATCCTTATTTTTGAATGATCCTCCATTATCAGATATAATGTCAAAGAGAATACTATAGTGGCAAATAAAATGGTTGAAGATGAATATGAAAATTTGCTTTCCAGTCACATAAGTGAGAGGTATAGATTCAACCCACTTAGTGAAAGATTCGGTGGTTTTAAGGATATGTTTATGGCCATTAGATGAAGTGGGGTTGATATTCCCAATGATCTCAATTCCCCATGTATAAAATGGCCATGGTGTCAACATCAATTTCAAAGTTTCTACTAGGGCATGAATCATATTAGCATGTCATTGAAATTTGTCACACTTTTTTACATATGTAATGGAATTTACATCCATTGTGTGCCAATATTAACTAGTACATAAGATATTTTTTGATAGGACTACCCCAATATAATGAGCACCACATACTCCTTCATGAACTTCTCTTAATACTAGTGTAGACTCTACCAAAATTAAACAATGAACCAGAGTTCTATCAAAACTATGATGATAAATGGTGGATCATAAGAGAGTATAACAAGTGGAATGATGAATAAAGGCTTTGGTTTGTTTTTGAGATAAATTGGGTGGTATAACTTGGTCATGAAGGTAGTTTTAAAGTGCTAAATACTAGACAGAATTAAGACCAATAATATCGCAAATCATGACAACGGTTAAAGATTCATGAGCTGGTGTTAATAAATTCTTGATGAGGAAATGATACTCTCTATCTTTATCTATTTTTCAAATTAGAGAGTCAATAGTATCCATGGCATCTACCATTCTATTAATATCCCTTGGTATGTGTTTAAATTAAATGTTGGCAATTTGTTCTTTAAGAGTGTAGACCATGGCTTTATATGGAACTAGGTTGTCATCTTTTTTCTAAAAATGATCTGTGACCTGCTTGATGATTAACTAAGAATAAACATAAACTTGGAGATGAGATATATTCCAATGCACTACTTGTCAATGTCCTGAAACAAGTGCTTCATACTTGGCCATGTTGTTTATACAAGGAAAGCTGATTTTGAATGATTTGTGGATTAGATCCCCCTATGGTGTAATAAATAATAGGCCTAGCCTTAATCCATGTGCATTAAATGATCCATCAAAATATATTCTTCCAAGGTTGCTCTTCAAGGGTTGTGCCAATGAGGATCATTATGGATTCATCAAGAAATTGAAACATGAGTCACCATGTGTCTATGAGAGGTGCTTCAACAAGTTGATATGTAAGAACTTGTCCTTTGATTGCCTTCTAATTGACATACTCTATGTCAAAATCACTGAGAATAATGATTCATTTAGTCATTCTTCTTTTCAAAACTATTTTAGATAGTAGATACTTGAGTGGATCTACATTTGAAATGACCATGGTCTTATTATTCAACAAGTAATGGCACAATTTTTGAACTGTGAAGACCATGGCCAAACAAGCTTTTTCAATAGATGCATAATTATTTTATTATGTAACCAAGGTACATCTTGGTAGTATATGACATGATCTTTTTTATTTTCATCATGTTGAGCCAAGAGTGCCCCCAGAGCATGGGTTGTAGATGATAGGTATAATAAGAATGGCCTTCATGGCATAAGAGGTAATAAAATAGGCAAATTAACAAGATGGTCTTTGAGTTATTGAAAAGCTATTTGGTAGTGATCATCCTAGTGAAATGTAACTCCCTTATTCAAAAAGTGTGTAAATGGATGGCACTTTTTATCTAACTGAGAGATGAAGCATCAAATTGACTGGATCTTACCCTAAAAACTATGAAGTTTCTTTAAATTAGTTGGTGGTGGCATCTTGGTCATATCATGGACTTTAGCCAAATCAACTTCAATACCTCTACAAGACATGATGAATCCAAGTAATTTTCCTAAAGTTATACCAAACACACATTTATTTAGATTGAGTCTAACTTTATACTCTTATAATCTTTTAAATATCTTACGCAACACTGTTGGATGGTCAGCCCTAGTTTTGGCTTTTCATAATATGTCATCGACATAGTCTTTAATAATATCATGCATCATATCATGGAATATGATAATAATGGCCATTTGATATGTAGATCCAAAAATTTTAAGGCCAAATGGAATTACCTAATAACAAAATGTTCCCCAGAGAGTGTCGAACACTATTTTATGTTGGTATTTTAGTGCTATTTTGATCTAGTTGTATCCTTAAAAGCCATCCATGAGTGAAAGCATTTCATAAATTTTCATGGATTCGATGATCATGTTGATATTAGGTAAGGGAAAATTATATTTTTGACAAGTGTTGTTGATGTCTCAAAAATTAGTACAACTTATGATCCCTTCAGGCTTTTTACTAATGGGTACCACATTTGAGATCCATTCTGAGTAGTAATGGATTAGATATATCCTACTTCCAATAGCTTTTCCAACTCTTTCTTTACCAATAAAACAATGCAAGGAAGCATCTTACATATATTTTTTTTACCAATTTGGCATCAGGATTAACCATAAGGTGGTGCAGAACCAAGGTGGGGTCTAAACCTAGAATGTCAGAATAGGCCCATGCAAAGATATCTACAAATTCTCTTAATAGACTGGCCTTTATCTTTACTTTTTCCCTAGTTATAAAGCACCTCAAAGAGGTTTTCACTTGTGTACCTCAATGTTTTACTTTTTTTTTTGTCTAAGGGTGTTTGCTCACTCTCCAAAATAGGTTGTAGGATCCAATGTGATTCTGAATCTTGATTTGTGATCTCCCAATAGAACATTATCTCTAATGCCTAATAAATCATAGAATGCCTCATCATTTTGGTAATCATCAATCAGTAGACTAGATTCTTATTGGTCCCAATCTATCAATTGGAGTTAATATAATGGAAAAGGGTTATGGTGAATGGCCAGGGTAAGGGTATAAATGACATTGTTATCAAACAAGTTGGTTTCAGCTAGGTTATCAAATGTGAGGCTATGATCAGACTCTGCTTCACTATCGACATCATCATTACTGGTCACTAGTGATTGAGTTTGAATAAGATATGTGGGATCACCCCCAAGTGATTTAAATCCAAGTCCATAAGGTCTTGCATAATTAGTCATAGAAATTGGCTCAATGGTTCCTTATTGATTTAGTCTGAGGCCTCTCCCTTCATAATTGTGATGCTCCATGATCTTACCAGGAATAGGATACTTTTCACTTTTATAAAAATCAGTTTGGTTGTCATTATATAACCATGATTCATCCCCTTCAAGAGGGTTGGGTTCTAGGATAGATGATGGTACAAATGTGACAGGTCCCTTATCTTTGTTCTTTTGTTGCCAATGCATATGTGGGGTGAATTTAAGTCACCCAGAGGCTTTTAGATTATGAGGAAGTTTAGAAATATGAAATGTATCATGGGTCACATACTACCTTGATCCATTATCTGAAATGGTGAAATGATTGGAAGCTTCAGGAGGTAGCATGTGGGAAAGGGAATCCAAGGTATTAAGATCTATAAAATTATCTAGTGAAGGATTAATAAGTATAGCCTTTCCTTTATCCTGTTTGGAGCTTAGATTCATGTCATACTAATAATTTTAGCTTTGAAATTCAGCCTCAAGATGTTTGTAGTATTCATATGGATGTAAATCTCCTAGAATATTCACTTCCATCCCTAAGTGGGAAATCTTGATACATTGGTGTAGCATTGATGGGAATGCACAAATATCATGTAACCAAGGCCTGTCTAGAAGCATATTGTATGATAACTCAAGATCAAGCATGTGGAAAAGTGTATCATGGGTTAAAGGCCCAATGATAACTAGTAAACTAATGGTGCCTTGTGATTCTCATTCATGATTCTCATAGGCTTTGATGGTTATTGTTTATGGCTAAAGATCTATCATTATGTACCCAAGAAGCTTGATGAGCTTTAGAGACACTATGTTGAGGACTGATCTATTGTCTATAAGGACATGTTTCATTTTATGCCATCTTATATAAACTTCTATGTATAATGGATTATTATGGAGTGGGTCATGGGAAGACATATCACTTTGGTTGAATGTGACTTGTTGGGCTAGAGCTATGTGTCCAATCAATGCTTGAAATTTATCAGGGGATATGTCACTAGTAATAATGGATTAGATTAAAAACTCATTCAAGATGTTCTTGTGGATTATTGATGTTCATAGCAAATCTAAAATATAAATTTGTGTTGGTGTCTTTTGTAATTGTTCCAAAATATCAAACTTCTTATCTTGGTTAGGAGTGACTAGTTTATTCTGAGGCTAAATGATTGGTTGGATGATGGGAAAAGTGGTGGATGGTTGTGGGCCTGGGATAGTAATCTTCAAATTTCAAGTTGTGATTTCAAAAATGGGATGAAATACTAAACCATTACTTCTAACAAATATTGGCAATGGTGTGGGACCAGATAGGACAAGTCTCAGTTGCTAGTGTTCTCATATGTGGTCACATGGCAAGGATGAGTTGTTGATGTAAGGTCCAAAAGAGGAAGTCCTAGTTTTTTGGTTTTCCTGTATGCACTTCCAAGTCAAAAAATGATTATCCATGTAATTTGGCTGAATTTTTTTGTTTAGCAATGGTCTAGGTTGATTAGTGCTCGGTCGAGGATTAATGGAGATGGTATTAATGCTACCCCAAACAATATGACCTACAACCCTATTATAGTCACGTGTAACTACATGGTAGGTTTATTGGGTGTTACCATTTTGACCTTTGGTTTTTTCCATCATTCTATCATTATGGGTTTTTCTATTGATTTTGTTGATTTTACTAGTTTGGCCTTTGATTTTGATACTGTTGATTTTGTTGTTGTACTAGCCATTGTTGTTATTGCTGATTATTTTACTGTTGATTATTATGTCAAGGAAATGGGTTTTGATAAATCCCAAGAGTTTGATTGAAAGTAGAAGTAACATTATATAATGTTATCTCCCTATTCTCCAACATATTATCAATTAAATTATATAATGTTATCTCCATATTATCAATCAAAATAAAGAATGCATTACAGATAATGATTTGGTATAGGCCAACTAATCAAATTAGTGGTATCGAGCTTGTGAAATATACATTCAATAGTTTCTCTTAGGTCACTAAAGACATGACGTGCAGGGATGGTTCTCCTAAGAGGAGGGGTTTACAATGGTAAAGGCTACTATATTTATTATGTAGGTCTTGGTTTTTGTGCTTGCATCATTGGTTAGAGAGGTTTTTGGGTAGGAGTAGGATGGAAGTTTGGTGTAGATGATATTTTCATCATTTGGACATGATGGGATTTGGTTACTCCATTTCTCATAACATTCATATTATGGTTGAATTGCTTTAGTCTTTCTTGGTTATTGGCATGTGTTGGTTGCAATGCTTGCACTTGAATAAGATGTTGATGTTGGCCATTTATATGATTGATACCTTGATTTTGATTAGTTGAATTAATATTGAAGACTCTTTTATTGATGATTCCCCACTTGATCAACAAAACTTTATCAATGATCTCTTTGAACGTATATGCACATTGTAGTTCCAAGTGATAAGCTATCTCACTATGCAAATTTTTAGTAAACATAATGGCTAATTATTTATCTAGTAAATTATGGGTGAAATAGATTATAAGGGCTCTCCATCACTATAAATAACTTGTAAAACTTACACCAGCTTTTTGATTTTCTTGTGTCAAATCCACTAATGAAATCTCATGCTTGAGATTATAGGAAAAGTGTTGCACAAACTTATCAAAAAGACAATCAAAATATATTAAGAAATATGTGGTCAAATTTAAAAACCACTCCAGGGCTTGTTTAGCCAATCTCCTTGCAAACAAAAACAAAATGTATATATTGCTATATGCCACTGGTTAACATGTAACAAAGAATTTGGTCAAATCAGCTTTAGGGTCACCTTTCCCTTTGTATTTGCTGAATTTTAGTGGTTCGTATCTTGGAGAAAATAGTATATGCAAATACTCCATGTTGAATGGATAGGAACACATGTCATCTAATTTGAACATTTTAGTCTATTTCCTAGCCTAAATGGTAGCAATTACATCCTTCATCTATTGCAATTCTTGGGATAGGAAACTAGAAGGAACATTGGTTTGAGGGAGAATATGGGTTTGGGTAGATGGTTGGGAGGTCACAAGTGGGACACTTTGGCTAGGGTATGATGGAGATATCTATTGGGGAATATTGGTTTGGTTGGGGAATGGACCAAGAATATGCATACGTGGATTAGGATGTACATGAAATTGCACATTTGGTTGCACGATATTCTAGTTTGGGTTGGTGATGAAGGTTTGACTTAGAGGATTTTGTGGTTGGGATGGAGGGATATAACTTTATTTTGCCTACTACAATTAAAAAGGGACATGTTATTGACTAATCAAGCCTTACTGTTAAGTCATAACTTGTGGTCCGAGACCCTATCTCTAAATTTTTGACACATTTTGAACTAATGATTATCTAGTAGGTACTTGAGAAACATATGGACCTCCTTGTTACATGAATCTCTATGAGGAAGTGAAATCAGGTTATAGATTCAACATCTATCACTGACCAATATTTACATGTTATTGACTAGTCATTGCTTGGTTGGAATTTGTATATTAGTCTACAACTAAAGAAGTATGTTCATCGTTACCTGGCAAGGTGGAACATTAGTTACCCCTAATTGAGGTGGCAATGTTTTTGTCCTCTATTGAGTTGATACACTAGATTGTGTCTGCTATTGTGGAATACTAATCATTACTTATTAAGGAGGAGTAGGATTCATCAAATTCTATCATTGAGCATATAACTTTACACCAAAATAGCTTAGAAATGATGTTTATGACCTCTCTATTTATAGATTTTTGAGATTGATCAGAATCAACCTGAACTATCTGTTGTCTCCCAAAAATAACAGTCATTTTTGGAACAACATTTGAATTATTTTGGTTTTAAAAACCAAAATTGTATCTTCCATTTTCAAAAATTTGTCTTAGATATTTAGATTTCTCATTCTCAAAACTTCTCAAAAAATCTACAGACTTTGCAAGTCAAGTTCAAATGGATTTTACATGTTGATTTCTACGAACTTTGTATTTTCAGTTTCTACAGGCAGGTTCATTTATACAGGTTCAAAGACTTCTACAGGTGGTTTTTAGTCAAAATAATTGATCTTCAACATTTGTTCATTTTCCAAGATTGTTTCAGAGTTTTGGTTCAAGTGAAAATCTTCATCGGCAATCATCTGAGTTTAAAAAGGAATTTGAACCATTGAATTGAACCATTGAACCATTTTGGTTCAAAGGTTCAATGGATTCAAGGTTCATAAAGTTCATGTTCGATAAGAGTTAAGCACTTCAAAATGGTTCAAAGTTCATTCGCTTCAATTGGTTCATCAGCTTTAAGAACATTTGGCCAAATCATTTAATTGAACCATTGAACTGAACCATTGAACCATTTCGGTTCAAAGGTTCAATGGGTTCAAGGTTCAATGACAGGTTCAACCAAAAGAACAATTCAATGGTTTAGTTCAACCAAGTAGTTCAATGCTTTATTTCATTCAGTTGGTTTATTATTTTAGTTCATCTTTTGGTTCAACATCTATAGGTTCAACAATAGGGGCTCGGCACGCTTCATTGAACCATTGAACCAATTCAATGGATTAGTTTAACGGATTGGTTCGATCAAATGGTTCAACTTTGGTTCAAAGGCAAGTTCAACATCTTGATTCAATGCTTAGTTCATTGGCTTGTTTTATTCATTAAACCATCAGCTTGAACCATTGGCTTGAACCATTTTAGTTTAAAGCCTTGGTTCAATGTCAAAGTTCATTGGATGGTTCATCATCTTTTGGTTCAAAAAGACTTGGCATGCTTCATTGAACCATTGAATCGGTTCAACTAATGGTTCATTGTCCAAGTTCAAAGGGGTGGTTTAATGTAAAAGAAGGCTTTCTGAAGGACAAGTGCCCTTGCGGAGGGCACTCAATCAAGAAAAGCACCTTTCTGGAGGATCATTTTTCTAAGAAGCCGAAAGGTAATTCTTTCGGATTTTTGTTCGAAGGAATTCCTTTAGACAAAAAGTCTGAAAGAATTCCAAATGGCTAAAGGACCCCAAAGAAATTTTCAAAGAAATAAATGCAGGCAAAATCCGAAGACTTGTTCAAATAATTCTATGGACTTTTTATCCACGAGAATTTTCCCCAGACTTTTTGTCTGCAAGAATTTTCCACGGGACAAATGTTTGCAAAATTACCCGTGGGAAGATTTCAAATCAAACACCTGGGAATAATCCCTAGGGAGACATTCGCGAGGAACATTTGCCCGAAGGATTTGTCTGCGGGGATTGCTAAAACCAAAGGGTTGCCAAAGGACCCCAAAGGGTAGGTACCCTTGCGGGGGACTCTTGGTGGCTGAAATAAAGGACTATTCAAACACAGGTCATTTCTCAAAGCTTGAAAGGATAAGTTCAAGCTGAATGGGTAAGGCTGAAAGCCAAAAGAAGACCAAGGGGTGATGCCCACAAAGACGTCAAATTCAACATAGCTGAATAGCCGTTGGAAGCATATTGACGGGCATGTAAAAGTCAATTTTAAAGATAGTGAAATAGCCGTTGATCCTTTGATCCACAGACCCAGATGCATTTCCAGAATTCAAGACAAAAAACCAGCTAAAAGCAAGGAAAGATAGAATAATGAATCAATTCAAGACCCAATTCAAGTAATCTGGAAAGGAGGAAAGATGAAGACAAGATCAGACCGACAGCTGGACATTAAAAGTTGTAATCTTTCAATTGCATAGCTTATTCATCTACATTGAAACGATCAAATGGTTAAAAGGCCCCAAAAGTTCCAGCTTATCTTCCCTAACATTTCCCAGCACATCATGATGTATTACTGTTCTCGAGTCCTTCTTGAAGTGGCTATATAAGGGACTTTCTTTCATTGTAAAATCATCTTCTTTTTGACAATCTAAACGAAACTCTGCCAAAATTGAGAGGCATCATTGAGACTTTGTGCTCAGTCTGTTGATCATATTTTGTAATGGAATAAGAAAGCAAGGGAATTTTTTAGGCTTTGTGCTGTGAATTCTTTGTGGTTAAGGAAACTATTCTTATGATTATTTCCTTGATTTATCTTCTGTTTCATTGATTTAATAAGTAGGATTAGTAAAATTAGTCAGGAAGGTGTCCTGAAGAATTAATTATGGAGAGACTTTGTACCCCCATAGCTGCCTTTAGTGCGTTTGCTTTTCATTGCTGTGTAAAGGACTCTGAGAAGACTTTGAGCTTTCATTTCCCTTCGTATATTACTCTTAAGCATTTCAGGAAAAGACTTTGAGCTCTGTTTCGATTTGCTGGTTACCATACTTCAGTTACATTTTGATTTTATTTCCAAGGATATTCTTATGGCTGACTGAATAGTTTTTCCTAAAAGAAGAGGAGAGTTGTCTTTCATTCCTTGAGTTTTTCCTTTGTTTTGTATACATCGTCTCTGAAGAAAGAGAGATGGATGCCTGGTCCTACCCTTGAGTATTATTTTATGTTTATACATATACATAGCATATCCACAGGGAACCTCCCCTTGATGAGAGGAGAGAGTAGTCTCCTTTTGATGTGATAAACTTACACATTAGGATGACTAATCTTCTTGCTTTGGCTGATAAGACCTATTTTGTTTACTAGTATGCTGATAGAAAAAATATTCAACCAACACTATCTACCTCAGGATTGAGATGTGTGGCTAAAGATTAATACAATTTTGTAATTAAAATTGATAAATAGGCTCATCAATATTTGGGATAGAGGAGCAATTAAGAGGCATAGAGGGCATGAATCTTGATATTTGTGGCATTTATGACCTAGGGATGTCTTCCCAAGAAATGAGGTCTCTTGATGATGCAGATATTCCATATTCATTTCTAAAAATAAGTATTCAACAAGTTTCCATGGAATTATTAATTATGCCTTGATTTGGGTTAATTAGCTCTTAAGCATGTTTAAGTACTTTGTGCACAAATTACTCAAATTGATCGGAATGCCTTGTTATTAGTCCAAAATTTGACTGGATTAGAATTGAACGGTAATGTCAAATGTGTTGGATCTATTATTTCATTTAGGATGTTTCCAAAAATAAATAAAAAATGCACAGGTCTTATGCAAAAGATTTTATAGAGAAGAGTATCTAGAGCACTTAGGTGTGAAATTGGCATTTTGAATCAGAATGATCTAACCAAAGTTAGCTAGCCCATAAATTGCCTTGCTCCATTTAGAGATATCTTGTCTAAAATCAGCACTTGAATATGTCAGTTTGACATCATTTAGTGTGTTTTAGTGTTTTTAAGCCAAATTGTAAATTTTGGGCAAAAATTGGCCAAAAGCTTAATTAGAGGTTATCGGTGGCCAGATTTAGGTGTCTATAGTTTGATCATATTTGGGAAGGCATTACAAGCTATAATAATAGTGACATTTTCTCAAAGAATGAAAAAGTCTTGTATACCTAAAACTATAATGATGATAAACTTACTATATAATGCCCCCTCAAGGGAATGGTTGGCACAAGTAGGTCGACAAAAGATCCCTAAAAAATAATCTAACTAAGGTGACCAAAGAAAGGAAAGAGGAGGGGGTGAAAACATAATTATACTAAAAAAGTTGTCAAAATCATTAAAAATACAAGTGGGATGGTGTACAATGGTTTATCCAAAGGTGAGTATAGGCATTGTACTCTAATAGTGGCAACATGGTATGATAACACAATGATTTACCCAAAGGCAGTTATAATCATCAAGAAGATGGAGCTGCCCCAGTTAGGATAGACAAAAAAGATAATAACATGCCCCTATATAGGCATAAAAAGTAAAGTGGTGACAACACAATGATTTGCCTAAAGGTGGTTATAATTATTCAGAAATACAGGTGGGATGCTATACAATGATTTTCCCATAGGCAGTTATATTCATTAGACCTCAATTATGGAAAATATGATAAACTTGGTTGAGGATGATGAAAACTTAAAATAGAGGGTAATGATGAATTGGAACAACCTACTATTAGGGAGATACTCATCTAAACTAATAAATGTTGAAATTCTTTCATGTTTAATTATTGTGTGTGGGATATGATTAGGATTGAATCAGGATACTGGTGCTGAAGAGATTCCATCATTGTTGAATAGACTTATTGAAGCTAAGGTTTGTTTTATAATGTGTCGGTAGGCATCATGGTATAACATCATGAAGACTTGGCTAACATATGCATGAGGACTGACTCCCATAACCCAATACTTAATAGAAAACAATGTACCAATGATAAAAATCATGATGACAATGTAAACATATGAATAGGGATGGATTCAAGTGTAAGTGTGGGTAAGGAATCACCCATTGAACACACATAACTAAATCAAGGAAATAGTGATGAAATAAAACAAATAGGCACATAAATAAAATAATAAAGAAACAAATAAAGACATACTCAATAGAAACCATATGAATATTGCCCCCAAAAAATAGGTGACAACTTAACAAATGAACAAAATGGGGGAATAAAATAAAAAGAAGGAGGTGGTTGAGTTGTCTCCATATGCACTAGACAAGTGGATGCTACCTACATAGTTCCATAGATGTAATATCTAATAAAAACTTTAGGCCAAATGTAGTTCTCCCAGGGAATGGGAAGAATGTGATAACTAAAAAAAACAAATAGAATAGATGTGATAGAAGAATAGGAATGGTTTTGCAAAATGGCAAGTGCATGAGATAAAAAGGCCAAAAAGGATGTGGAAACTAAATGACAAGTGATTTTCTTGTAACTTAGTAAGGGTTCCTATAATCCTTAAGGCAAAGAAGTGGTCAATGTTTTTTTTCTTTTCTAACGATTTTTCAAATGTTTTAGAATTATTTTGGAGTGTCTCAATTCAATCAAGAATGATGAGACACTAAATGGTTCAATCTCATAAAATGGTAAGAGTGTTTACACTTATTTTTATCACAAAATGACAAGAGCGTGGCTTAGATTTCTCACAAAATGTTGAGAGCGTGGCTTAGGTTGCTTGAAAAATGGTGAGAGTGTGGCTTAGGTTACTCATAAAATGATGAGAGCATGGGTAAAAGGGTGACTGAGCTGACCTCAACAAGTATTGAGCGCTACCTACATAGTCCCAAATTAGGACCTCAAGTTACTGTAATTCCACCCTTACAGTGGAGGAATTTGACTAGTGTAGCAAGCAATTCAAATAAAACAAACACAGTTGGTAAAAAGGAATAGGACAACATAAGAAGTGGCAAGTTGTTATGTCAAGGCTTAATGTTTCCCCTAGTTTACCCATATGAAGTTATAAACAAGACATAACAACATAGATCAATGGTACTAATTTTCCCAAAGGTGGTTATAATTAGTAGCAAGACTGGTGGTAAGAAAGGAATAACAAATGAAGGATACAACTACCAAAACATCTATTACACTATCCAAAAATACAATCTCTATTTAAAGTTCTTGAACCAACTGATGAAACTAATCAAATACCTTAATGCTAAAAATGTGTAATGAATGGCAAAAACCAAGATCAAATGGGCTAGGCATTAGAACACACTGGGCTGATAGGTCAAAAGTAGAAAGTGGATACGACAAAGAGGACAGATAAGGATGGTATTTGTATAAAGAAGAATAGAAATAAAATTTCATAATTAAAATGGTCCTTATAGACAATACACCCTATCACTCAAGCATAGTACCTCTTGAGATGACTAATATTCATCAACTTGGGAATTTCATCTCTGTCTAGTGTGGTAATCTTGTATGCTCCTGATCTATAATCTATAGTAATGATGAAAGACCCTATCCAATTTGGTTTGAATTTCCCTTTATGTTTCTTCTCAGCTGTGGTATTCTTTTGGTTTTCTTTAAGAACAAGATCACCAAGTTCAAATGCTCTATACTTAACATGTTGATTATAGTGGCCTTTGAGTCAGTTCTGATTTGCAAGGCACAAGTTGGCACTTGATTATTTAATTCTTGTGATTGTGTGCTTGATAAAGCATTTAGTTTAGGATTAGAGGTAACTTATTTTGGTTGGGACGTAGGAGTTCCCTCCCCTTGATATTGTGAACCAATCATGGTATTAACTAAAGGTACTTATTATTGTGTATTATTTATTGATGCAGTTAAACCACTTTGGCTTGGACTAGAAGACATGGCATGTTATTCACTTTATTTGGTACATTGTTATTTATAGAAGCCATAGTCACATATTCAAAATATGGGACATTGTACATGCCACCAACTAAAGTGATTTATGCAAATGGGTTTATACCTAAACTACATTGACTTGTGAACTCAATTATTACTCATGTTGAAGAAGCTAACTCTATGGGTGGAGCATTGGACACGGTCATGGCTTTAAAATTGTGAACTAGATTAAATAATTTTGATATGCTTGTTGAATTTATATGAAGTGGTCCTCCATGAGTCCCATTATTTTAACAATCATATTTGGGTCTTTATATAAAATTGGTATGAGTACTTGAGGATGGATAGTAGAGGCTTGTTTAATGGTTTGGTTATAAGTCATATTGAGAGGCACTCTAACTAGACTAGGAAAATTTTCATGTAAAAAGTTGGCCAAAAATTTGGCCCCTACCTCTATAGATCTAACTAAAACCTCATCATTATTTTTAATCAAGTGATGATCAAAAAAATAAGGATCATATGTCGATGGCATAATAAAATAATATGATTGTTATTGAGTTTGTTCTATAACTGATGGTATGCTAGCAAGATATTGCATGATTTTCTCTTAGTCTTGTTTTGAATATAAAGGTGTGTTAACCAAATAATGGGCTAATAGATCTTGACTTTGTTTACTAGATTGAGTAGTGTAAGGAGGATAAGGATCCATCTCACAAACTACATCATCGCTATAGGGGTCTTGAACAAATTCATCATTCATGACCATGTTATCATAACATGGATTGTACATAGCTCCACTAAAAGTGTAATGAGACATATCCAAATAAATGACTAATGTTTCACAAAAATAGGTATAGATTTATACAAACTCTAAAACATAAGGTTTAAAATACAAATAATCCAAACTTGGTCTAGGGATGGAGTTATTTCTCCAAAATGGTCAAATGTCAAATTGGGCTAAAAATAGTCTAATGTCAAATGTCTAATGTTGAATGTCTTACACAGATGGCCAAATGGATGAATAAAAACTGAATTCCAAACTTAGGGTAAAAGTTTTCAAACAATTCTAAGCTAGGTATAAAAGACAAAAAAGGTCTCTAGGTCTTTTAAGAACAAGGAACAAAAACTAGGCTCAAAACAACTAGGTCTAAGAAAAATGGTAAGATGTTAGGAATCCTGAAAACATGACATAAGAACTAGACTTAAAACAAAAAAAAGAATAAGGCAAAAAATCTAGACTTTGAAACAACATTAGGTTAAATACAAAATAATATTTGCCAGGTCTTTTGGGAACATGGCACAAAACCTATACTTGGCACAAACTAAGTCTAAAAGGAAAGATAATTAATCTAACAAATTTGAAACATTTTGAATCAAACTAGGCAATCATATTCAAACATAAAATTGACCTTTGGAAAAATATATTAGACTTTAGGCATATGAAAGATAGACCACTTCTCCAAATCTAGGCACAAAAATAGTCTTTAAATCGATCATGAAATTAGTCTTAGTTTCACAACCCAAAAATGATAGATAAATGTCTAAGCCAAAATTATGTGAGGCATAGACATAAACCAATCAATTTTTGAATCTTAACTTATCAAGGCTAATTGTGAACTTTATTTAGAAGGCAATACTTTATTTTGAAATAGACAACAAGCTTAGACAAAAATAAATGACATGATGGTACTAGGCATTTAGATTGAGAAGGCATGTATGGCTTCAAGATTACAATTAAACATAAGGCAATAAGTCTTTGAAACAATGTGAGTAGTGGAACATCACTAATGTGCTATAAAGGTATGAAAAATGATTTGTTTCAAAAAATGTTAAGGCACAAGACTTGGAATTAAATGGGTAGCATAACGATGCCCCTTTCAAACAATTGACACAAACACAAATATTTGACAAATGACTAAGGCAAAATGTGTGATGTCAAATAGACGGCATAAAGCCTTTTCAAACAAATGAGTGATGTGAAAACATGATTTTTTTTGGATTTGTTATGAAAAATAAATAGTTTTGACTCAAGATAATTTAATTAATAATAAAAAATGACAATATCACCTAAGTGTAATATCTTAAATACTAAAAGCTAACAAGGTAGCTTCGTACTATCAAATTCTATATATATACTTACATTTGAGAAAATATTTTGTTGTTAATCAAAAAATTAAAATGTGTATGAAAAGTAGGGTTTTTAGGCCCCCTCTTCTCTTAATAGTTCATATGGAAACATGGAACTTTGGGCTACTCACTATGCCTTAACCGTATATCCATGAAAGTGGGGTTGTCAAAACTATTAATGTTCATTCATTTCTAAATGATAACTTATGTGTGGTTAACACTAGGACACAACACATCATTTAGATCTATGTTAACTAGCTTGTTATTAAAAGGTCTTGTCCTTGTCATAACCACATCATCTATCAATTGCTTAATGTAGTTATATGTTTGAGTTAAACATATATTCTTAGGTAGTCTTTTACTAATGGAGATTGCTTAACCACTCAAAAAAGTGTCCTAGCATGTCAACCTCAATTTGTATAACCCTACCATGGAGTGGGGTTGAAGTGATTTTATAATATTAATTCTTAGGTCAAAACTTCCCTAGAGAACCCATGGGGAGGTGGTGAACTCCCTCCCATATGCTAAAATACATGAAACAAAGAAAAGTGGAAGGACTTTAGGGTCATTTTGGGGTCACTTAAATCACTCTAATTTTGGGGATGGCCTTAGAGACTTTCCTTCCATGTTTTTTGGACAAAAGTGATAAATTCAAAAAGTGAGAATTTTTTGTCATCCAAGTTCCCTAAAGGGGATGGATGGAGAGCATACACGCAACACTAGTCATGTGAAAAAAACACTCAATCAATAAACATAAAAAAGAAAACTCTTGAGTATTTAACTAAAGTGTGAGTTAATTTTTATAGCAAAAAATGAAATATGCCATTAAGTTTATCCCCATGGCAATTTTTTGTGTTGTAAACTTTGAAAAACAAAAAATAAAGCAAGCACCCAATTTTTAAACACCAAATTTAAATGTGACTTGAATGAATTAAAGTGCTAAGAAACATTTTTATTTAGTTTTTGGGTCCTATAAAAGATGTTATTGGGTTTACTTGTTGCTTGTAAAAAGTGATGTCCTTGAAAATTAGCTCAATAAAGCATAAAACCACCTCTTTGGAATAATTTTGTAGTTATGTAATAAATTGTTGACTCTGAAATTGTTCTGTCATAAAAACATAGTCAAAATAGAATGATTAAAAACTCATAGTGACCAATTTCATAGGTTATGAATGATTTCATAACTCTATTTCATGATTTTTCTACTCAAGTATATGAATTCACTACTTAGGAAAACAATTTCATAGTTCAGGTGACAATTTATGGTTCTAGGAAACTTGCAATAAAATATAGAACACACAAACAATTTTGCTGCTGAAAAAAATGATTTTGATGCTAAGTAGAATGAATTCATAGCCTAAAAATGTGATTTTTTTAGCCCTAAAAATGATTTCATTGCCACAAAAAATGATTTCGATGCTAAAAATAATGATTTTATTACTAAAATTAATAAACTCACTAATCTGTAATAATTTCACAGTTGGCTAAAAAATAAAAAAGGGATTTTTCCTAGGGGATGATTTCATGATTTTTCTCAATGATTTCACCATTTATGTCTTTGATTTCATAGTTTCATAGGGTCGAGGTTAAACCATATTTATTTCACAAATTTTTAAGCCAAATTTCTAGATTTAGTCTATAATTTTATAATTTTTTGTGACAAATTTGCAATTCCACAATCATGAATTCATAAATATGTAGTCACAATAAAAAACATGGAAAATTTAACAATAAATCATGAAATTAATCTCTATAATGAAGGACATTATTAGCTTAAAAAATCTCTCAAGAGACTCCAATCATTATTTTGGGGTGCTTGGTACCATCGGGCATGCAATCATATGAATAAGGAATATATAGAGGGGGGGTTATTTTAGTGTTAGTCCAATAAAACAAAATCAAAATAACACACTAAACACTTAACACATATAGCCTAGACACTAGGGATAACATAGGTAACAAACATACAAATGGAAACACAACTAGAACACAAAATAAATCATTCATTCACCTTCCTTGGAGCTTCAAATGGCTTGTTAAATTGGCTTGCTCAATTTGTGGATCAAGAAATCTTAATCAATGGAACTTCATTTGCTTCACCTTTCCTCAGAACCTTAGATTGGCTAATTGGATTATGAATTTGGCATGTTAAAACACATTTAAAAATAGATTATGAGTAAATCTTGGATAATAACACTACACTATCAAAGCTTATAAATCGGTAGGTATGGCCTTGTATTTATAGCCTCAAAAGTTAACTCTCATCGGAGGTAAGTTAAGTTGAGTTTAAACATGGAAGGAGTTCAAATTAAACCTAGGTAAGTTGAGGGTAACTTCAGTTAAGTTAAAATTTATCATGTAATTGTGATTTTCAATTAATAGTCATGGCTCTCAAATTATATATTTTTAGATATTTTGGAAGATTTTGACAACTCATAAAGGTAATGATTAAAAGGCTTGATATTTTGAATTTTGGAATTTCTATTTTTAAATATTCATTAATTACAAATGGATAATTTATCTAAGAATTTAATATGGTTTAATTAGTTGAGTCAATTTGATTAGAATTTTATCTCTTTTAATATTTGATCAAGTACCCCACATAATGGGTCTATAGGCCAAATTGCTAGTTGTTAAGTCGTAAGGTGATTGAGAATGAATCCATGAGAGGTTATTATTGTATATAAGCTAGTACCCAAATAAGGAAACCTCAACATGATTTTTAGTATTGATGAATGATGTGTGGATCAAATTGGGACATTCGGTGATTCTTAGGCTTAATTTTCAATGTGTGGTAGAAATCAATCTAAAGTCTAATCAAAAGCCAGTTGTGGCTAGAATTGGTGTCTACAGTTACTATGTAGTTTTGGTAATGGTTTCTACATAAACTTTATATTCTAATCTATAACTATTGTGGAGTGATTATTACAACAAATTTTAATTTTTTGGACTCATTTTGATGCAATATAAGTTTTTGTATGTGATAGTTTGTAATTAATGTGTTTTTCCATAAAAAATATCAAATTTGGTTTCACTAGCTAATGTAGAGAAATGTATAAATTTATGGAAATTATTTTGAATATAAAATTAAATTCAGATATGATATTTATATATATAATTTAGTAAGGTTACATGACATAATAGAGACACAATAAATCTTTCAATAGGTCTAAAAATAATCAATAACAAAAAGTGACATCCAATAGGATGGTAGATATCAATATCATGGAAGCAACCCTTCCTAATTGATGTAGGACATGGTAAATTAGACTACATCCAATTATAAACTCATTTTGAGATATTTTAGAAGCAGATAGAGAGATAATATAGTTATACTACTCATTCAAAGCCATCTTAATCTAATCCTTTAGGATATCCTAGTAGAACAATGGTCTTTGATACATATGACTTTGATTTCCCAATGGAAGATGACAATGAACCTAAATACAATATTGATGAGATCCATGCCTTCTAGTAGTACCATCAGGTAAAGAACAATTAATTTAAGGAACAAGCATCATGTGACTAGTTCAACACCTATTAATAATACTAGTACTCCTCTTGATCCTAACACCAATGACAATCTACCTGCTTTTAAATAAAAAGACTAGTTGTACATATTAGAACACTAAGGCAAAGGAGGGTACAACCTTTTCAAGGATATGAATATGATTAAGGCTAACATAAGCCTTCATAGATGATCCCAAATCACGAAAAAAGAGAGTTATTTCTCAAGGCTTTGAAAGGAAGCACATATTAGAAGTCTAAAGCTACCCATGATAACTCAATGGTATACAAATATAAACCTGAAGTAACATCATTTCTAATAAATGTCTAAATGTTCAGAAGGAATGTACATAATTTATTAGTTGACTTTAAAGCCTTAGGAAATGTGATGCCTCCAACTATCTACCAAAAGTTAGGTTTTACTCTAGATAAGTCAAAGAGAGTGGTTCTGGAACTAGACAAGTCTTTGGTCCCATGTGTCAGAGAATTAAAAAATGTGCATATTTAGTTGACATATGAAACATGTGTGTAATAGATCCTTTATATCTTGGTTGTGGACATTCTAGAATCATACAATCTACTACTAAGTTGGGACTGGTTAAAGACATTGAATGGGTACATGGCCGTATATTTCTCACACATGTGGCTACCTTGAAAAAGAATATCAATCAAGATCAAGGTAGACTAAGAGCCAAAGATGAGGTACTTGATTATTGAGTACAACACAAATAATGAGAAAATTGACTTTGTCTCTTCACATTTAGGTGTTTATAATTTTACCACCATATAAGAGCTTCATGAACATGAATTTAAAGGTTTTTCTCAGTTATGGACCCCTCATTTTGATAGTGTCATATAAAAACAAGGTTTTGGTATTGGCATGACCCTCACATATCTAGAAGGTAAGTAGTTCCTAACTACCTGTAGGTTTTATTTCCCTATAAAATTAACAAATCTAAGTATGAATATGTAACTCTAGGTTTTTATTTTGCACTAAAACATAATGTCAAGTAGCTACAAATCTTTGGTGACTCTAAGTTGGTTTTGAACCAAATCAAAAAATATATATATCAATGTAAATTCGCCTATTTAAAGAAGTAAAAGCATTGACCATGGGACCTAATTAAGTCCTTTGAATCACTCAACATCAAATCCATCCTAAGGGAAGATAAAAAATTATAGATTCATTTGCAACTTAAGCTACTAACCTAGCACCACTATAGGAGTCTAAAATACATAAATTATTAGTTGAATTGGTTCTTTTCCCTTTTATTCCAAATAGCATGGATAACTTTTAAATTTTTGAGGAATATCAAAAAATTGTGTAGTTCATGAATAGTTTTGAAGATTTTGAAGCCCAAATAATAGATGAAGAATATGGTGAGCCAATGTAGATTAAAGACTTAGGAGAAGATGTCATTTTGAAACTAAAAGAGAACCACATCCCTCTAGGCATGGTCTCCTTGGAAAGAATTTTTGATGTATATTCCTAAGCTCAAAAGTAAAAATAACACAAAATAATAGAGTCTAGTCTCATCAAAGAGAATATGAGAAATAAACAACATCCCTAGTTTGTGAATGTGGGATTGAGTTGTAAAAAAAATGAAAATCAAGGTTGAGGAGATTTCTTGTAGAATATAAAGATGTCATTTCATGGAAATATGATGACCTAAAGGTATTTGACCCTAGGGTGATCACTCATACCATTCCCCTAAATCTAGAGCATAAGCTTTTTAATCAAATACATAGGCCATTGAATCTAATCCTATAACCTCTCATACAAACTAAATTACATAAGCTACTAGATGCCATAATTATTTTCCCAATTAAAATTTGACATGGGTAGCCAATCTATTTCTAGTCAGAAATAAGAATAGATAAATCAAACTTTATTTTTAGAAACCTGATCAAAGTGTTAGAAAAGGAATATTACCCTCAACCCTTTTTTAATGAGTTAATTTAAATGGTAAGTGGATTTGAGATGATGTCTTTCTTAGATGGATTCTCAACCTACAATCAAATACTAGTTGAAGTAGAAGATATGATGAATATTTTCTTCACTACCAAGTGGGGGTCTTTCATATATAAAAGGATGTCATTTTACCTAATTAATGCAGTAACCAACTTAAAGAGAGAAATGTATATTTCCTTTCAAGGACTGGTGGGGAAGTGTATCATCTTCTACATGGATGACCTCACCATGTTTTCAAAAGATAGAGTTTATCACATAAAACATCTTTGAAAAGTCTTTAACATATGCATAAGATATGGGGTCTATTTTAATCTAAATAAGAACATCTCTAGACTTACTAAAGGAAATATGTTGGACCATGTCATCACCAAATATGGGATCTCCATTGATCCAAAATAGGTCTAGGCCATTTCTAAGTTGACCCCCTAACAATAAAAAGAGGTGAAATCTTTCTTGGAAAGATTAACTTTGTAAGGAAATTTATTTATGATTTTGTAGAGATCTTCAATCCATTGAATGATATGTTGAAATAGGATGCCAAGATAGATTAGAAAACAAAGGCTAGGAAAACCTTCCTGGACATCAATATTATAATTGCTCAAGCTCCAATTTTGATTTGTTAGGACTTCAGTAAATATTTCTATCTTTTTTCGTTCACCTCAGAACATATTATTACTATAATACTTACATAAAAGGTGAAATACAATGAATACGCCATTATCTTCATGATTACCAATATGAAGGATGTAGAGTTGAAATAATCCATGATTGATAAACATATATATCCCTTGATCAAATTTGTCAAAAAAATTAGGCATTATATTTTGAGGAATAAAAAATATGCCATCATCCCAAACCTAGTTGTCAAGATCACACTTGGCCATAATGAGTTGGTTAAAGAAGAGGAATGTGGATGGCCAAAATTTAGGGGTTTGACCTTGATATAAAACTTGATAAGATGGTAAGAGGCCATAGAATCATCTAGTTGATGATTGAAATTGATTTATGCATTTGCATTAAGCAAATCAATGAGGCTCAAGTAATTGGTGGAGAATGGTACTCACATATCATCCATTACCTACTTACATGAACATGTCCCCTTGAACTAAATAAAGATAAAATTTAAACATTTAGGCTCAAATCAACTCACTACATGATCAAAATAGGATTCATATATAGGAAAAACTATGAAGGCATATATCTAAGATGAATTTTTAGGAGAAGAAGCTAAGGACATCTTAGATAAATTACATTAGAGGATAGGAATTGTACATACCTAAATGAAAAAAATATCTCATTAAAATATGAGTATGAGATACTACTAGTCTATAATCTTCAAGTATTCCTAAAACTACATCAAGATTTGACATGTGATGTAGGAGCATCATGACTTGACTTGTATTGTCTAGGCAATTTTGGTTTTATCAAGTGTTTTATGGTCAATTATAATATTTAAGGTATTTTAAGTGTGTCATTAGTCTTGTTACACACTTTTTAATGTTTTCCAAGTGTCTAGGAGTGATTAGGTAGGATAGATTTCAAATTTGTAAATTTCCTACCAAATTCCATAATTTGAATATTTGAGATTGTGAAGCTTGGTTTAGGAAATTTGTGTACATTAAAGGATGAATCAAACTTGATTTTGTTAAGGAAAATTATGGAAGATACCATGGGACTTGGATCATGTAAGGTATTTTAAGTGTGGTATTAGTATTTTAACACACTTTTTAATGTTTTCCAAGAGTCTAAGAGTGATTAGGTAGGATAGATTTCAAATTTGGCAATTTCCTACCAAATTCTATAATCTGAATATTTCAGATTGTGAAGCTTGGTTTAGGAAATTTGTGTGCATTAAAGGATGAATAAAACTTGATTTTGTTAAGGAAAATTATGGAAGATACCATGGGCCTTGGATCATGTATTTATGTTCAAGTACACTTAGTATATAATTTTAATGTTTTAAGTAGCCTTTTATGACCATTGGAAGGTACAAAGGTGGTTAGATTAGTTATAGGATTTATAAAATTGTAAGTTTTTTATTTAATAAGTTATAAATTATTAATTATAGGATGGTTATAACATAAAACACCAAGAAACTAATCTTAGATCCCTCTTTTTTAAGGTCAAACTAATGGCAGACCCTATATTACTATGCATAAGCTTTTAAATGACTTTGTTTTGAGTGCTTATGGAAGAAATATTCAAGAAAGACAACATGTTCATGTTTATAATGTGTGTGTTAATTATTATTATTTTTTTTATAATGGTAATCCAAGCATTTTATTAATGAGTTTAAATGTTCTTTAATAATGTTCATCTGCATAACCTATTTCCTGTTATCTTTCTTAGAAGATATGAGTGTTTAAGTATGCACCACTAGTATGGAAGATTGAATGAAGTTTTGGAAATGATGTTTGATATACATTTTAATTAAATTATCCTATAGGAGAATTTTTTTCAATAATATTAAATCATAATTTTTCACTTTTGAGGAATGGTTACAAACTTTGTTTCATGTTTACTATTCAAAAGATGAATGAAAGAGCACTGTATGTGAAGTAAGTCTGAATGAAACATTATTTGACTATCACTATAACTTGGTGTTTTGGTGTTATAAAAGATTATTAAGAAGTTATAGTACATTTTTAACATATATTTCATGTGGTAGTGCTTAAACCCTATAAGGGACTGTGTTCTAACACACATTTGGAGCAAGATCAAGAGATGTTGATGGAACAGAGGCTTGATGAAGGAAATATAATACTTGGGAAAAGTGTATAGTTATGGAATAGACATTAATCAATTATAATAGTATAAAGTTGGTTTAAATTAAAAAAATCCTCAAATTCTCCTTCTTGGGTCCTTGCAGACAGTATTAACCCTGTATTAGGTTTTCTAGACCAAATTTAATCTTATAGGAATTACAACTAGTATAATATCACAAAAATTTGTGATTTGATGTGAAATAATTTTTTATAAGATATTTTAGGGTTTTTAATTTGATAAAATATGGAAACTTATGGTTAGAGATGATTGTGTGTGGTTTAGGGTAAAGAAGATGTAGTTAAACCTAGACAGAGCCTAAAGAGGGATTAGAAAAGTGACCCAAGAGAAGAGATAGCTCATGAAAGGTAATGAATAGGAGTATCTAGATAGAGGGTGTATGAAAAGGATTTTTTTTATCAATACCCTTTTGTACCTGATCATACAAGGAGAAAAAGACAAAAAAAGGCTATTAGCAAAGGAGACCAAATAGAAGAAGTAATCAGAGATGGAAGAGTTATTTTATGATGTTGTAGAGATTGGATAGGTGTTTTAATAGGGCTTGTTTGAGAAAGTATACAATCATCAGAACCTTAAAAGAATCAAGGAAACTAAGGATCATATGTTGAGGCCTTTAGACCTATGAACCAAGTTTGAGTAATAAGATTGAAGTAGGATAATGGGTAAAGATTCAGATAGTGGAAATGTAAAGAAGGATAGTGAAATTGAGATGATAAAAGGACATTGTATACATAAATGAGAAGTGACGTAAATAAGTCAAGATAGGTTAGAGATTCCATAAAGGGATTGATAACCTAGTAAGGACAAATGTACCAAGTGATCAAATAGAGAAGAGGTTTCAGACAAAGAGTTTCAACAAAAGGTCAGAGCTATGATCTAGGAATTTGAATCAAGAGAGGATGGTTAGTATGGTGTTAATTATAAAATGAAAAAAAAATGAAATAAACAAACTAACTAGCATAACATCTCTAAGCCTAGACACTAGGGAGAGCTTAGTTAACAAACATGAATAAAACACAACTAAAATGTAAAAAAAACCTCTTTTACCTTCCTTGGATGCTCCAAAATCCTTGTTGTAATGGCTTGCTTGGCTTGTGCTCATGAAATGTTCATCAATGAAAGTTTGGATGCCTCCATCTCTCTTTGGCACCTTTGGCTTTGGCTTGGCTTGGCTTGGCTTGGAATCAATTTAGCATGGTAACACTAATTGGTTATAGCTTCTTGAGGATACTTGTGCATTATAACTTTGCACCAAAATAGCTTAGAAATGATGTTCATGGCCTCTCTATTTATAGATTTTTTAGAATGATCAAAATCAACCTAAACCATCCATCTCAGGATTGAGATGTGTGGATAAGGATCAATCCAATTTTGAAACTAAAATTGATAAATAGGTTCATAAATATTTGGGATAGAAGATCAATTAAGAGGCATGGAGGGCATTGATGAGGCATGCAAGACATGAATCCTAATATTTATGGCATTTATGGCCTAGGGATGTCTTCCCAAGAAATGAGGTCACTTAATGATGCAAATATTCAATATTCATTTTTGAAAACAAGTATTCAACAAGTTTCCATGAGATTGTTAATTAGGCCTTGATTAGGGTTAATTAGCTCTTAAGCATGATTAAGCACTTTGTGCATAAATTACTCAAATTGATCAAAATGCCTTATTATTGGTCCAAAATTTGACTAGATTAGAATTGAAAGTCCACATTAGATGTGTTGGATCCATATTCTCATTTAAGATGTTACCAACAAAAAATAAAAAAGGCACATGTCACATGTAAGAGGATTTGATAGGAAAGAGAAATCCATATCACCTAGGTGTAAAATTGGCATTTTGATTCAGAATGATTTGATCAAAGTTAGCTAGCCCATAAATTGCATTACCTCATTTAGGGATACCTTGGCCAAAATCAGCACTTGAAAATGTCAGTTTCACATCATTTAGCATTTTTTTAAATGTTTTAAAGCCAAATTCTATATTTTGGGTGGAAATTGGCCAAAAGATTGATTAGAGGTTATTGATGGCCAGATTTAGGTGTCTATAATTTTCCCCAATTTGTGAAGGCATTGCAAGATATAAGCACAGTAACATCTTCTCAAAGAATGAAAAGGTCCTATATGCCTACAACTGTAATGATGATAAACTAATTGTATGATGCCCCCTCAAAGTAATGGTTGCTATAAATAGGTCAGAAAACAATCCCTCAAAAATAGAGAAGTGAAATGAGGGAACTAAAGAAAGGAAAGATGATGGAATGAAAACATAATGATACTAAAAAATTAGTCAAAATCATTAAGAATGCAAGTGGGATGGTGCACAATGGTTTGCCCAAAGGTAGTTATAAACATTGTACCCCAATAGTGGAAACATGGTATGATAACACAATGATTTTCTTAAAAGTGGTTATAATCATTGAGATGATGGAGTTGCCCTAGTTAGGAGATATAAACAAGATAATAACACGCCCCTGTATAGATAGAAAAAGTAAAGTAGGGACACCACAATGATTTTCCCAAAGGTGGTTATAATCATTGAGAAATGTAAGTGGGATGGTGTGCAATTATTTGCCCATAAGCGGTTATAATCACTGCACCCCGATTATGGCAAACATAATAAACTTGTATGAGGATAATGATAACTTAACATAGAGGGTAATGATGAATTAGAACAACCTACTAATAGGGAGATGCTCGTTAGAACTAATAAAGGTTGAAATTATTTCATGGTTAATTACTCTATTTGGGATATGATTGGGAGTGAATCAAGATGTCAATGTCAAAGAGATGCTACCATTGTTAAATAGACTTATTGAAGTTGAGGTTTATTATATCACATGTCAGTAGGCATCATGGTCTAACATCATGAGGACTTAGCTGAAATATGCATGACGACTGACTCCTATAATCCAATACTCAATAGAAAATAATGCACCTATGATAAAAACCATGATGACAATGTAAAAATATAAATAGGGATGGATTCAAGTGTAAGTGTGGACAAGGAATCGCCCAATGAATACACATAAACTGAATCAAGGCAACATTGTTTAAAGTAAACAAATAGACAAACAAACAAATAAAAAAAGTAAGAATAAACAAATAAACAATACAATAGAAACCCTATAAACATTATCCCTAAAAAATAGGTGAAAAATTAACAAATGAATAAAATGGGGGAATATAAGACAAATAAGGGGATGGCTGAGTTGTCTTCATATGCACTAGGCACGTGGACACTACCTACATAGTTTTATGGATGTAATATCTAGTAAAAAACTTCAAGCTAAATGTAGTTCTCCTAGGGAATGGGAAGAATGTGATAACTGATGAAAAAAATAGAATGGATGTGATAGAAGAATAGGAATAGTCTTGCAAAATGGCAAGCATGTGAGAGAAAAAGGCCAAAAAGGATGGGAAAACTAAATTACAAGTGATTTGCTTGTAACTTAGTAAGGGTTCCTAGAATCCTTAAGGCAAAGAAGTGGTCAATGTTCTTATTCTTTTATAATTATTTTTCTAATGTTTTTGGAAGTGTTTTAGAGTGTCTTAACTTAATCAAGAATGACGAGACACTAAATGGTTCAAGCTCATAAAATGGCAAGATTATGGCTTAAGTTGCTCACATAATGGTGAGAGTGTGGCTTAGGTTACTCACAAAATGGTGAGAGCATGGCTTATGTTACTCACAAAATGGTAAGAGCATTCACACTTAGGTTACTCACAAAATGGTGAGAGCATGGGGAAAAGGGTGACTGAGCTGACCTCAATAAGTATTGAGTGCTACCTACTTAGTCCCAAAGTAGGACTTCAATTCACTGTAGTTCCACCCTTACAGTGGAGGAATTTGACTAGTGTAGCAGTCAATTCAAACAAAATAGGCACAGTTGGTAAAAAGGCATAGTACAACATAGGAAGTGGCAAGTTGGTATGTCAAGGCTTAATGTTGCCCCTAGTTTTCCCATATATGGTTATAACCAAGGCACAATGGCATAGATCAAAGGTAATAATTTTCCCAATGGTGGTTATAATTAGTAGCAAGATTAGTGGTAAGAAAGTAATAACAAACAAAAGATACAAGTACCAAAACTTCTATCATATTGTCCCAAATATGATCTTTGCCTGAAGAACTTGAAATAACTAATGAAATTGATCAAATAACTTTATGCTAAAAATGTGTAATTAATGGTAAAAACCAAGGTCAAATAGGCTAGTCTTTAGAACATACCATGTTGATAGGTCAAAAATGAAAGGTGGATACGATGAATAAGATGGATAAGGATGGTATTTGTTCAAAGAAGAATAGTGATAAAATAGCACAACTAAAATGGTCCTGATAGACAATAAACTTTAGCACTCAAGAATAGTACTACTTGAGATGAATAATATTCATTAGCTTAGGAATCTCATCTCCATCTAGTGTGTCAAGCTTGTATGCTCCTGAGCCATTATCTATAGTGATGATGAAAGGCCCTATCTAGTTTGGTTTGAATTTCCCTTTATGTTTCTTCTCATCCATGGTATTCTTTTGGTTTTCTTTAAGAATAATATCACTAAGTTCAAATATTTTATACTTAGCACATTGATTATAGTGGCCATTAAGTTGGTTCTAATATTCTTGAAGATTTTTGAGTGAAACTATAAATTTCTCATCAAGTAGGTCTAGTTCTTTCAGGTGAGCTACTCAATAGTCACGATAATCCAGGACATGCTTGAAAGAGATGCGCAATGAGGGCAATTTAACCTCAATGGGAGGGATGGATTTAGTACCATAAATGAGTATGGAGTGGTTCCTATGGGGGTATGATGATTGATACGGTATGCCCAAAGGTCAAGGAATATTTGTAAGTGCCAATCATGATCAGCGTCATTAACAATCATTTTTAAGATATTGATAATGGTTTTGTTGAATGCCTTAGCCTGACCATTACCTTGAGTGTAATATGCTATAGAGAAATGTTGTGTGATGTTATACTTAGTACATAATTGGTCTACATCCTTATTTTTGAATGATCCTTCATTATCAGATATAATGTCAGAGAGAATACCGTAGTGGTAAATGAGATGGTTGAAGATGAATTTATAAATTTGCTTTCTAGTCATGTAAGTGAGAGGTATAACTTCAACCCACATAGTGAAATATTTGGTGGTGTTAAAGATATGTTTATAGCCATCAGATGAAGTGGGGTTGATCTTTCCAATGAGGTCAAGTCCCCATGTATAAAATGGCCATGGTGTTAACATCAGTTTCAAAGTTTCTACTGGGGCATGAATCAGATTAGCATATCATTGACATTTGTCACACTTTTTTACATATGTAGTAGCATTTACATCCATTTTTGGCCAATAGTAACTAGTACAAAAGAGATTTTTGGATAAGACTGCCCTACTAGAATGAGCACCACATACTCCTTCATGAACTTCTCTTAATGCTAGCATAGACTCTGCCAAAGTTAAACAACAAATCAGAGTTATATCAAAACTATGATGATAAAGGGTGGATCATAGGAGAGTATAACAAGTGGAATGATGAATAAAGGCTTTAGTTTATTTTTGAGATAGGTTGGGTGGCAAAACTTGGTTATGAAGGTAGTTGTAAAGGTCTAAGTACTAGATAGGATTAGGACCAAAAATATCACAAATCATGGCAGCAGTTGAAGATTCATGAGCTGGTGCTGATAAATTATTGATGAGGAATTGACACTTTCTATCTTTATTTGTTTGTCAAATTAGAGAGCCAATAGTAGATATGGCATCTACCATTCTGTTACTAGCCTTTGGTATGTGTTCAAACTGAATGTTGGAAATTTATTGTTTAAGAGTGTAGACCATGGCTTTATATAGAACTAGCTTGTCATCTTTGGTCTAAAAATGATTTGTTACTTGCTTGATGATTAACTAAGAATCACCATAAACATGGAAATGAGATATATTCCAACGCACTACTTGTCAAAGTCCTGCAATAAGTGCTTCATACTGAGCCATATTGTTTGTACAAGGAAAGTTGATTCTAAATGATTTAGGGATTAGATCCCCCTATGGTGTAATAAAAAATAGGCCTACCACTGATCCATGTGCAATGAATGAACCATCAAAATACAGCTTCCAAGGCTACTCCTCAAGGGGTGTGTCAATGAGGATCATTATGGATTCATCAGGAAATTAAAGCATGAGTGGTTGTGTGTCTATGAGAGGTGCTTTAACAAGTTGATATGTAAGAGCTTGTCCTTTGTTTGGCTTCTAATTGACATACTCTATGTCAAACTCACTAAGAATCATGATTAATTTAGTCATTCTTCCTTTAAAAATTATTTTAGATAGTAGATACTTGAGTGGATCTAATTTTGAAATGACCATGGTCTTATTAGTCAACATGTAATGGCATAGTTTTTAAACTATGAAGACCATGGCCAGACAAGCTTTTTCAATAGATGCATAGTTATGTTCATATGTAACCAAGGTACATCTTAGGTAGTATATGTCATGCTCTTTTCTATTGTCATAATGTTGAGACAAGAGTGCCCTTAGAGCATGGGTGATAGATGATAGGTATAATAAGAATGGCCTTCATGGCATAGGAGGTAATAAAATAGGTAGATTAACAAGATAGTCTTTGAGTTATTAAAAATCCATTTGGTAGTGATCATCCTAGTGAAATGCAACTCCCTTATTCAAAAAGTGCATAAATGGATGGTACTTTTTAGCTAACTAAGAGATGAAGCATTGAATTGACTGGATCTTACCTTGAAAACTATGAAGTTGCTTTATATTAGTTGGTGGTGACATCTTGGTTATAGCATGGAATTTAACTGGATCAACTTCAATACCTCTACAAGACATGATGAATCCAAGTAATTTGGCTAAAGTTATACCAAACACACATTTATTTGGATTGAGTCTGACTTTATACTCCCATAATATTTCAAATATCTTATGTAACATTACTGGATGGTCGGCCCTAGTTTTGGATTTTCCTAATATGTCATCGACATAGTCTTCAGCAATATCATGCATCATATCATGAAATATGATAGTCATGACCATTTGATATGTAGCTATAACATTTTTAAGGCCAAATGGCATTACTTGATAACAAAAAATTTCCCATAGAGAGGTGAACACTATTTTATGTTGGTCTTTTAGTGTTATTTTGATCTAGTTGTATCCTAAAAATCCATCCATGAGTGAAAGCATATCATAATTTGTCATGGAGTCGATGATCATGTCAATATTAGGTAAGGTAAAATCATGTTTAAGATAAGTTTTGTTGATGTCTCAAAAATCAGTACAAATTATGATCCCTTCAGGGTTTTTACTAATAGGAACCACATTAGAGATCCATTATGAGTAGTCAATGGATCAGATACATCATACTTTTAAGAGATTTTCCAACTCTTTATTTACTAATAAAGTAATGTGAGGATGCATCTTACATAGCTTTTGTTTACTAGTTTGGCATTAGTATTAACCATAAGGTGGTGCAAAACCAAGGTGGGGTCTAAACCTGGAATGTTAAAATAGGCCCATACAAAGATATCTATAAATTCTATTAATAGAGTTGTAATGATGTCATGTTCTTCCTTGGTGAGGGATGTGCCTAATTTTATCCATTTCACATCTAATGGACTCCAAATATTTACCTCTATTATATCTTCAACTATAAGGGTCGAACCATCTT
Organism: Torreya grandis; assembly: GCA_037957365.1. Classification (NCBI taxonomy): domain Eukaryota; kingdom Viridiplantae; phylum Streptophyta; class Pinopsida; order Cupressales; family Taxaceae; genus Torreya; species Torreya grandis. The sequence continues at coordinate 265,807 of JARHVA010005914.1, read as the reverse complement.
CTAGGATAGTAGGCAATAACTTAAACTATTGGACTATGTTAGGGACCTCCATTAGGACTTGCTCTTCAACTTCTCCTAGGCATGATTAATCTATGTCCCCTAATGGGAGATCTATCCATGTGACAAAAATAGCCAAAAATTCTTAAATAATTTGATCAAATACTTGTTGTTTCTCAAAGTTGAACTCAGTTCCACAGGCAAATTCATCATTGGTGGTCTCCTGGTCTAAATTTAAAGAAGAATGAACACCCCCATCTAATGGCACCTAAAATAGGTTTTCACAACTAGAATGGCCTTTATCTTTACTTTTTCCTTAGTCAGAAAGCACCTCAAAGATGTTTTCACTTTGGGACCTCAATGTTTTACTTATTTGTTTTTGGTTAAGGGTGTTTACTCACTCTCCAAAATAGGCTTCAAGATCTAATGTGATTAAGAATCTTGATTTGTGATCTGCCAACAGAAGATTGTCTCTAAGGCCTGAGAAATCATAGAATGCCTCATAATTTTGGAACTCATCAATCAATAGACTGGATTCTTGTTGGTCCCAGTCTATCAGTTGGGGATAATATAATGGCAAAAAGTTACAATGAATGGCCAAGGTAAAGGTACAAATGGCATTGTTATCAAACAAGTTGGTTTCAGCTCGGTTATCAGATGTGAGGCTATGATTAGACTCTGCTTCACTATCAACATCATCATTACTAGTCACTAGTGATGGAGTTTGAATAAGATATGTGGGATCACCCCCAGGTGATTTAAATCTAAGTCTATAAGGTCTTTCATACTTAGTCATAGAAATTGGCTCGATGGTTCCTTGTTGATTTAGTTTGAGGCCTCTCCCTTCATAATTTTGATGCTCCATGATATTACACTTTTATTAAAATTAGTTTAGTTTTCATTATATAACAATGATTCATCCCATTCAAGAGGGTTGGGTTCTAGGCTAGATGATGGTACAAATGTGACATGGTCCTTATCTTTATTCTTTTGTTGCCAATGCATATGTGGGGTGACTTTAGGTCACCCAAAGGTTTTTAGATTATGAGGAAGATTAAAAATATGAAATGTGTCATGGGTCACATACTCTCTTGGTCCATTATCTAAAATGGTGAAATGATTGGAAGCTTCAAGAGGTGGCATGTGGGAAACGAAATCCAAGGTATTATGATCTATACAATTATTTGGTGAAGGATCAATAAGTATATCCTTTCCTTTATCTTTTTTGGAACTTGGATTCATGTCATATTGATAATTGTAGCTTTGAAATTCAGCCTCAAGATGTTTGTAGTGTTCATATGGGTGTAAATCTCCTAGAATATTCACTTCTATCCCTAAGTGGGAAATCTTGATACATTGGTGCAGCATTCATGGGACTACATGAATCTCATGTAACCAAGGCCTATCTAGAAGAACATTGTATGATAACTTAAGATCAAGAACATAGAAAAGTGTATCATGGGTTAAAGGCCCAATGATAACTAGAAAACTAATGGTGCCTTGTGATTCTCATTATTGATTATCATAAGCTTTGATGGTTATTGTTTCTGGCTAAAGATCTATGATTGTGTACCCAAAAAGCTTGATGAGCTTTAGAGACACTATGTTGAGGCCTCATCTATTATCTATAAGGACACATTTCAATTTATGCCATCTTATATAAACTTATATGTATAATGGATTATTATGGAGTGGGCCAAGGGAAAACATATTGCTTTGGTTGAATGTGACTTGTTGGGATAGAGCTATGTGTCCAATAAAAGGTTGAAATTGATCAGGGGATATGTCACTAGTAATAGTGGATTAGGTCAAAAACTCATTCAATATGTTCTTGTGGATTATTGATGTTCACAACAAATCTAAAATAGAAATTTGTGTTGGTGTCTTTTATAATTTTTCCAAATTATCAAACTTCTTATCTTGGTTAGGTGTGACTAGTTTATTCTAAGGTTGAATGGTTAGTTAGATGATAGGGAAAGTGGTGGATGGTTGTGGGCCTAGGGTAGTAATCTTTGACCTTCAATTTGTGATTGAAAAAATGGGATTAAATACTAAACCATTATTGTTAACAAATATTGGGAATGGTGTGGGACTAGATATGATAAGTCTCAGTTGCCAGTGCACTCATATGTGGTCACGTGGCAAGGATGAGTTGTTGATGTAAGGTCCAAAAGGGGAAGTCCTAGTTTGTTGGTTTGTCTGTATGCACTTCTAGGTCAAAGAAGGATTATCCAAGTGATTTGGATGAATATTTTTGTTTATCAATGGTTTAGGTTGATTATTACTTGGTCTAGGATTAATGGAGATGGTATTAATGCTACCCCCTACAATATGACCTATAACCCTATTATAGTCATGTGTAACTACATGGTAGGTTTGTTGGGTGTTACCATTTTGACATTAGTTTTTCCCATTATTCTATCATTATGGGTTATACTATTGATTTTGTTGATTCTACTAGTTTGGCCTTTGATTTTGAGACTGTTGATTTTGTTGTTGTACTAGCCATTGTTATTGTTGTTATTGATTATTTTACTATTATTGATTGTTATTTTGAGAAAAGGGGTTTTGATAAATCCCAAGAGTTTGATTAGACATGGAAGCACCATTATCCAATGTTACCTCTCCATTTTCCAATATATTCTCAATTAAATGCTTGATTTGGAAACATCTTCATAGATTATGCCTGTTGACCCGATGATAGTCACAAAATTCATTTTCACTGTACCAACCAAGATAAAGAATGCCTTGCAGATAATGCTTCGGTAAAGGCCAACTAATAAAATTAGTGGTAACAAGCTTGTTAAATATAGATTCAATAGGTTCTCTTAGGTAACTAAAGACATGATGTGTAGGGACGGTTCTCCTAAGAGGAGGGGTTTACAATGATAAATGCTACTATATTTATTATGTAGGTCTTGGTTGATATGCTTGCATCATTGGTTAGAGAGGTCTTTGGGTATGAGTAAGCTAAAATTTTTGTGTGAATGATGTTTGCACCATGTGGACATGATGGGATTTAGTTACTCCATTTATCACAACATTCCTATCATGGTTGTATTACTTCCATCTTTCTTGGTTATTAGCTTGTGCTGGTTACGATTCTTGCATTTGAATAGGATGTTGATGTTGGCCATTTCTTTAATTGATACACTAATTTTAATTAGATGAATTAAGCTTGATGACTCCTTTATTAATGAGCACCTAATCAATTAATAAACCTTTATCAATCATCTTTTTGAACGTATGTGCATATTGTAGTTCCAAGTGACAAGCTTTCTCACTATGCAAATTTTTAGTAAACACAATGCATAATTATTTATCTAGTAATCTATGGGTGAAATATCTTGTAAGGGCTCTCCATCACTATAAATAACTTGAAAAACTTTCACCATCTTTTTGATTTGCTTGTGTTAAGTTCACTAATGAAATCTCATGCTCAATATTATAGGAAAAGTGTTACACAAACTTATCAGAAAGATCATCAAAATTTGTTGAGAAATTTTTAGGCAACTTTAGAAACCACTCCAAGGCTTGTTTAGCCAAGCTCCTTGGAAAATATAGAAAAAGGTATATGTTGTTATATGCCACTGGTTGACATACGACAAAGAATTTGGTCAAATGAGCTTTAGGGTCACCTTTCCCTTTGTATTTTTTGAATTTTAGTGGTTCATATCTTAGAGGAAATGATATCTGCAAATAGTCAATGTTGAATAGATAGGAACACACATCATCTAATTTAAAATTTTTAGTTTGTTTCCTAGCCTAAATGGTAGAAATTACATCCTTCATCTATTGCAATTCTTGGGATAGGAAACTGGAAGGAACATTAGTTTGAGGGAGAATATTGGTTTGGGTAGATGGTTGGGAGGTCACAAGTGGGACACTTTGACTAGGGTATGATGGAGATACCTATTGGGAAATATTGGTTTGGTTGGGGAATGGACCAAGAATATGCATACGTGGATTAGGATGTACATGAAATTGCACATTTGGTTACATGATATTCTAGTTTGGGTTGGTGATGAAGGCTTGAATTGGAGGATTTTATGGATGGGATGGAGGGATATAACTATATTGTGCCTACTACGGTGGAAAAGGGACATGCTATTGACTAATCGAACCTTATTATTGAGTGGGAACTTGTGTTCCAAGACCCTGTCTCTAAATTTGTGACACATTTTAAACCAATGATTGTCTAGTAGGTACTTGAGAAACATATGGACCTTCTTGTTGCATGAATCCCTATGAGGAAGTGAAAGTAGGTTGTAGATTCAACATCTATCCTTGACCAATATTTACATGTTGTTGACTAGTCATTACTTGGTTTTAAATTGGCATATCAGTATACAACTAAAGAGGTATGTTCATTAGTACCTGGTAAGGTGGAACATTAGTTTCCCCTGATTGAGGTGGTAATGTGTTTGTCCTCTATTGAGTTGATACACTAGATTCTATCTACTATTGTGGAGTACTACTCATTACTTGTTGAGGAGGAGTAGGATTTATTACATTATATCATTGAGGTGTGACATCATCCATTTTTTGTTTACCTAATTAAATAATTTGTACATTTGAGAAAGCATATAGTTGAGGTTGGGGTGTAGAAACCCCTATTCCCTAGTATGATGTGTTCTCTAGATATTTGACTCAAGAGAGGATTTTTAGTATCATGTTAGTTCCAAAATGAAAATAAAATGAAAGAAACACAATAACTAGCATAACATCTCTAGGCCTATACACTAGGGAGAGGTTAGTTAACAAACATGAATAAAACACACAACTAAAATGTATAAGAAACCTCTTTTACCTTCCTTAGATGCTCAAAAATGCTTGTTGTAGTGGCTTGCTCAGCTTATGCTCATGAAGTCCTTTTTAATGGAAGCTTGGCTACCTCTATCTCTCCTTGGAACCTTTGTCTTGTGGCTTGGCTTGGAATCAATTTGGCATGGTAACACTAATTATCAAAACTTTGAAGATATTTGAGCATAATAACTTTGCACCAAAATAGCTTAGAAATGATGTTTATGACCTTTCTATTTATAGATTTTTGAGATTGATCAGAATCAATCTAAACTTTTTATCTCAAGACTGAGATGTGTTTCTAAAGAACAATCTAATTATGCAATTAAAATTGATAAATAGGCTCATCAATATTTGGGATAGAGAAGCAATTAAGACGTATAGAGGAAATGAGTCTTGATATTTGTTGCATTTATGGCCTAGGGTTGTCTTCCCAAGAAATGAGGTCTCCTGATGATGTAAATATTCCATATTCATTTCCAAAAATAAGTATTCAACAAGTTTCCATGGAATTATTGATTATACCTTGATTTGTCTTAATTAATTGTTAAGCATGTTTAAGCACTTTATGCACAAATTACTCAAATTAATTAGAATGCCTTGTTATTGGTCCAAATTTTGACTGGATTAGAATTAAAAGGTAATGTCAGATGTGTTGGATCTATTATTTCATTTAGGATGTTGCCAAAAACAAATAACAAATGCACATGTCTTGTGCAAAATATTTGATAGAGAAGAGTAATTTAGAGCACCTAGGTACAAAATTAGAATTTTGGTTAGCTAGCCCATCAAATTGACTTACCCCATTTAGGGATATCCTATCCAAAATCAACACTTGAATATGTCAGTTTCACATCATGTAGTGTGTTTTAGTTTTTTAAAGTCAAATTGTGCATTTTGGGCGAAAATTGGCCAAAAGCCTAATTAGAGATTATCGGTGGCCAAATTTAGGTTTCTATAGTTTAAACCTATTTGGGAAGGCATTGAAAGCTATAAGCACAATGACATCTTCTCAAAGAATGAAAAAGTCTTGTATACCTACAACTGTAATGATGATAAACTAACTGTATGATACCCCATCAAGGGAATAGTTGGCACAAGTAGGTCGACAAACAATCCCTCAAAAAGAATCTAAATGAGATGACCAAAGAAAGGAAAGAGGAGGGGGTGAAAACATAATGATACTAAAAAAGTAGTCAAAATCATTGAAAATACAAGTGGGATAATATATAATGGTTTGTCCAAAGGTGCGTATAGGCATTATAATCTAATAGTAGCAACGTGGTATGATAACACAATGATTTGCCCAAAGGTGGTTATAATCATCAAGAATATGGAGCTACCCCAGTTAGGATAGACAAACAAGATAATAACATGCCCCTATATAGGAATAAAAAGTAAAGTGGTGACAACAAAATGATTTGCCTAAAGGCAGTTATAATTATTGAGAAATTCAGGTGGGATGGTATACAATGATTTGCCCATAGGCAGTTATAATCACTGGACCCTGATTATGGAAAATATGATAAACTAAGCTGAGGATGATGAAAACTTAACATAGAGGGTAATGATGAATTGGAATAACCTACTATTAGGGAGATACTCATTTGAAATAATAAAGGTTGAAATTATTTTGTATTTAAAACTGTGTGTGGGATATGATTGGGAGTGAATTGGGATGTTGGTGCCAAAGAGATGCCATCATTGTTGAATAGACTTCTTGAAGATGAGGTTTGTTGTATCACATGTCAGTAGGCATCATGGTATAACATCATGAAGACTTGGCTGAAATATGCACGAGGACTAATTTCTATAACCCAATACTCAATAGAAAATAATGTACCAATGATAGAAATCATGATAATAATATAAACATATGAATAGGGTTGGATTCAAGTGTAAATGTGGGTAATGAATCACCCAATGAACATACATAAACTATATCAAGGCAATAGTTCTAAAAGCAAAAAAATAGGCAGACAATAAAACAATAAAGAAATAAATACACACTCCATAGAAACCATATGAACATTGCCCCTAGAAAATAGGTGACAACTTAAAAAATGAATAAAATGGGGGAATAAAAGAAATTGAAGGAGGTGTTCAATTTGTCTCCATATGCTCTAGGCAAGTGGATGCTACCTATATAGTTTTATGGATGTAATATCTAATAAAAAACTTCAGGCCAAATGTAGTTCTCCCAAGGAATGCAAAGAATGCGATAACTAAAAAAAATAGAATGGATGTGATAGATGAATAGGAATGGTCTTGAAAAAGGGAAAGTGTGTGAGATAAAAATATCAAAAAGGATGGGAAAACTAAATGACAAGTGATTTTCTTATAACTTAGTAAGGGTTCCTAGAATCCTTAAGGAAAAGAAGTGCTCAATGTTTTTGTTCTTTTCTAACAATTTTTCAAATATTTTTGGAATTTTTTTGGAGTGTCTCAATTAAATCGAGAATGATGAAACACTAAATGGTTCAATACCATAAAATGGTGAGAGAATTTAAACTTAGGTTGCTTGCAAAATGACAAGAGCATGGCTTAGGTTGCTCACAAAATGGTGAGAGCATGGCTTAGGTTGCTCACCAGATGGTGAGAGTGTGGCTTAGGTTACTCACAAAATGATGAGAGAGTGGGTAAAAGGGTGACTGAGCTAACATTAATGAGTATTGAGCATTGCCTACATAGTCCCAAAGTAGGACCTCAAGTCACTATAATTCTACCCTTACAGTGGAAGAATTTGACTAGTGTAGCAGGCAATTTAAATAAAACAAGCACAGTTGGTAAAAAGGCATATGACAATATAACAAGTGGAAAGTTGTTACATCAAGGCTTAATGTTTCCCCTAGTTTACCCATAGGAGGTTATAACCAAGATATAATGACATAGATCAATGGTACTAATTTTTCCAAAGGTGGTTATAAGTAGTAGCAAGACTGATGGTAATAAATGAATAACAAATGAAGGATGCAACTACCAAAACTTCTATCATACTATCCCAAAATATGATATCTATCTAAAATTCTTAAACTAACTAATAAAACTGATCAGATACCTTAATACTAAAAATGTGTAATGAATGGCAAAAACCAAGGTCAAATAGGCTAGGCTTTAGAACACACTAAGTTGATAGGTCGAAAGTAGAAAGTGGATATGATAAAGAGGATAGATAAGGATGGTATTTTTACAAAGAATAATAGTGATAAAATTACATAACTAAAATGCTCCTTACAGACAATACACCTTAACACTCAAGCATAGTACCTCTTGAGATGAATAATATTCATTAGCTCAGGAAGTTTATCTCCATCTAGTGTGGCAAGCCTTTATGCTCCTAATCCATAATCTATAATAATGATGAAAGGCCCTATCTAGTTTGGTTTGAATTTCCCTTTATGTTTCTTCTTAGTTGTGTTATTCTTTTATTTTTCTTTAAGAACAAGATAACCAAGTTTAAATGGTTTATACTTAACATGATGATTATAGTGGCCTTTGAGTCAATTCTAATATGCTTGAATATTATTGTGCATGGCTATGTATTTCACATCAAGTAGGTCTAGCTCTTGTAGGTGAGCTACTCGATAGTCATGATCATCTAGGACATGCTTGAAAGAGATGCATAATAAAGGCAATTTGATGTCAATGGGAAGGATGGCTTCATTACCATAAACAAGTGAGTATAGAGTGGCTCCTTTAGGGGTATTATGATTGGTATGGTATGCCTAAATGGAAATAAATATCTGAAGGTGCCAATCATGATCGACATCATTGATAATTTTTTTGAGGATATTGATAATGATTTTGTCGGATGCCTTAGCTTGGCCATTACCTTGAGGGTAATATGTTATAGAGAAATATTGTGTGATGTTATATTCAGTACATAGCTGGTCTACATCCTTATTTTTGAATGATCCTCCATTATTAGATATAATGTCAAAGGGGATATCATAGTGGTAGATGAGATGGTTAAAGATGAATTTGGAAATTTGCTTTTCAGTCACATAAGTGAGGGGTATAGCTTCAAACCACTTTGTGAAATATTTGATGGAGGTAAGGATATGTTTATAGATGTTAGATGAAGTGGGGTTACTCTTCCCAATGAGGTCAAGTACCCTTATATAAAATGGACATGGTGTCAACATTAGTTTCATAGTTTTTGTTGGGACATCAATCAAATTAACATGCCATTGACATTTGTCACACTTTTTTACATATGTAGTGGCATCTGCTTCTATTATGGGCCAATAATAACTAGTACACAAGATATTTTTAGATAAGATTACCCCACTAGAATGAGTTACACATACTCCTTTGTGAACTTCTCTTAATGTTAATATAGACTCTATTGAAGTTAAATAATAAAGCAGAGTTCCATCAAAACTATGATGGTAAAGTATGGATCTTAGTAGAGTATAACGAGTGGAATGATGAATGAAGGATTTAGTTTGTTTTCAAGATAGGTTAGGTGGTAGAACTTGGTCATGAAGGTAATTTTAAATGTTTGAGTACCAGATAGAATTAAAACCAATAATATCACAAATTATTGCAATGGTTGAAGGTTCATGAGTTGGTGTTGACAAATTCTCGATGAGAAATTGATACTCTCTATCTTTATCTGTTTATTGAATCATAGAGCTAATAGTAGCCATGTTATCTATAATTATGTTAATATCCCTTGGTATGTGCTCAAAATAAATGTTGAAATTTGTTTTTTAAGAGTGTTGACCATGGATTTTTATGGAACTAACTTGTCATCTTTGGTTCAAAAATTATCTATGACCTGATTAATGAGAATCACCTTAAACTTGGAGATGAGATATATTCCACTGCACTTCTTATTGAAGACCTACAACAAGTGATTCATTCTTGACTATGTTATTTGTACAAAGAAAGCTATTTCTAAATGATTTAAGGATTAGATCCCCCTATGGTGTAATAAATAATAGGCTTACCCCTGATCCATGTGTAGTAAATGAACCATCAAAATATAGCTTCTAGGGCTACTCCTCAAGGGGTGTGTAAATGATGGTCATGATGGATTCATCAAGAAATTAGAATGTGAGTGGTTGTGTGTCCATAAGAGGTGCTTCAGCAAGTTGATCTACAAGAACTTGTCCTTTGATTGTCTTTTGATTGACATACTCTATGTCAAACTCACTAAGAAGCATGATCCATTTAGCCATTCTACCTTGTAGAGATATTTTAGATATTAAATACTTGAGTGGATCTAGTTTTGAAATGACCATGGTTTTATTATTCAACATGTAATGGTGTAGTTTTCAAGCTATAAAAACTATGCCTAAACAATCTTTTTTAATAAGTATATAGTTATGTTCATATGTAACTAGGGTACAACTTGGGTAGTATCTAGCATGCTCTTTTCCATTATCATCATGTTGAGCTAAGAGTGCCTCCATATTATGGCCATTAGCTGATATGTATAACAAAAATAGATTTCCTGGCATAAGAGGTAATAAAATAGGCAAATCAACAAGATAGTTTTTGAGTTGTTGAAAATCTATTTGGTAGTGATCATCCCAGTGAAATACAACTCCTTTCTTTAAAAGGTTCATAAATAGATGGCACTTGTCTACTAATTGAGAAATGAAGCATCGAATTGAATGGATCTTACCTTGAAAACTATGGAGTTACTTTAAATTATTTGGTGGTAATATCGTAGTTATAGCATGGACTTTAGCCAAATCAACTTCAATACCTCTATGAGACACAATGAAGCCAAGTAATTTTCCTAAAGTTACAATGAACACACATTTATTTGGATTGAGTCTAACTTTGTACTCCTATAATCTTTCAAATATCTTACGTAGCATTGTTGGATGGTTGGCCCTAGTTTTGGATTTTCTTAATATGTCATTGACATAGTCTTCAACAATGTCATGCATCATATCATGGAATATGATAGTCATGGCTCTTTGATATGTAGCTCCAACATTCTTAAGGCCAAATGGCATTACCTAATAATAAAATGTTCCCCATAGAGTGGTGAACAGTGTCTTATGTTGGTCTTTTGATGCTATTCTGATCTGGTTGTATTCTAAAAATACATCCATGAGTGAAAGCATTTCATAACCTACCATGGAGTAAATGATCATGTTGATATTAAGCAAAGGAAAATCATCTTTAGTACAAGCTTTGTGATGTCTCAAAAATTAGTACAAATTCTAATCCCTTCATGCTTTTTTCTAATAGGTACCACATTAGAGATCCATTCTGAGTAGTCAATGGATCAGATACATCATAATTCTATGAGTTTTTCCAACTCTTTTTTTACCAAAATAGAAATACAAAGATGCATCTTACATAGATTTTGTTTGATAGGTTTGGTGTCAGGATTAACCACAAGGTGGGGTCTAAACTTGGCATATCAGAATAGGCCCATGCAAAGATATCTATAAATTCTCTCAATAGAGTAGTAAATACATCATGTTCCTCCTTAATGAGGGATGCGCCTAATTTTATCCATTTTAGGTCTGATGGAGTCTTGATACTTACCTCTATTATGTCTTTGACTAGAAGGGTCGAACCATCTGCTAGTATAATAGGCAATGACTTGAACTATTAAATTATATCAGGGTCCTTCTTTAGGACTTGCTCTTCATCTTCTCCTAGGCATGATGAATCTAAGTACCCTAATGGGATATTTGGCCATGTGATAAAAATAGTTGGAAATTTTTGAAGAATTTGATCAAATGCTTATTTCTCAAAGTTGAACTTTAATCCACAAGCAAGTTCATCATTGGTGGTCTCCTAGTCTAAATTTGAAGAAGAATGAACACCACCATCTAATGGCACCTAAAATAGGTTTTCACCACTAGACTAGCCTTTATCTTTACTTTTTCTCTAGTTAGAAAGTGCCTCAAAAAGGTTTTCACTTTAGGACCTCAATGTTTTACTTTTTTTTTTGGCTAAGGGTATTCACTTTCTCTCCAAAATAGGCTGCAAGATCTAATGTGATTGAGAATCCTAATTTGTGATCTCCCAATGGAACATTGTCTATAAGGCCTAAGAAATCACAAAATGCCTCATCATTCTGGATCTCATCAATCGATAGACTGGATTCTTATTGGTCCTAATCTATTATTTGGGGATAATATAATGGTAATAGGTTGTGATGAATGGCTAGGGTAAGGATACAAATAACATTGTTATCAAATAAGTTGGTTTTAGCTAGGTTATCCAAGGTGAGGCTCTGATCAGACTCTGCTTCACTATCATCATCATCATCATCATCATCATCATCATCATCATCATCATCATCATCATCATCACTAGTCATTGGAGGTGTAGTTTGAATAATATATGTGGGGTCACCCCTAGATGGATTAAATGTAAGTCCATAAGGTCTTTCATACTTAGTCATGGAAATTGGCTCGATGGTTCTTTGTTGATTTGATTTGAGGCCTCTTCTTTCATATTTGTGACACTCCATGATTCTATTGGGAATATGATACTTTGAATTTTTATAACAATCAACTTAGTTATCATTATATAGGCATGATTCATCCCCTTTAAGAGGGTCAGGTTCTAGGCCAAATCTTGGTACAAATGTGACAGGTCCCTTATCTTTGCTCTTTTTGTTGCCAATGCATATGTTGGGTGACTTTAGGTCACCCAAAGGTTTTCATATTTTGAGGAAGATTGGCAATATGAAATGTATCATGGGTCACATACTCTTCTAGTCCATTATCTAAAATGGTGAAATGATTAGAATCTTTAGGAGGTGGCATGTGGGAAAGGGAATCCAAGGTATTAAGATCTATGCAATTATCTGGTGAAGGATCAATAAGTATAGCCTTTCCTTTATCCTACTTGGAACTTGGATTCATGTCATACTGATAATTATAGATTTGAAATTCAGCCTTAAGATACTTGCAGTGTTCATATGGATGTAAATCTTGGAATATTCACTTCCATCCATGAGTGGCAAAACTTGATACATTGGTGCATTGTTTATGAGGCTGCATGAATCTCATGTAACTAAGGCCTGCCTAGAAACATATTATATGATAACTCTAGATCAAGCACATAGAAATGGGTGTAGACACCAAAATTGTGTCTACTCCTTGGTCAACTCCCCCCCTTGGTCCCCTTGGTCCACTTCTAACACATTCCTAACCCACACACTTATTAATTTAAAATAATAACTTATTTTAAATTAATAACACCTCCCTTGACACCTCACCCATGACACATCACCCTTGACACCTCACCCTTGGATACCTCCCTTTGGATACCTCCCATCACCCTATGACCAATTTAAGACCTATTCCAACTCTCTCACTAATCCCCACACCTATTAAACCCGCCTTCAATCGTTTAACCACGACCACTGAACTCGACAGACGGAGGAATGGGTAAAAGGCTAAAAATAGCCTTTTTCCATCTTCTAGCTGCCGATGTCGGTTACCCATCAGCCAACGCTGGCGGGATCACCGAAGTTGATTGCTTAAAACCAACTCCCAGGCCAAATGGAAAACTAATCACAGACCCGAAGGCTAATTCTCCTGCTCCTGGTATTCAACCTTTCTCTCTCTCTCTCTCAGATGCACTCCAAGCATCATAGGCTATAGGAACTCTACATCATTCACTCCACCCCTAATTGAAACATTGCAAGAAGTCTTCTACATCAGTTGCATCAGTAATAAGTCTTCTACACTCCTTCATCAAGCAAGAGCTAAGTATTCTTCTTCTGTTTCATTTCAATTATTTAGATTATATCAGCAATCAATTTTCTATTCATTGCTTCTAAATAACATTATCAACCAGACCTAGCTATCAACTAGACCAGACTTGGATTTCTTCTTGGAGAGGCTGAGAGGCCTTCCCCATATCCTTACCCTTTCTGACAATCTATCCTCTACCCCTTGTCCCTCCTAAGACCCTGTCTATTGTCTTGCAACCCTGCATAGACTCTCTAACTACCACAGACCACTCTGTCGACCAAGGACACAACCTGAGACCCATTCAAAAGTCCATTGCCCCCATCGATGTTGGTAGACTAACTGACATCGACAACCTACCAATTGATGCTGGCAGAACTATCGACGTCGGTGACTGTGGAAGACTGATAGCAAAATATAGGTACGCATTGTCTTTATTTATTTTGTTCAGTCTTTCACCATTTCTATTTCTAGCAACATTCTCTTTTATCAAAAGTGGACTATCATCCCTCAAGGAAGTCTTTGCACTTCTGGGACCGAGCTTTGCTTGGTAGTCCACCATCTATCTATCTAACATTTCCCTTGTTTTAGTTTTCTTCTTATCTAGCAGGTGTCATCCTCCACAGCCAAAGAGGAGTTCCTTCAATCACCTGGATATGGTGCACAAACTTCATTCGGGTACGTACAAACCCCTGACCATTATCTTAGTTTCTTTCATCTTTGAATTTGAAAAGCGAAAAAATAGTTAGAAACATTCTGGCACGCCTGGTGGGACCCCTGGAATTTTCCTTGGGTTCATCATTCTTTTTCTTCTAAAATCAAACTTTTCATATAGGTGCATTAGATCTCTTCTTGCATCTTTTTCTTCTATCTCTTTCAAAAAGACACCATAAGCAAAGTTAAAAAGAATTTTTCTTTTTCTTCTTGTCACCTTTCTTCTTGCATCTTAGAGTAGTGAAGTTCATTCTCTTAACCTTTTCTCAACTTGTTTGCATCCGAACAAAACATTTTGATTTAGGCTTAAAATCTATTGCATCTCATTTTTGCCTGAATGCATACTTAGCTCTCACATCTAGTAATTAAAAATGCATTATGAATAAATCTTAGTGCACTTATGTTACATGAACAGACCAATTTCACAACTAAACATCTAAACATACATGAGACAAGGTCCGACTAGGATTTCATCACCTAGCAGATACCTTACCCTTCCTGGTAATCCCACTTGGACTTCACTACCAAGGGGAGAAGCCACTCTATTCTCTGACAGAGTATAAACTCTAGGGGAAGTATATACTAGCTAAGTGACCCAGCTTATCTCTAAGCTCGTGAAGTGAGGGGAGCTTGCTCCTTAGCACCAGGCCACATAGAAAACCTAATACAGACTTTTGAGCATCGAAACTAACTCGAAACCAACCTTAGACTGCCTCTTCTAGGACCCATTCTAAAAGCCAACTTCCCAAACACACCCTTCTAAGGCATAAGCCAACAAGACTCTAAAACTTATTCTTAGGAATTAACGTTTAGGGGCTGTTTGTCTTCATCTATTTTTCTGTCTCTATCTAGTTTCTTGAGCTGGTGAGGTCGCATTTTGAGCTGCAAGAACAACTCAGACTTTCTTCTTTCTTCCAAAAACTTTTAGTCTTTTGAAGTTTTTGGAAATACACAGTCACCGACATCAATTTTTCCACTGACGTTAGCAACTTATCTTCACCGACATCGATTATTTGACCGACTTTGACAACTTCTTCATCGACATAAATTTTTCCATCGATGTCAGTCACTATCAAAAAATTTCTTCTCAAAATAGCAAGCTAAAAACCTGACCTTCTGACTGTCAAAAACACATTCTAGTTTTCTGAGGCTGAAACATACAATTTTTAGAACCTAAACCCCCCTTTTGCCTTGGATGGTTTTGACATGTAGTCAAACCAAAACTCTTGTTGACCACGCAAGGCAACAACCACTTCTACCTTTGCCCTCCATAACAAGTCCTCTAATGGAGTATCATTCAGAGACTGAACAAACTCCTACCCAACCAACCCCGACTCAACCCCCTATTATTCCCAAAGGGGACCAAGACTTTGAAAGGTTCCTCGACCTTAATGTCAAGGCCCTTTAGCACTATCTCACGAGAAGTCAAATGCGAGACTCTTTAGGCAACCCAGTTTATGAGATGCCAACTTCCTTAGTTGAGACAGTAGTCATATCAACTGCCTCCGTAATTCAACCCATAGACACCTAGGCCATTGACTCAACTAATAACCCGACCATGACCAATCTTCAAAGTGTGGCTTCTCCTTCTATTTTTGGACCTACTTCCATTGGGGTTTTGGTACCCCATCAACCACAAACTATTCAACAAAGTTCTATGCCATTCCAAAACTTAGTTGTCTCCATCCCGCCTACTCTTGCACCCATCAACACCAGGGTGACTACTCATTCTTTGGCTAGTGTTGCTACCATCCAACCACCTCTGGCAACACCAAGTCAAGTTGTGCCTTCTAGCTTCATGACACAACCACCCTTGGCTTCAACATCAGTCCTTATGACTAGTTACCAATATGTTGCGCCTATACAAGCACAACCAATTACATCATACGCCCCTCCTCACACCTTCTAAGTGCCCTATAATCTAGGGGGCACTCCACCTGCAAATCCATCAATCGATCTAATCAAGATGTTGATGGACAAGATGTCTAATCTTGAGACATCCTTTTCGGGTTCTAGAAATGTTCTCTCATATGAACAAATTTGTAATGAACCCATTCATCCTTCAGTACCAATCTGACCATATCCCAGTCAGTGGGAACTTCCCAAGTTTACTCACTTCCAGAGTAAGGAAGACCCACAACAACATTTATGAGTGTTTAGACACGCTTGTTACCTTATAGCCCATGATGATGCATTATTGCTACACACATTTTCCATGTCACTTTCTGGTGCTGCCCTCAATTGGTATAGTTCTATTACCAGTCACTCTTTTTTTACATTCACCCAGCTAGCTCAACTTTTCCTTGACCACTTTTTGATCAACATAACTAAAAAGGTCTCCATCACAGACCTACATTCTATCAGATAGTTTGACGATGAATCAATAACCAAATTTGTTGCCTGTTGGAGAGGCTTAATCAACCAACTCTCCTTTTCTTTACCTCAACTCGAGCTCATTGAGCTCTTTTCACAAGCATGTGCCAAACATATTTCCTCTACCTTTAGGGTCTAAACATTCTGTACATTTAACAAAGCTTTCACCATGGCTAGGAAGCTTGAACTCCGTGCTATCGAAGAAGATAAAGTCACATTGCATAGTAAAAATACTAACACAAAATCCAATGACCCTTCTTCATCTAAACCTTCTTCTTCATATTACAAGTCTAAGGGATTAGCAAATGCTATGGTTGTTAGACCATCATCTTCAACAACAACCAACCAATCCGAACCTTCCACATCACAAAGCATCACCAAACAATTCCAATAACGATACATACAGCGTCAATATACTCCATTAGGAGAATCATACGCTTTGGTGTTGGATAAACTCATCAAACAGGGATTCCTCAATCTCCCTCAAATTTGACCACCTCAATTTGACCCCTCAAAATCCATCCCTACATGGTATAGGGAAAATGACTTTTGTCATTATCACCGTGTCCAAGGCCATGACATAAACAACTGCAAAACCTTCAAAAACACTGTCCAGGACATGTTAGACAAGGGGGATCTTGTTTTGGATAACCCAAATGCTCTGGCAAACCAAAAATTTGACATTTTTAGACAACCATTCCCTAGCCATCCCCTAGCCAAAACAATGTGCAGGCCATGGCTGATGACTCCCAAGAGCGTAATATACGCACAGTCAACACGGTCTCTCCTCTCATGCCTAACCAACCTCTCTCCCAGTCTAAAGAGGTTAGCCCACCCATTGGTCCTTCACAGGTAGAAGAGCCTTCTTCTCCCATTTCTCTTCCACAAGTAGACAAACCTTCTACTCCTATTAGTTCTCCATTGACCTCTCTTATATTGGAGGATGCTTTGACGATACTAGCATTGGTAGCCTCACCCTCATCCTTCTTATCATCAATGGGGGATCATATTTTCCCCACTCCTCGACCACACGCTGAAGCCATCACCATCCCTATGCTCTGCCCTCTCGAAGAGCCACAATCTCCAATCCCTTCTCCATTGAGAGAGGAACTCACCACCTCACCTACTTCGATCGAAGAAGATCCGGTGAGGGTAGACTTGAACCTCACCCCACGTAATAGTAGTCCTCGCATTAAACCAAAGAAGGCTACTAAACCACATCAGAGAACTTTTCTCCCACCATCATCATTGCCGTCCATTTTGGGCCCTCATCCATCCAACTTAAAAGGAGTGCTTCCTACTCCAACACCTATCAACAACAAGTTGCCTCCATTGCTCCCTTTACCCAACAAAAAAAATCACCTCCATTACTACCAACACCTAACAAAAACATACCTCCTCTAAAACATCCAACCCCTTCTACCATGACAATGTCATCTACGCATCTGGCCACACCGCCAAACAAAAGGATGGTACGAAACACTCCCCCAACAACATCTAAATAGAAGTTGTCAACTTTTACTATAACACAACATGCAGACCCATTAGTAGGTTCTAACACTTTATTGTTACATCAATTGTTACAATCCTCTAACATCACTTTTCTGCCTATTAAGCCATACCAACCTCTCAGACCAAAACCATCTTGGTTTGACGACACTAAAATTTGTGCGTATCTTTGCACACCTAGACATGACACTGAACATTGCTACGCTCTTAAGGTTTTCATCTGCCAACACCTGAAAAAGGGCACCCTTCTCATTAAGGACCCCTTTGACAAATCTTCAACACTGTCTCATGTCTCCCAACCCTCTTCACCTTCACACTCATCAACTCTCAGATCAAAACCATATTGGTTCGATGACACTAAATTTTGTGCATATCATCACACACCTAGACATGACACTGAGCATTGCTACACTCTTAAAGCTATCATTCGTCAACACTTGAAAAAGGACACCCTTTTCACTAAAGATCCTCTTGACCACTTTTTCAACAAACCACTGACACCATCATATACCTCTCAAACCTCATCACCTAAATCGAGATCTCAATGCAAGACTGTGGTTCCTCTACCCCCTTCAACCCCATTATTTGAAATCAACACCATCAATGTGGCCACCAGGTCACAAAGCATGAAGGATAAAGGGAAAGAGAAGGTTTCTCTCCCTTAAACATATCCTTTCATCAACCCCCCTCAAACATCAAAACCCAAGGTTTCAATCTTGGGCACATCTCGACCAACTTTTTCGACACCAATTCATGACCCCATGGTGAAACAACTTCACCCAACCTCTGTGAAGACATCTTTATATGACCTCATTCAAATCTCTTCACAACATCGACAAGTCTTAATCAAATCCTTATAGGCAGTGGGGGTCCAACCTGAAGACTCCCAACCACTAGCTGCCTTAGTCCAATCATTACCAACCATTGCCTCCATCACCATCCATAATCTTGAGATTCCAAACTCTAACCTGGAAGATCAGGATCTCATCCTCTCAAACTAAAGTCTATCAGGCAAAAGCTTCACAGGATGCATCCTTGCGTCGCACTCCTTGACAAAGAGAAGCTTCAATGTCTTCTCTCCATCTTATCCAACCATTTCTCAAACATTGCCCCTATCACCAAAGTGACTGGGGGAACTCAACTTTATATTGACTATCACATTGACCTCAACCAAACATCGACCAAACCTCAACCAACCAACATCAACCAAATTTTGACCTCAACCAAGCATTGACCAAATATCAACCAACTTCTTAATCATCTTTAACACGTGACCAATATGGAAAGAAGTAAATGAGGCAAGTTTGCTCCTAATTGGCTTGGACCTTATATCATAACACACAAGTGTGGATCAGGGACTTATCGTCTATCTTCTCTTGAAGGCCGACCAGAACCTGAGCCCCTTAATGCCTTGCATCTACAACCATTCTACTGTTAATCAAGTACTCATTCACTTGATATTTAACTTGAGCTCGTCCCTTGAGCAATCCCTATTGTTTTAATCCTCATTCCTTTCAACCATGTTCCCCTCCACAAATACTATGTAACCCTTTTATAAAGTATGGATGCTTTATCCTAATAAAAGGGAGCCCTTAAGCCTCTATAGTCTTGTCCATGACTACAAATCCTGTCAAAAATAAATGGAGATGTCAAACAAAATATCAAAAGGTCATCAACTATAAATGTAGACTACTCCCTCGAAGGACAACTGCATAATTTTTGTAATTGATAGACTGATCCCTTGAAGGATAGCTATTCAAAGACATTTAAACATACAAAGCAAAAATATAGACCACTCCCTTGAAGGATGGCTATGCCTAAAAATATTGCTACAAACATCACTCTCTTAGAAGCTTCCCGCATCAATCAGCTTCATAAATGACCACAAAACAAAATGACATCCCCATGTAGACTTTTCGCATTGATCAGTCTCCCAAAAAAAAACAAACAAAAAAAGGTCATGGACTTAACTTATAGTCATTCTCAGGGTCTCCTATAAAAAGGGGCAAAGTTATCCCTACTAAAAAGGGTTACACTATCCTCACACCTCAAACCTATTACCCTAACATATTCAAGGGATTTCAAGCTCACTCAATGTCAATTGATTCGATTGCTTCTCTAACATAACCAATGGTCAAAGACATAATGCATGAACGAGGCCTTTTTGTTTGCAAAACCCTTATCTATGCTATCATTATTGTCCATGTCAATGAAAGAGCAATGCACCTTTCACTTCTCACACTTTGGTCACATACAACCAAATTCAAATCCAACCAAATCATTTTATAAACCAAACCCAACCAAACCAAAACATTTTCAGACCACCAACATGACATAGACCATTCACACAAGTTTCTATGGAAACCAATACACATGGAAACTATCAACCACTTAATTTATGTCAAGCATAAACCATTACTTGCTGAAGCATAAATAAACTCATTTCATTTTTAGCATACATCCATCACCCATATGGAAACTTGCTAGGGATGAAAAATCACTCACCAATGTTACAGAATACACCATAATATGGAAAAGGTTGTAACATCATCATACCCTCATCATTTATACCCTGACCAAACCAATCTATCAACCAGCCTGAACTACATTGGTCTGAGGCCCTTCAAATAGGGGCTATGTAGGCAACACGTAGATGACATGACATCTTCTGGGGTTAGCTCGGCCACATCCGTTTGTTCATCTACTTGATGGACAAACCATTTAACCTTTAACCATGGCTTAACCTAGTCCAACCCACATCCACAACCGACCCTCTTCCTCTTTTTTAGGGAGAACTACATTGGCCTGAGGCCCTTCCATTAGGGGCTATGTAGGCAGCACTCAGTTGACATGGGGTCTTCTGAGGTTATCTCGGCCATTCCTTCATCCATCCATCTAATGGACCAACTATTTATACCAACCCAAACTCATGACCAAACAACCAGCCTTGGCATTGTAGGAGTCACCTTCAACTTCTCATAGGGCACATTGGAGATCACGTACATCTCCCTGACCACATCAAATGTCACTTGAGATCACTTATATCTCAGCTTGACTTGACCAACAACCTTGGAGATCATGACTATCTTCTTAGACCATGACCATTTTTGAGACAACTTTGCCTTAGTTGTTTTGATTGTATGTAGGCTACTTCATGAATAGTTAGCCAAATTATCCACACCCACATTATGACACTCACAAGTATTGGATCACAAGCAAGTTGATCCCCACTACTTGTGACATTTTCATGTTTTCCAAGAGCACTTCCTAAGCCCAGGATACTTGGAACACGATGACCATTAGAGCTACAACTTTGATCATTTAACCTTATCAACTATGACTAAATGCTGGGGACCAGTTATTTCTATTTTAGCACTCCTCGACCCTTAACCTGCAACAATTTGACCTACCCATCACGTGGAATGGTATACGCGCAATCCCACCCTTTGCAGCGTTCACACTCAAACTTCACCATTTCTATCCACTATCTATCAAATTGGCACCCGATATCAGGGTCCCTTCCCTTGACTCCCGCTTTGAGGGGGAATACCTCATCCCTCATCTAGGGTAACCAACTCTTATTTTTGTCTTGTAGTTCATCAGAACAACTAACAAGGCAAAAATGACCTCATCCCATACCTGGGGCAACTTACTCCTATTTTTGTCTTGTAGTTCGTCAAGAACAACCAACAAAACAAAAAGGGGCAAATGTAGACACCAAAATTGTGTCTACTCCTTGGTCGACTCCCCCCTTGGTCCCCTTGGTCCACTTCTAACACATTCCTAACCCACACACTTATTAATTTAAAAAAATAACTTATTTTAAATTAATAACACCTCCCTTGACACCTCACCCATGACACATCACCCTTGACACCTCACCCTTGGATACCTCCCATCACCCTATGACTGATTTAAGACCTATTCCAACTCTCTCACTAATCCCCATGCCTATTAAACCCACCTTTGACCATTTAACCATGACCACTGAACTTGGTAGATGGAGGAATGGGTAAAAGGCTAAAAATAGCCTTTTTCCCATCTTCTAGCTGCCAACGTCGGTTACTCGTCGGTCGACGCCGGGGGGATCGCCGATGTCAATTGCTTAAAACCAACTCGCAGGCCAAACAAAAAACTAATCACAGACCTGAAGGCTAATTCTTTGGCTCCTGGTATTCGACCTTTCTCTTTATCTCTCTCAAACGCACACCAAGCATCACAAGCTACAAGAACTCTACATCAGTCACTCCATCCCTGATTGAAACATTTCAGGAAGTCTTCTACATCAGCCACATCAGCAACAAGTCTTCTACAATCCTTTAGCAAGCAAGAGCTAAGTATTCTTCTTCTATTTCATTTCAATTATTTAGATTATATCAGCAATCAGTTTTCTATTCATTGCTTCTAAATAACATTATCAACCAGACCCAGCTATCAACCAGACCAGACTTGACTTTCTTCTTGGAGAGGTTGAGAGGCCTTCCCCATATCCTTACCCTTTTTGACAACCTATCCTCTACCCCTTGTCCCTCCTAAGACCCTGTTTATTGTCCTGCAGCCCTGCATAGACTCTCTGACTACCACAGACCACTCTGTCGACCAAGGACACAACCTGAGACCCATCCAAAAGTCCATTTCCCCCACCGATGTCGGTAGACTAACCGATGTTAGCAACCTACCAATCGATGCTGGTAGAACTACTGATGTCGGCAACTGTGGAAGACTGACAATAGAATATAGGTACGCATTGTCTTTATTTCTTTTGTTCAATCTTTCACCATTTCTCTTTCTAGCAACATTCTCTTTTATCAAAAGTGGACTGTCATCCCTCAAGGAAGTCTTTGCACTTTTGGGATTGAGCTTTGCTTGGTAGTCCACCATCTATCTATCTAACATTTCCCTTGTTTTAGTTTTCTTCTTATCTAACAAGTGTCATCCTGTACAGCCAAAGAGGAGTTCCTTCAATCATCTGGATACGGTGCGCAAACTTCATCTGGGTACGTACAAACCCCTGACCATTATCTTAGTTTCTTTCATCTTTTGAATGTGAAAAGTGAAAAAATAGTTAAAAATAATGGGTGAAAGGCCCAATGATAATTGACAAACTAATGGTGCCTTGTGATTCTCATTCTTGATTATCATAGGCTTTGATGGTTATTATTTCTAGCTAGAGATCTACCATTATGTATCCAAGAAGCTTGATGAGCTTTAGAGACAATATGTTGAGGCTGGATCCATTATCTATAAGGATAGGTTTAACTTTATGCCATCTTATATAAACTTCTATGTATAATGGATTATTATGGAGTGGGCCAAGGGAAGACATATGCTTTGGTTTAATGTGACTTGTTAGGCTAGAGCTAGGTGTCCAACCAAAGCTTGAAACTTATCAGGGGATATGTCATTAGCAATAGTGGATTGGGTCAAAAACTCATTCAAGATGTTCTTGTAGATTATTGACATTCATAGAAAATCCAAAATATAAATTTATTCTAGTGTCTTTTGAAAATTTTCCATAATATCAAACTTCTTTTCTTGGTTAGTAGTGAATGGTTTATTCTAAGGTTGAATGATTGGTTGGATGATAGGCAAAGTGGTGGATGGTTGTGGGCTTATGATAGTAATCTTTGACCTTCAAGTTTTGATTGTAAAATCAAGATTAAATACTAGACCACTATTTCTAATCGATGTTGGAAATGGTGTGGGACCAGATAGGACAAGCCTCAATTGTTGGTACACTTGCATGTGGTCATGTGGAAAGAATGAGTTATCGATATGAGGTCTAAAAGGGGAAGTCCTTACTTGTTGGTTTGCCTATATGCACTCCAAGGTCAAAGAAAGATTATCCATGTAATTTGGTTGAATATTATTTTTTATCAATGCTCTAGGTTGATGATTATTTGGTCTAGGATAAACAGAGATGGTATTAACGCTACCCCCTACGATATGACCTACAACCCTATTCTAGTCATGTACAACTGCATGGTAAGTTTGCTAGTTGTTACCATTTTGACTTTGGTTTTATGCATTGTTCTATAATTATGGGTTCTGCTACTAATTTTGTTGATTCTATTAGTTTGGCATTTGATTTTGATACTGTTGATTTTGTTGTTGCCTTGGCCATTGTTATTATTGTTGATGATTATTTTGTTGTTGTTGATTGTTATGTCAAGGAAAGGAGTTTTGATAAATCCCAAGAATTTGATTATAAGTGGAAGCACTATTATCCAATGTGATCTCCCCATTATCTAGCATATTCTTAATTAAATGCTTTATTTGGATACATCTTCATAAATTATGTTTGTTGACTCGATTATAGTCACAAAATTAATTTTTACTGTACCAATTAAGGTAAGGAATGCCTTACAAATAATGCTTTGATATAGGCTAACTAATCATATTAGTGGTAGCAATCTTGAAAGATATAGATTCAATAGGTTCTCCTAGGTCACTAAAGACATGTCTTGTAGGCACAGTTCTCTTAGGAGGAGGGGTTTGCAATGGTGAAGGCTGATGTATTTATTGTGTAGGTCTTAGTTGTTGTGCCTGTAGCATTGGTTGGAGAGGTTTTTGGGTAGAAGTAAGCTAAAAAAGTGGTTTGGATGATGTTTTCATTGTTTAGACATGACAAGATTTGGTTACTCCATTTCCCACAACATTTTTATTATAGTTAAATTATTTTGGTCTTTCTTGGTTATTGGCCTGTGTTGGTTGTGATTTTTATACTTGAATAGGATGTTGATGTTGGTAATTTACCTTATTGATACCTTGATTTTAATTAATTGAATTAAGCTTGATGCCTCCTTTATTGATGAGTTCCCATTCGATCAATGATCTCTTTGAACATATGTGCACATTGTAGTTCTAGATGGTAAGGTATCTCACTATGCAAATTTTTAGTAAACACAATGAATAATTGTTTATCTAGTAAACTATGGGTGAAACGGCTTGTAAGGGCTCTTCATCACTGTAAATAACTTTCAAAACTCTCCCTATATTTTTTCTTGCTTGCATTAAGTCCACTAATAAAATCTCATGCTCAAGATTATGGGAAAAGTGTTGCACAAAATTATTAAAAAGATCATCAAAATATGTTACTGAATTTTTGGGCAACTTCAAAAACCACTCTAAGGCTTGTCCAGCCAAGCTCCTTGGAAACAATATCAAAATGTATATGTCATTATATGCCACTAGTTGACATGCAATAAAGAATTCAGTCAAATGAGCCTTAGGGTCACCTTTCCCTTTGTATTTTTTGAATTTAGGTGGTTCATATCCTAGAGGAAATGGTATCTACAAATAGTCCATGTTGAATGGATAGGAACACACATCATCTAATTTGAGATTTTTAGTCTATTTACCCACTTGAATAGTAATTATTACATCCTTCATCTGTTGCAATTTTTGAGATAAGAAACTGAAATGAGCATTGGTTTGAGGGAGAATATTGGTTTAGGTGGTCACAAGTGAGACACTTTGACTAGGGTATGATGGAGATGCTTGTTGGGGTATATTGGTTTGGTTGGGGAATGGACCAAGAATACACATACATAGATTGGGATTTACTTGAAATTGCACATTTGGTTGCATAATATTCTAGTTTGGGTTGGTGATAAAGGTTTGACCTAGAGGATTTTATGGTTGGGATGGTGGGATATAACTATACTATGCCTATTGTGGTTGAAAAAGGACATGCTACCAACTAATCAAATCTTGTTATGGAGTGGGAACTTGTGGACCAAGACCCTATCTCTAAATGTGTGATACATTTTGAACCAATGGTTGTCTAGTAGGTACTTGAGAAACATGGGGACCTCCTTATTGCATGAATCCCTATGAGGGAGTGAAAGCAGATTGTAGATTCAACATCTATCACTGACCAATATTTGTACATTGTTGACTAGTCATTATTTGGTTTTGAATTGGAATGTTAGTCTACAATTGAAAAGGTATGTTCATCATTACATGGTGAGGTAGAACATTAGTTGCCCTTGATTAAGGTGGCAATGTATTTGTCCTCTATTATGTTGATACACTAGATTATATTTGTTATTATATAATACTACTCATTACTTTTTGAGGAGGAGGAGGATTTATCACATTATATCATTGAGGCATGACATTAGCTATTGTTTAATTACCTAATCCCATAAGTTGTACTCTTGAGGAAGCAATTGGTTGAGGTTGGGGTGTAAAAACTCATATTCCTTGGTATGATGATCTACTCATGGGATTAACTACAAGAACATGTTGTTGGCTAGTTGTTTATGCATTAGTAACACTTCGATCAAGATTAAATGTTGTTTACACATTGTCTACTATGTTTGGCTCACTATTGTGTGTAGAGGTCGAAGACACTTCTTCAATAATAGGCATATGCATCAAGTTATCTATAAAATTGGTTTATACAAATGGTTCAAAACTTGAATTATCTAGTCCAATTAACTCTATCAACACTCCTATTAAAGGTACTAGGTCAATAAGAGGCTTACTTACCATGTTCATCTGATTGAAATCATGTGCTAAATTCAAGTAGGTTTGATATGCTATCTACATTTGGTTAAAGTGATCTTCCATGATGTTTTTTCCTTGATTAGATATACTAGGGTCTTGATACATTGTTTAGACTAGACCCATAGGATTTTTAGAAGAATTCTATTGATCATAAATGATATTGTCGGGCACTCTTATTAGACCTAGTAAATTTTCATGGGGGGAGTCTATTGGAAACTTGGCCCCTACCTCTATAGATCTAACCAAAATCTCATCTTTGTTCTCTAACAAATGTCACTTAAACAAAAATGGATCATATGTGGAAGCCGTATTAGTAGAATATGACTGTTGAAGAACTAGCTCATCCATTGTGGGTATTATAGCTAAGTATTGTATAGTTTATTCTTGGTCTTATTCTAAATAAGGTGGTTTGTTAACCAGATAGTTAGCCAATAGATCTTGGCATTGTGCCCCTGATTGAGTATTATAAGAAGGATAAGAATCCATCTCATAAGAAATATTATCCACATAGGGGTCTTGCACCATTTCTTCTTGCATAACTACATTACTAATCCTTGGATTGTACATGAGTCCACTATGTGTGTAAGAATACATGTTGGGATCCATAGTCAATGTTTTATGATAAAAGGTCAAAGAGTTTTACAAACTCTAAAAAGGATAAAATCTAAAACAAATGTTTTGACTTGGTCTAAATTTTTCAAAATGATCAAAAAGTTTATGCAAATATTTGTGAGGAAACAAGCTAGCACAAAGTATCTAATGTTTCATCATTCACACAAAGATAATCAAGTAAATTGACTAAAAATCAAAATTCCAAACTCTAAGGTTGAAGTGTTTCAAATAAGTCTAATCTAGGAATTTAAGAGTTGTTAGGTCTTTTGGCCAAATTCGGTGTCAAAAGCTAGGCTCAACCAAGGCATGTGCTAGGATTCTTGGCCAAACAACATAAAAAGCTAGACTTTGAAAATAGATGAAAGTTTTTATCTAATAGATTTGAAACACTTCTAACAAACACTAGGCATTTGATTCTTGGACATGAACTTGATCAACTAGGTATAAGGTATGAAATAAAAGGAACTTTAAAAATAATTTTTTTTTCTCATAAATAATGGTATAAAACTTGGTTCTCTTAACAAATAAGCTAGACAAAAGTGAATGGTATAATTGTGCTTTAGGCAAAGGATCACAAAAGTATACTTGGATTGGCCTAAAAATGTAGGAACAAATTTGGAACTCTATGAAAGAGGTTCTATGAAATAATATTTGAAATGTTTTGGGCAATGTAACAATGTTATACTACCCAAAAGGTGTGACAAGAAAGTTTATTTCAAGACTCTCTACGGCAAAGACATTTTCCCACAATTTTTATAGCATAATACTAATTTTATTGACTCAAAATGTTGTGGTGTATAGACTCAAAGTGAAAGTGTTTGGCACAAAATGTCTTAAGTCTATCTAGTGATGACAATGATTATGAGTCTTAAATGACTTTCAACCCAAATTGAAAATTAAACTTGAGTTCCCTCAAGTTTAGTGCAAATGGCAGACCCACTTAACATATCAACCCTATGAACTTGTAAAGGTGCAATTATAAATTTAGATTATAAGTGAAGGGCTTAAACAACTTTGGTAAAGATATAGACTCAATTGGGTAGCATAACTACACCAAAGTTGATGATATGACTCAAGATTTTGATGAACTTTAAACAAGGCAAATTAATGATCTCACGTGGGTAGCATAATACCTCTTTGTTCAAAGGAAAATTTGGGCTATGTGTTTGGTTTGGATTATTTGTTTACACCAAGTTTTGACTTAAAACAAGACTTTAAACTAGGACAAGACCAATTAATTAATCTCTCTTAGATCCTAAACTGACAAGGTTGCTTGGTATTATTGGAATCTATTAATATACGTCATTTGAGAGGATGTTAAGTGTTCATCCAAAAGTAAATGTACATTATATACCAGGATTTTTACACCCCCCTTTCTCTCAAATGATAGTACTATGACATGGACATTGAGGTGTACCTTGCACTAACAATACTTTCATGGTAAGTGAAGATTTTTCTAAGATCTAATAAGTTTTTAAATGATCTAGGGGAATCAATTACACAATGACTTTCATGCTAAAAAATACAAAAGAAAATCTTGTTGTTCTCTGTGTAGTGTGATGTCTAAAGTGCCACTACATCTTGTGTGCAACTCTAAAGGAGCCAAATGAAGTCAACATTGGGAGATGAAACCTTAGGTCAAATCTTCCCTAAAGAACTTATGGGAGGTGATGAAGTCCCCCTTACAAGCCAAGATGCATAAAAATAAAGAAAGCATGAAAGTAGAAATACTTTAGGGTCATTTTCAAGGTCACCCAAACTTTTGACAAGTTTTTGGGGAGTGCTTTAGATGACTTTATTTTTAAGCCTTGGACTAGGCTACTTGCAATAGAAATGGCATTTTTAATTCCAAGGGTTCCCTATAGGGGACAAATGGAAAAGAATACATACAACATCCCTCTTTTTTCCAAATAAAATCTAATCTAAACAACTAAGTAAATACACAAAGATTTTAAAAAGGTGAGTTCATTTTTAAGCCCAAATGAAATATTTGGTGATGTTCATTTGACCCCTTGGTCTTAGTTGAAAACTTTGAAAACATTCACCAAAAACATCTAAATTATTTGTTAAACTCTCAAAATAAGGTTCCTAATTAATTTTTAAGCATGTAAAGGTGATTTAAACATGTCTTAAGAAAATATCAAGCTTATTCCTATAGCAAAAATTTTAGCATGTCCTTTAGCTTTGAAGCTCTTTTTGGTTTGAAATAATGAACTTTGGAAAAAGAGGTCTCAGGTCTATGTTTTAATAAAAACATAGATACTGATGTCGATTATATACAACCAATGATGGTTAATTTCGTTAATCAAGATCTAGCTGATGTCAATTTTGCTAATCGATGTTGGTTAAGCTATGTAACCAAAGTTGGTCTTACTTGCTGACATCGGTTACTGTGTAAAATCATGGTAAACAAAAATGCTAAAATAAAGTTAGAAAATCAATTTGCATGATTTTTAAGGGTTTAAATAAATATTTTAGAATTAAAAAATGATCTTCTTCAGGTGTGAGATGCATCTAGTCCCATCGCATATTCCATTATGTGCTCTATGAATTGGACTCAAGAGAGGATGGTTAGTATCATGTTAGTTGTAAAATGAAAACAAAATGAAAGAAACACACTAACTAGAATAAGATTTCTAGGCCTAGAAACTAGGGATATCTTAGTTAATAAACATGAATAAAAAATAACTAAAAAGTAAAAAAAACCTCTTTTACCTTCCTTGGATGCTCTAAAATGCTTGTTGTAGTGGCGTGATCGGTTTGTGCTCATGAAGTCCTAGGAAATGAAAGCTTGGCTACCTCCATCTCTCCTTGACACCTTTGGCTTGAGGCTTGGCTTGGCTTGGCTTGTAATCAATTTAGCATGGTAACACTAATTATAAAGACTTTGAAGATATATTAACTTAATAAATTTACACTAAAATAACTTAAAAATGATGTTCATGGCCTCTCTATTTATAGATTTTTGAGATTTCTCATAATTAACTTGAACCATCCATCTCAGGATTGAGATGTGTGTCTAAAGATTAATCCAATTTTTCAATTAAAATTGATAAATAGGCTCATCAATATTTGGGATAGAGGAACAATTAAGAGGCATGGATGGCATTGATGAGGCATGAAGGGTATGAATCTTGATATTTATGGCATTTATGGCCTATGGATGTCTTCCCAAGAAATGAGGTCACCTGATTTTGCAAATATTCCATATTCATTTCTAAAAATAAGTATTCAACAATTCTCCATGGAATTATTAATTATGCCTTGATTTGGGTTAATTAACTCTTAAGCATGTTTAAACACTTTATGCATAAATTACTCAAATTGATCAGAATGTCTTTTTATTGGTCCAAAATTTGATTGGATTGGAATTGGAAGGCAATGTTAGATCATTGGATCCATTATTTCATTTAGGATGTTGCCAAAAACAAATAACAAAGGCACATGTCTTGTGCAAAATATTTGATATGGAAGAGCAATCTAAAGTACCTAGGTGCAAAATTAGCATTTTGAATCAAAATGATTGAACTAAAGTTAGCTGGCCCATAAATTACCTTATCCCATTTAGGGATACCTTAGCCAAAATCATCACTTGAATATGTCAGTTTCACATCATTTAGCATGTTTTAGTGCTTTTAAGCCAAATTGTTCATTTTGGGTAGAAATTACCCAAAAGCTTGATTAAAGGTTATCAGTGGCCAAATTTAGGTGTATACATGATGATCTACTCATGGAATTAACTATAGGACATGTTATTGGCTAGCTATTTATGTATTAAGACCACTTTGATCAGAATTGGAGATTATTTGCACATTATCTACTACATTTGGCTCTCTATTCTATGTAGAGGTTGAAGACACGTCTTCAATAATGGGTATATACATCAAGTTATCTATTGAAGTGGTTTATAAGAATGGGTTAGAAATTAGATTCTCTTATCTAATTAACTCTATCAATACTCCTGTTGAAGGAACTAGGTTAATAAGAGGCTTACTCACCATGTTTATCTAATTAAAATTACATTTTAAATTTAGGTAGGTTTGATATGATATCTGCATTAGGTTAAAGTGATATTTCATGATTTTTTTGCCTTGATTAGATATATTAGGGTCTTGATATGTTGTTTGGACTAGAGCCATATGATTTCTAGAAGGAGACTATTGATCATAAATGATATTGTGGGGCACTCTTACTAGACTTGGTAAATTTTCATGGGGGAAATTTGTTGGAAACTTGGCCCCTACCTTTATGGCTCTAACCAAAATCTTCTCTTTGTTCTCTAACAAATGTTGCTAAAACAAAAATGGATCATACATGGAATATGTATTAGTAAAATATGACTATTGAAGAACTAACTCATCCACTATGGATATTGTAGCTAGGTATTATGTAGTTTATTCTTGGTCTTATTCTAAATAAGGTGGTGTGTTAACCAGATAGTTAGCCAATAGATCTTGGCTTTATGCCCCTGATTGAGTATTATAAGAGGGATAAGAATCCATCTCATTAACAATAATATCCACATAGGGTTCTTGCACCATTTCTTCCTATACCACCACATTACTAATCCTTGGATTATACATGAGTCCACTACAAGTATAGGAATACATGTTGGGATCCATAGTCAATGTTTTTTGATAACAAGTCAAAGAGTTCTACAAAATCTAAAACAAATGATGTTTCAACTTGGTCTAGATTTTTCAAAAGGATTAAAAGGTTTATGCAAATATTTATAAGGAAATAAGCTAGCATAAATTATCTAATTTTTTACTATTCACACAAAGATAAGTGAGTAAATGGACCAAAAATCAAAATTCCAAACTCTAAGGTCAAAGTGTTTCAAATCAATCTAATCTAGGCATTTAAAATTTGCTAGGTTTTTTGGCCAAATGTGGTGTCAAAAGCTAGTCTCAAATAAGGCATGTGCTAAGACTCTTGGCCAAATGATGTCAAAAGCTAGACTTTCAAATAGATAACAGTTTTAACCTAATGGATTTAAAACACTTCTAACAAACACTAGGCATTTGATTCTTGGACATAAACTTGATCAAATAGGTATAAGGTATGAAATAAAAGGCACTTTAGGAATAGTTTATTTTCTCATAAATAATGGTATAAAAATTGGTTCTTTTGATAAACAAGCTAGATAAAAGTGAATGGTATAACTATACTTTAGATAAAGGATCACAGAAGTACACTCATATTGGTCTAAAAATGTAGGAACAAATTTGAACTCTATGCAAGAGGGTATATAAAACAATATTTGAAATGTTTTGGTTAGTTTAACGATGCTATACTACCTAAAAGGTGTGACAAAAATGTTTATTTCAAAGACTCTCTAAGGCAAAGACAATTTTACACAATTGTAATAGCATAACACTACTTTTCTTGACTCAAAATATTGTGGTGCATAGACTCAAAGTGAAAGCTCTTAGCACAAAATGGATTAATTATATCAAGTGATGACAATGATTATGAGTCTTAAATGACCTTCAATCCATATTGGAAATTAAACCTATGTTCCCTCAAGTTTAGTGCAAATGGTAAACCTACCTAACACATCATCCCTATGAACTTGTAAATGTGTAATTCCAAATTTAGATTATAAGTGAAGGATGTAAAACAACTTTGGTAAAGGTATAGACTCAATTAGGAATCATAATTTTGCCAAATTAGATGATATGACTCCCAAGCTTTTGATGAATTTTGATCAAGGCAAATTAATGATCTGATGCGAGCAGCATAATGCCTCTTTGTTCAAAGGAAAATGAGGACCATGTGTTTGGTTTGGTTTGGATTATTTGTTTAAATTAAGTTTTGACTTCAAACATGACTTTAATCTAGGAAAAGACCAACTAATTAATCACTCTTAGATCCTAAACTAACAAAGTTACTTGTTATTGTTAGAATCTGTTAATATACATCATTTAAGAGGATTTTAAGTGTTCATCCAAAAGTAAATGCACATTATATAGTATGGTTTTTACACCCCCATTATCTCAAATGATAGTACTATGACATCAACCTTGAGGTGCACCTTGCACCAACAATACTTCCATGGTAAGTGGGGATTTGTCTAAGATCTAACAAGTTTTCAAACAATTTAGGGGAATCAATTGCACAATGACTTTTCATGCCAAACAATGTAAAAGAAAAGCATGGATTTTGGGTCCATATCATTGGATTATTGAAAAAAGGTCTAGTTTTTTTTGTAACCACTACATCCTACTATTCACATCAGCATAATGTGATGTCCAAAGTGTGACTACATCCTATGTGTAACTCTAATTAGGAGCCAAATGAAGTCAATGATGAGAGGTGAACCCCTAGGTCAAAGCTTCCCTAAAGAACTCATAGGAGGTGATGAAGTCCCTCTCGCAAGACAAGTTTGCATAAAAAATAAAGAAAGAATGAAATTAGAAAGACTTTAAGGTCATTTTTAAGGTCACCTAAACTTTAATGAGTTTTTGGGGAGTGCTTTAGATGACATTGTTTTTAATATTTGCAATAAGAATGACACTTTTGATTCCAAGGGTTCCCTAAAGGGGAAAAATGGAAGAGCATACATAAAACATCCCTCTTTTTTCCAAATAAAATATAATTAAATAACTATTGAAAAACAATAATTGACAAGTGTGTTCAATTTTAAGCCCAAGTGAAAGATTTGGTGGTGTTCATTTGACCCCTGTGTCTTAAGATTGTGAACTTTGAAAACATTCATTTAAGCATCTAAGTTTTTGTTAAACACCAAAACCAAGTTCCTAATTTATTTTTAAGCATGAAAAGTTGATCTAAACATGTTTTTAGAAAATTTTAAGCTTGTTCTCATAGCAAAAATGTTAGCATGTCCTTTAGCTTTGAAGCTCTTTTGGGTTTGAAACAATAAACTTAAAAAAATAGCTCTTAAGTCTGTGTTTTAAGAAAAACATAGTGATTGACGTCAATTATATACAAAAAATGATGGTTACTTTGGCTAACTGATGTTTTTAATCTAATCGACTTTAGTTATACTAATGTGACCATCTTGACAGGTATCTAATCAATGTCAGTCTTACTTGTTGATGTCAGTTACTGTGTAAAACTATGGTAAAAAAAACAATAAAATAAAGTTAGAAAATCAATTTTTGAGAGTTTAAAGGGTCCAAATGAATATTTTAAATTTTCAAAATGATCTTATTTAGGTATGAGATGTTTCTAGTCCCACTAGATGTGCCATTATGTGATCTAGGAATTTGACTCAAGAGAAGATGGTTAGTATGGTGTTAGTTTCAAAATGAAAACAAAATGAAATAAACACACTAACTAGCATAACATCTCTAGGCCTAGACACTATGGAGAGCTTAGTTAACAAACATGAATGAAACACACAACTAAAATGTAAAATAAACCTCTTTTACCTTCCTTAGATGCTTCAAAATGCTTTTTGTAGTGGCTTGCTCAGTTTTGTGCTCATGAAGTCTTCATCAATGAAAGTTTGGCTACCTCTGTTTCTCCTCGGCACCTTTGGCTTTGGTTTGTCTTGGATTGGAATAAATTTGGCATGTTAACACTAATTTCAATGTCTTAATTAAGATACTTGTGCATTATAACTTTTTCACCAAAATAGCTTAGAAATGATGTTCATGGCCTCTTTATTTATAGATTTTTGAGAATGATCAAAATCAACCTGAATTGTCCATCTCAGAATTGAGATGTGTGGCTAAGGATTAATCTAAATTTTCAATTAAAATTGATAAATAATCTCATCAATATTTGGGATATAGGATAAATTAAGAAGCATTGAGGGCTTTGATGAGGCATGGGAGGCATGAATCTTTGATATTTATGGCATTTATGGCCTAAGGATGTCTTTCCAAAGAATGAGGTCACCTAATGATGTAAATATTCAATATTTATTTATAAAAACAAGTATTCAAAAAAATTCCATGGAATTATATTTCAGGCCTTGATTTGGGTTGATTAGCTCTTAAGCATGATTGAGCACTTTGTGCACAAATTACTCAAATTGATTAGAATGCCTTGTTATTGGTCCAAAATTTGACTGGATTAGAATTAGAAGTCCACATCAGATGTGTTGGATCCATATTCCCATTTAGAATATTACCAACAACAAATAACAAAGGCACATGTCTTGTGCAAGATGATTTGATAGGAAAGAGCAATCTAGAGCAACTAGGTGCAAAATTGGCATTTTTACTCAGAATGATCTGATTAAAGTTAACTAGCCCATAAATTACATTGCCCTATTTAGGGGTACCCTGGCCAAAATTATCACTTGAAAATGTTAGTTTCACATCATTTAGCAAGTTTTTTGTGTTTTTAGGCCAAATTGTGCATTTTGGATGGAAATTGGCTAAAAGCCTAATTAGAGGCTATTGGTGGCTAGATTTAGGTGTCTAAAAGAGCTAGGTGTTATTGGTAGAGGCAAAGTATTTGTTTGTATCTACAATGATACAAGACCATTTAAAACCTTTGCATCATTTTGTATTAGATCATGACACATTTTTTGGATAAAGTATGTTTTGAGTTTTTTTAGAAAGTTTTGATTCAATTATGTGAATATTGTGCTAAGTATGTATTGAAGGTTGATTTGGGATGTTGTTCTGAGATTGCTAATGCAAATTTAAAGAAAGAGTAAATAGGTATAAATATTTGTGAGAAATAAAGAGTGTTATGGATAAAGCACTTAAGCCAAAGAGGTTTATAAAGAGAGAGAGGAGAGTTAGTGAAAGCTCCAAGAAAGAGTCTCAAGAAGAGCTAAAGATAAAGAGAGGAGTCCCATGTGAGGACAATAAAGAAAGAGACTCTAAGGGAGTGAGATTAAAGTGAGAGATATCCAAGTGAGGTTAAAAGAGATAGGTAGGTAGGCTTGTAAAGAATAAGAAAGGTCAAGGTGAGACCTATAGAGAGAGTGAAGATAGAGAGGGTGTGAAGAGTGAAGAGAGAAAGAGAAGGATGAAGGGATTAAAGAATGAGGAATTCCATAATAAAATAGAAGTGAAGAAAAGATAAGTTTAGAGAGAAAATGATATTGTTGAGATGAATATGATTTTGGAAATGTTAGAGCAAGTCTTGGAAGAGATGAGACCAATATTCCTAGTACACATCAATAGGATAGTGAGATGGCCTCTCAAGTAGTTAATAGATAGGAGAAGAAGACAAATGGATAAATTGATAGCAAGGAAACCAAAAATATGAAGTCAAGTGGAAAAAAAGCCTCAAAGGTTTATCACTAATGATTTATTAGAATGTGTGTATATATGTGAAGAGTTGAATGAGTGTGAATTCCATATTGAGGGTATAATAACAAAATATGTCAAAAAAGACAAAGAATGGATGATAAGAGGGAAGTATGAACACAATGTTAATTATGAACAAGCTGATTGGATAGCTTAATATGGTGATAAAATTTGATGATATCCTAAAGAAGGTAAATCAATTGATGAAGAAGGAGAGAGAGAGAGAGAGAGAGAGAGAGAGAGAGAGAGGAGAGAGAGAGAGAGAGAGAGAGAGAGAGGAGAGAGAGAGAGAGAGAGAGAGAGAGAGAGAGAGAGAGAGAGAGAGTACAATATCTCCATGCCTCATGATAAGGCTTGAAAGAAGCAAGTTTGAATCAAGAAAGTTTATAAGTGAGAGAGAATAATCAAAAGGAACCAATTTCAGTATTGAGGACAAGAGTATGTTAGTTGAGGACAAGAGTATGTTAGTTGAGAACAAGTGCCAAAGTGAAGATAGTGTAGTAAAATTTTCCAAAGAAATAGGAGAAGAGGGTGCAAAAGTTAATAAGAATTTTGAGGTGTTGAATGAAAGAAACAATGAATTATTATAGTCAAACTAGTAGGATGATTTTTTTTCCAATGAACACTTAGAAGGGTTGTTTGAAAACTTGTCTTGTCACTTATCCTTGATAAGGAACATGGAGTATCAAGACAACTTTGTTGAGAAGGTTGGCATGTTGAGAGAGTTAGCTAGGGCAAGTGAAGTAACTGATCATCTAAAGAGTGAAAAACAATAAGATAGGAATAATGAGGTTGAGAGTACCATAGGAAATAAGGTGAAATAACAAGCAATAAAGAAACAAGTAGTATAACCAAACATAACAAGAATATTTGTGCAAGTGCAACAGAGTGACTTCATAGGAGATAATAATGATTTGGTTATGATTAAACTATGTGTTTCATGTGTAGGTTTTTTGTAGGATAACAATAATATGTTGAAGATGATTAGGTGTGAGATCAACATTCAGAGAGGTATCCTCAAAGGAGGAAGCAAGGTGGCATGGGTCAAAGAATAAGGATGTCTATGTGTCACTCATAGGACTTAGGACCTAGGAGGGTGTGGCATTGCATATTTGGAGTGCATAAGAAAGATAAAATCTAAGTAAAATAACAATCCAAACTTAGTTTAACTTTTATGGAAAGGTTCTTTTACACCTTAGTAGTATGGTGCAGGAGCATCATGACTTAACCTATGTTATCTAGGCAATTTTGGTTTGATCAAGTGTTTTGTGGTCAATTATAATATTTATAAAATTTTAAGGGTGTTATGAGTATTTTTACACACTTTTAAATGTTTCCAAAGTGTATAAGAGTGCTTAGGTATGATATATTTCAAATTTGGCAATTTCCTGCTAAATTTATTTGAATTTGTGAAGTTTGGTTTAAGAGTTTTATGTGCATTGAAGGATGAATCAGACTTGATGTTATTAAGGAAAATTATGGAAGACACCATGGGCCTATACCATGGTCCTTGTATCATGTATTTATATTCAAATACACTTAGTGTATACTTTTAATGTTTTAAGCAACCTTTTGTGACCATTGGAGGGTCTAAAGGTGGTTAGATTAGTTATAGGCTTTATAAACTTGTAATTTTTTGCTTTAGGTAGTTATTAAGGATTGATTAAAGGATGGGGAGAGAATCAAACTCCAAGCAAACTAATAATATATTCCTCTTTTTGAATGTCAAACTAATGGTAGACCCTATGTTATTGTGCATAAGCTTTGAAATGACTATGTTTTGAGTGATTATGGAAGAAATATTCAAGAAATACAACTTGTTCATGTTTATAATGTGTTTGGTAAGTATGATAGTTATTTTTTTATGTTAATCCAAGAATTTTATTAATGAGTTTCAATGTTTTTAAGAATTTCCATCTGCATAACCTATTTCATGTGACCTTTCTTAGAAGATATGAGTGTCTCAGTATGCACCACTAGTATGGAAGATTGAATGAATATTTGGAAACGATGTTTGATATACATGTGAATGAAAGTATCCTATAGAATAGAATGTTTCAATAAGAATAAATTATAATTTTTCACTTTTGAGGAATGGTTACAAACTTTGTTTCTTGCATACTATTTAAAAGATGCTTGAGAGAACACTATATGTGAAGGAAGGCTTAATGAAACATTGTTTGACTACTACTATGAATTGGTAATATTGTGTTATAAAATATTATTAGTAAGTTATAGTACATTTAAAACATATATTTCATGTGGTAAGTGCTTAAACACTATAGAGGATTATGTTCTAACACACAGTTAGAGCAAGATCAAGAGATGTTGATGGAATAGAGGCTTGATGAAGGAAATATAATACTTGGGAAAAGTTTATAGTAATGGAATATGCCTTAATTAATGATCATATTTATTATAATTTTTTTTTAAATTCAAAAATCTTCAAATTCTCCTTCTCAGATGCCTACAAATAGTATTAACTTGTGTTAGGGTTTCTAGACCAAATTTAATCTTACAGGAGTTTTAACTAGTAGAAAATCATAAATTTTTTAAATTTGATGTGAAATAATGTTTTATAAGATATTGTAGGGTTTTCAAGTTGATATAATATGGAAATGTATGGTTAGAGATGATTATGTGTGGTATAGGGTAAAGAAGGCCTAATTAGGCCTAGACAGAGCCTAAAAAGGGATTAGAAAAGTAACCTAAGATTAGATATTGGTCATGAAAGTTCATGGAGAGGAGTAAATAGATAGAGGGTACTATAAAAATCCCAAAAAATGGATACTATTAAAGGAAACCAAATAGAAAAAAGTAATCAGAGATGGAAGAGTTATTTTAAGATGTTGTAGAGATTGGACAGGTGTTATAATAGGGATTGTTTGAGAAAGGATACAATCATCAAAACCTTAAAATAATCAAGGAAACTAAGAGTAATATGTTGAGGCCTTTAGACCTATTAACTAAGTTTGAGTAACAATATTGAAGTATGCTAATGGGGAAGGATTCAAGGAAGAAGAAATTTAAAGAAGGATAGTGACATTGAGATTATGAAAGGACATTGTATACATAAATGAGAAGTGATTTAAAGAATTCAAAAGAGGTTTAGAGATTCTAGAAAGGTATTGATAGCCTAGTAGGGACAAATGTACCAAGTGATCAAAGAGAGAAGAGGTTTTAGACAAAGAGTCTCAAGTAAATGGCAAAGCTAGGTGTTATTGGCAGAGGTAAGTATTTGTTTGCATCCAAAATTATACAAGACCATTTAAAACCTCTACATATCCTTGACTGCCAAGTATTCAAGAAAAAGGAAGTAAATGTTGTCATACCTTTGAATATAACCATTGAAGGATGTCTCTTTACCAAATGGTGCCTTGATTTTATTAGGGTGATAAACCCAGCTCCTCATTAAGGAATAAACTACTAACTATAGTACCATGTGGACATAAGTTGTTGCAACAAATAATTCTAGAACAATTGATGTCACCAAATTTATGGAAGAGAATATATTAATAGGGTTTAACACTCCCATTTACTTAGTTTGTGACAAAGGTCCAACTTTTAAATCTTATAAATTTATGGAGTGGGCATATGAGAAATAAATCACAATCAATTTCTCGTCGAACTACTATCCATAAGGAAATGGAGTAGTTAACTCTACCAATAAGAATAAAATGGATGCCATTAAGAATTCAACATAAGATAAACCAAGAGAATAAAATATATTGATAAAATATGCACTATGGGTAGGTATAACTAGGCACAAGCAAGCCCTTAAGGCTCCACCTTTTTTGCTTGTGTATGGATAACAACTAGTCTTCCCTATTACTCTCAATTTACCAATATACCAGTTCATATATGAGTACATGGGAGAAGACAAAAGAGTAAAATATAGACTATTAGATATAATCCAGATAGAGGATGTAAGAACTAAAGCACTACCTAACTTTAGTAAACATTAGGATATTGTCAAATGGTGATTTGATAAAAGATCCAAGATCAAGGCCTTCAAGATTTTAGACTTAGTACTTTTATGGGATAAAGCACATGAAAAATAGGGACAACATGATAAGTTAATTAATTTATGGATTAAACTATACTAAATATCATAATTCATTAGTAATAATGTCTTTTGATTAAAAGGCCTCTAATATAACTGTAGCCATCTAATTCTTAAGACCATTTGTGTTGAAATTGTCAATCTTACTCAAATTGCACTCAAATGTACAATTTAGGCCAAAATAACTTAAACATTCTAAACGGTTCAATATTTTCATATAAAACTTCCAATTTAGGCCAATGTATCCCTAAATGGGAAAATTCATTTTATGTGATTCCTAAATTTTTGATATCATTTCAAGTCAAAATGATGATTTCGCATTTTGGTGCCCTATACCACTCTTTTCTTCTAATTCATAAGCACACATCACGTGCCTTTGTTATTTTGTGTCGATAACATCCTAAATGGGATAATGGTCCACACACATCTAAAATTACCTTTTAATTCATCCCAATTTAAATTATGACCCATTAATATGATTTTCTGATCATTTTGATTAATTGGGCACCAATTTCCAAAAAATTACACTAAAATTGATTAATCTTACTTAGGCAAATTAAACCAAATTATGAACTTAAGTAAGAATTCTATGAAGTAAATTGAATATTTATTTATTAAAAATTTATTTTGAATATGTATATAACCTAATGACATGATCAATAGGGTGGCATCTATAAGCCATAAATGAAACAAATATCAGGTTTATGGGTACCCATACCTAATTAATGTCTCTTCCTCCCAAATATTTATGAGGATATATATCGATTTATTATGTAATATTATATTAATTCATGTCCAAAAATATCAATCTTAAAATGGATGATCATGGTTGATCCTGACCCATTTGAAAAATCTATAAATAGAAGGGCATAAAACATTATTTTTAAGCTTAAAATTGTGTAAACTTATAATGCAAGATTCTCTCCACAAGTCATTTGTGTAGTTTGATAAATGATTTATTTTCAATAGGATAGATTAATTTGATAGACATATTATTTATTTCATATCATGATCCTAGATTATGCATGGTGACCTTAAGATAATAGAGGATCTTGGCATCCATTGTTGATAAAGAAAAGAAAACCAAATCAAGGTGGAAAATATGATTGGAGTTGTTTTTGGATGGTGGAAGATTTTGGGAAGGTAATAGGTATATGTTATTTATTTTAATTTCTATCTTATTATCATTTGAAAACCCCATTGAATAGGTTGGCCTATATTCTTAGTTCTTATGCATTCTTTTGCATTTTTCATGACTAATGCTTGAGATAATCCTCTTTGTAATCCAACACTACATTTTGGCATGACTAGTGGGACTATAGAATCCATTCAAGCAAGGAAGACACTTTTGAAATCTCAAATTTCCATTAAATTCATTAAAAATTCCTATAACATCAATTTTATGCTCATTTTCTTATGTTTTTAACATTTTTTATGCATACACAAGTCACATAGTGGCAAACATCAATTCTAGGTAATTGACATCAGTCAAGGCCAATCGACATAAATTGGGTTATAGAGAAAACACAACTAATAAATTTGCATTTTAGATTTTTTTTCAAAGATATCTTGGTTACTTTGAGTTTTTAAGTCTTTAGTCTAAACATATTTCCTGGTCTAGAAGATTTTTTTTGGAGATTTTATCCTAACAAGCCTAACAAGTGATTTTTGTCCAAATCATTTCATGCCTTCAAGTTCATAGGTGACCATTATTGGTCGATTTCAACTAGCCATGGTTAAGATATGACCATCATCAATCAGTAGTGACCAACATCAGACTCTATGTTTTTGAAAAAACATAGACCTAAGAACATGTTTTTCAAAAGTACTTATCTCATTTCAAAATATGCTTCAAATCTAAACAAGACTCTAATTTTTCTTGTAATAAATGCAATTAACATTTTTTATTTGAGCATAATTAAGTCTTTTAACCTTCCCTTTGGTGTTTAAAAGGAATTAGAAACCTTTACTTTGGTGTTTAAACGGAATTAGATGGTTTGATTGAATGTTTTTGTGAAATTTTATCAAAGTGTTTTCAAACTAAGGCCAAGGGGATAATAACTTCACTTCACATTCCAAATTAGCATTATAAAAATCAACTTTCACTTAAATTTCAAATTTATTGAATTTTTTTATGTAATTCATCTTTTACTTGATTGTTATATTGTTTGAGCAAAGGTAATTGCACGTGTATCCTCTCCCCTCACCCCTTATAGGGAACTTAGGTGATAAAAAGTGCCTTTTCATTGCATTTATGCCTTTGTCCAAGGTGTAAAAATAGGTTATCTAGGCTCTCCCCAAAATACATATGGTTTGAGTGATCTAAAAATAACCCTAAAGCCTTTTTAATTAGATTTTATTTCATGCAATTTTGCTTGTGAGGGGGATATAATTACCTACCATGGCTTCTTTAGGGAAGCATTGACCCAAGGCTTCATCTCCTAGTAGTATTTCAACCCCACTCCATAGTGAGGTATATAAATTAGGGTACACATACTATAAGATATATGTGGTTGAGTGTCTAACCTCTCCTTTCGTAATGAAAGCCTGATTTAGGTCTAGTCAACTAGGGGATTCTACTAAGCAGCCCACAGTTGGAATTATCATGAAAAAAATAGACCTTTGCATGATAAGTTGATTGGTATGAACTCAATTGAAATGTTTCATCTCTTATGTTAACCACACTTGGGACCATCTAGATGATCAT
Source organism: Torreya grandis (assembly GCA_037957365.1). Classification (NCBI taxonomy): domain Eukaryota; kingdom Viridiplantae; phylum Streptophyta; class Pinopsida; order Cupressales; family Taxaceae; genus Torreya; species Torreya grandis. The sequence continues at coordinate 222,592 of JARHVA010005914.1, read as the reverse complement.
AAATTATAAGTTTTATAAAGCCCCACTTACTATGGAGCATTATTGATGCAGGGTGTGCACAAAGGTCCATGTCACCATATTGTCTCTTAGGAGAAGGGGGTGTAAAATACCCTACCAATTAATGTGCTTTTATTTTGGATGAACACTTAATTTCCTCCCACGTACATGTATATAGATAGATTTCAATAATACAAAACAAACCTTGTCAGTTTAGGGCTTAAAATGAGTACTTAGTTGCATTTATCTTTTGGTCATAGATTACTTGGTCCTTGATTTGAGTCAAAACTTGCTTTTAAACAAATTTCATAACCAAACACATTGTCCATCAATTTTTTGAATAAGGAGGCATTATTTTGGTCAAATCCAAATCATCTTTACCTTGTTCAAATTTGTCATCTTAACATTGTGTTTTGTATTGTCTAAATATGCAGTTATACTACCCATTTGAGTCTAAACCACTTGCCCAAAATATTTAAGTCCTTCATTAATAGTTCAAATTCAAAATTGCACCTTTCTAAGTTCATAAGGTTGACATGTTAATTGGGTTTTCCATTTCCACTTGACTTGAGAGAACTTGGGTTTAATTTCTCATTTGTATTAAAGGTTATTTATAGACTCATAATCCAGTTTCATCATTGGTAAACTCAGGTCATCTTGTGCATCAATCCTACTCTAAGTTATAGAACATATTTTATATTACCATTCCCATTATCATGTGGTGGCATTGTGTTGCTCATTTGGTTCTAGTTTTATACTTAGGAATTATTATATGTTTCCACATCATGAGTTTCTTGGTTCAGATTGTCTTCTTCCTAATCTAAATGGCTTTCTTCTAGTTTCCTAGGAATCAACCACTTACCTAATTGACTTAAGGAGTGAACCAAAACCAAGTTGAGGAGCATAGGGTGTACATCCCTACCAAATCCATGTAATAATAGGGGAAACTATCACCCTAATAAAAACAATAGGGGCACATACCACCCCAATAATAGCAATAGGGGAACACTCCATCTCATCAAAATTATGTTCCACCCATAAATACAACAAACATGTAAGAGTGGAACTCTATAAAAGAGGTTGTGACATGATTGGAGATGAAAAATAGAGTCAATAAGTATAAATTTGATTAGATATGCCCATATCCATTTTATTTATCTATTCTCCAAGTCCCCTTTCCATCTCATTTTGAGGCACATAAATTGGACAAATACAAAGGAAATGGGGACCCTCATGAACACATCCAAAAAAAATTCATATTATGCCAATAGGTCTCTTATAGTAGCATGTATTTACTTTGAATTTTCTTGCAAATTTTAGCGGGACAAGCTCTAGATTAACTACTTAAGTTACCCAAAGGATCGGTTTTGTATTGGAATGATTTATTTAAAAAGTTTGTCAACCATTTCTCATACAATATTGAGCATGAATTGACCGTTGTTACTTCTGAAAATCCAAACAACATGATGGGAAAATCTTTGTTGCATATCTATAGAGATGGAGAGTATTATTAAGTCACTTTCAACATAATTTTCTAGACAAACAATTGGTGGACATATTTGTACAGAACTTACATCTTGAGGTTACACACAATCTATGACTTACTTGTGCTAACTCATTTGAGGAAATTATCGATAAAGTGGTGTATATTGATAAGGCTATTATTACCACATGCCTTATCAAGATTTTTATGTAGGGTCAAACTTCAAATCTGACCCAATCTTCTAGTCCAATAGTTGTGCAAGAGAAACCTAAGGGTTTTAATAAGAATAATAATGTGGTGGTAAATGGTGTGATTGAAACAAGGCACGTAAAAATGGTGTAGGCCTTTCCAACCCTATATGTACATTTAGCTCCACCTTATCCACCACCAAATTTACAAAGATGCCCTCCATAGAGGACATTTCATAATCAGTACAAAGTCTTCAATAAATTAGGAGAATCTATTGAGATAGTATTTTAGAAAATCATACCAGCTAACTTGATTATATGGATGGTATCAAGGCCATTTCTTCAAGATTAAAAAAAATTATATTGGTACAAGGAAAATGAATGGTGTAACTTCCATTGTGTTGTTAGACATGGTGCGTATCAATGCATCCAATTACAACACTTTATTGAAGATTTGATTGAGAGTGGTGAAGTTGAGATCAAATTAGCCCTACAAGGCACTAGTTAGGATATGGGAATCTACAAGGATCCATACCCTCAACATAATTGACCTTCACCAAGGAAAAATCAAAATAATCAAGGACAGATCTAGCGGTAGAATTAGAACTAGAATCAAGGTCAAAATCATAATCAACATGATCATAATCAAGACCATAATACCCATACTAATAATTTGGGTTACAATAACATGATTTACATATATAAAAACACTGTGAGATACATTTTTGTGCACCACATTACAACTATTACTATCAAAACCTATGAACCATATTGTGCTCCTTATAGTACGAGACCCAATATTATAGGGCCAACACCTTCTCCCTCTAGTAATGCTATGTCAAGTTCATGAAATTTTTTTATGATTCCATTTGTATGGGTTACTATTTTAGGACAACACACTTTTTCTAATTATAATGGATCCTCATCAACTCAAAATTATGCAATGCAACTAGATGCCCATGATTCACCCTCTAAGGCCCTTTGCCTTTGTCTTTTGATTATATTGAATCCTTGCCACTTTTAGGTTTCAAAATCGTAACTATATGATCATGAGTTACTCTTGAGGGACCTTTTCAAACTTCTTCCATAAAACCTAATGTGAACATTATGCCTTCAGATCCAAAGCCTAATATTATTCCAACCAAAGTAAAGCTGACTCATTTTAATGTTAAGAATCCTTATTGTCTATCAGATTAATTGAGCAAAACCCCTACGTAGATTTCCATTTTGGATCTCTTATGTACATTTTAAGTCCATATAACTATTATAAACAACCTTTTATAAAAATCAACCGTTCCCAAAGATATCAATCCTGAATAGTTCCAAACACTAGTTGGACACTTGTCTTCATTTTGTCAACTTATATTTAATCAAAAAGACATGTCTACCTTAGGTCTGAACCATAACAACCCACTATATATTGAGTTAATAATTGAAAACCATAAGATCAAGTGGGTTCTTATAGATAATGGTTTAGGTATAAACATAATATCCCTCAAGATGGTGAAAATATTCAGCTATATTATGAAGGACATCCATTTAGAGATGATCACCATAAAGGCTTACAATAATGTTGAGAAGGAGTATTCTAGTACAATTAATTTTCCAATCATTATTGGGTCTATTTACCACCACACATTAATCCATATTATGGACATTGAACTAACTTATAACATAATTCTTTGTCATCGTTGGATCCATGAATTATAGGCCATTCCATCCACCTTACATCAGTGCCTTAAGTTTCCACATGATGGGATCTAGGTTATTATCTCCACCGATCAACAACCTTATCAATATTGCAAACATATAGAGGCTAATTTTCACAATTATAACTATTATCCAAGTTCTAAATTCATTGCACATAAGAAAAATGAGATCATTTCACATCCACCTCAATCCAATTATATCAACCCTAGTGATTTGGCTTCCACTTCAATCGATCTATCTCCTATAGTTTTTAAAAATTAGGTTGTGACTGAAGACATGGGTATTTCCACATACCATATTAATAATTCCTTCCATATTCCAAAGTTTTTATAATCACCCAAAAATTTTGGTAATCCAAAACCTTCCAAATATCTTAATGGACCTACTTTGATCTGGAAATAGAAGAAACATCAGGAAAAATCACCTATGGTATTTGTACTTGTTATTTCACCAAAACAAGATTAGGAGGCTTTTAAAAAAGGGGACTAGTTATATTTTGATAGAATTATTGATTGCTTTTAAAATCATAAATATCCAATCCCTAATCAGATCATTGATCATCTTGACTATACAAGAAGTAAAATTGGCCCACGAGTGCAAGGAATCTTAGAACCTTTATCATCTCGAGTACCTAATATAAATCATGGTCTTGTATTTATATTTCTTGGGGGTGACCTCATGACTTTTGATAGTGATTCTTCTAGATCAACTAGTGATGAGACTCTTGGCAGTGATGTATCATCCCATTATATCCTTTTTGATGAGCTTACTGATTTAGATTTACTTGATCAAAATGCCTTTATGACTATAACACCTATTTATCCTATTATATATTCCCTTCCTAAAGCAAGAACCCATTTTACCATTAGAGCTTCCCTTATTGAAGCAAGAACCGATTCCACTATTGTAGATTCCTTTACTGAAGCATAAAATCATTTTTCACTATGACTTTTCCATCCCAAACTCATTGATTAGGACCAAAAAAATTCAATCATATTTCTTTATGAGTTTTATAATAAAGAATCAATTATAGAATACATGTGCAATCACAAATGAGGAATTGATTTTTCATTAGATCCTTCTACCTACTTTGGATAATAGGTAAACTTCTTTGGTCATAATTAAGATAAAACATCAAGATATTTAGTGGAAAACCTCTTTGAGGTGCTCGTTGATCAAGGAAAAAGTAAAGAAAAATATAATCCCTTGAGTGAAAACCTATTTTAGGCACTCTTAGGAAAGAAATTTTTCTCATCCTCTCAAATGTAGAAGGTCCATCAATCCCTAACTCTATAGCTAGTAAAAGCATCTATTTAGAATAAAAAAAAGTTTGATCATCTCACTCTTGAGTTTCTAAAGGTTTTTACTACTTGGCCATTACCTAAGATGGTGGATTCAAATTTGTCACATTATTTAGAGATTTGGGAGGAATAGTAGGAAGATGTAGCAAAAGAGGATGATTAAGATCACACTTTGCCTACAATTATTGAATATGGATCCACACTTATTATAGAGAACATAGTTGAAGTGAGCCTAGAAACATACGATGATCAAAAAATTGTTTATCTTAAAGCTTCCCTTACTAAATTAGAATGTGAACATATTATATCTATTTTCATGGATTTCATTGACAATTTTGCATGGGCATATTCAGACATACCAGACTTAGACTTACACTTGGTAGTACATCACTTTGTTATTCATCTAGATGACAAACTAGTTAAGTAAAATTTGAGAAAGATGCATCCATGCATCACCCTCTTGGTAAAATCCAAATTGGAGAAGCTATTGAGAGTAGACTTCATCAGATATCTAGACTATTCTGAATGGATATCTAATATAGTCCCAATCAATAAGAAGCCATACAACATAAATCTCTGTATATATTTTAGAGACATCGATAAAGCATGCCCTATGGATGATTTTACTCTACCCAACATCAACAATATCATCGATTCTACTACTGGGTATGAGATGTCCCTCATCAATAGATTTTTTGGATACAGTTAGATCAAAATAACCAAATAAGATCAACACAAGACTACATTCACCACTCCATAGGGAACATTCTACTACCAAGTCATGCCATTTGTCTTGAATAATGATAGAGTGACATATCAGAGTGCCATGACTATCATTTTCCATGACATGATGCATGATATTGTTGAGGACTATGTTAATGTCTTCCTAGAAAAATCAAGAAAATGTGCTAGACATCCTGATGTTCTATGAAGAATCTTTGAAAGGCTTCATGAATACACAGTCTACCTAAATCCTAAAAAATGTGTATTTGGAATCACTTTAGGGAAATTTATAGGTTTCATTGTATCACAAAGGGTATCAAATTTGACCTTGCTAAGGTTAAGGCCATTATTAAAATGTCACCACCTTCAAATCTTAAATAGATCCAAAGCCTAAGAGGAAAGATCCAATCAATCCTAAGGTTCATTTCTCAATTGGTAGATAAGTGCCACCAATTTATACATATCTTGAAGAAAGGGATTGTGTTTCAATGGGCTGAATACTGCCAGCTAAAATTTATGAATCTCAAGACATATTTGGCAAACCTACCAATTTTTTAGATTGCCAACACCTAGATGACCACTAATTTTTTACATATCATCAATTAAGCATACACTAGGGGAACTTTTGGCCCAACATGATGGTCAAGGTAAAGAACATGAAGTTTATTACTTAAGCCACACACTAGTGGATTATGAACATAATTATATGCCTATTGAGAAGGCATGTTTAGCTATGGTGTTCACTTCCCAAAATCTATGACATTTTATGTTGAATAATAAAACCATTGTCATCACTAAGGTGGACCCTCTCAAATTTTTATTACCCAAGGCATCTCTCATAGGATGTATGGATAAGTGGGTTATGATCTTGGTTGAATTTGATTTTGAGTATCAAAATCAAAAAGCTATCAAGGGGTAGGTTATTACTGATCAACTTGTAAAAGACTCTATTATAGACACTCATCCACTCATATTTGACTTTCTAGATGATTCTATCATGACAGTGGAAAAAGTGCAATGTGAACCTAAGTAATGGAAGCTATATTTTTATGGTTCCTTCACTTTTCATGGATTTGAAATAGGATTATTTTTTATTACACCACAAGGGGATTTGATTCCCAAAGCATTTCATATTAATTTTCATTATACCAACAATATGGCTGAGTATGAGGCACTTATTAAAGTACTTCATCTTGCAATTTAGTGGGATATTTAGCATTTATTAGTCTATAATGATTGTCAATTAATCATCAATTAGACCATTGATCAATATCAAACTAGAGATGACAAATTTGTACCTTACAAGAAAATCATGGTTAATCTCAAGGTTCATTTTAAATCTATGTAGTTTAAATTAGTACCAAGGTCCAACAACAAATCTATTGATGTAATGGCAAAAATTGGGTCAATAATACAAATTCATGGTAGGGCTAAAGAGTATAAATTTTTTATTGAGAATATTCTACATCCTACACATATTATGCTAGATTCAGAAAGGGTATGTGTTATTGTTGGTTGCAATCCTCCACCTGAACGACCCTGGTATCAAGCCTATTATAATTACTTTTATGATCATGTTTTTCCACTTGACCTATCCAACAACTAGAAAAAACTATTCCATCACCATTTATCCAATTATACCCTCCTTATAAATATGCTTTATTGTAAAGGCTATGATGTAATGCTACTTCATTGTATATCTTTAGGAGAATCCAAGCTAACACTAAATGAGGTTCATGAAGGAATGTGTGGGGCCTATACCAATGGTGTAGTCTTAACTAAAGAGCTCCTTAGAGTAGGCTAACATTGGCAAAAACTAGAGATAGATGCTTGAAATTATGTGAGGAAGTGTGTTCCTTGTTAGCAACATGGAAATATGATACATGCACCTTTCTTACTACTACAACCAATCTCAACACCATGGCCATTCTCTACTTGGGGCCTCAATCTCATTAGGAAAATAAACCCAACATCTTCATATGGCCATAAACACATTCTAACTACTACCAAGTACTTTATTAAATGAATTGAGGCCATTTCTCTCACTTATTTTATTGGGAAGTAGATAGCCAAATTCATTCATTACCATATCATTTGTCGATATGGCATCTCAGCACACATTATATCCAATAATGGTGGATATTTTGTAAATAGATATGTAAAATACCTCTATGTAAAATTCAAAATAAATCACAAAAAATCCATACCATATAAACCATAAGGCAATGGACAAGCCGAGGCATCAAATAAGATGATTTTAGCTATTTTAAAGAAGATTATCAATAATGCTAGCTGAAATTGGCACAAAAATATTTATTTCATTTTGGGTTTATAAAAATAGTCATCAAACTCCTATAGGAGCCACTCCATACTCCCTTGTTTATGGTATAGAAGATATTATCTCAATTGAGATCAAGTTTCCATCATTACGAGTATCTTTGGAGCATATTGAAGATGATGAAGAATACAAAGTCTCAACGTTGTAAGAACTAGAACTTCTTGATGGTAATCATTTGGCTGCCCTAAAAAACTTACAAGATTATTATAATAGATTGTGGAGAAGCTAAAATAAGTGCATTCTCCCTCATGAGTTTGAGATTGGTGATTTGGTCTTGAAAAAGAGCCAAAAGAACACAAATGCTAAACACAAGAAAAAAGGTAAGTTCCAACGTAATTGGTTGGGAACATATGTTATCATAACAAACTATGGATCATGGACATATCGATTGGTTATTATAAATGGTGAAGAAATTATAGATCCCATGAACATTTTTCACCTTAAGAGGTTATACGCTTGAACAACTTCTAACCATTGTCGATAAGACCCATTATTTGAGGGCAACTTGTGATGAAGTATTTTATCCTACCATTATAGCTTGAATCATCCTCGCATGGACCATATTATTTTGACCTACCTTGGACCATTCTTTCAAGAACCCTATTACTTTCATGACTTTGTAAATTGAAGGCTTTCAAATTGTTGGCACTCTGAACATGTTTTATCGCATCCTATGCCATTCTCTTTGTGAACCATATTCAATTTATACCATCCTTTGGACCCCATTCATTTTGGACTATTCTCTTTGAGAACGCATTATTTGTTATGTCTTGGGATTGTTGTAACGTAGACACTTTTTATCCCTTAACCAATTATGATCCTAATTATGAATCATTTGCATTATAAACACAATCAATGCCAATTCTACTAATCTAATCAACATGGACAATATTTTTAGCTTCTTCTACAAATGAGTGAAAACAAATTCATCTTCAACTTAGGATCTTTCTGTATGATATGGTTCTACATATTTTATCTACTACTACACATTGTTATATTATTTTCTACTGCTTGGTAGGCATTTTTGCCTTTTCACGATCCTTGTTCTCTTCAATTTGTGAGCATGGGACACTGCAGTTGGCTTTAGTTATTAATAAATCTCCTTGTTAGTTCCCTAGTACATTGTTTATATTCATGTAGGCTATTGTATCTGGCTTATTTGTTATTGTAACTTATACTCTTGAATGAGCATCTCCTTGACTAATTGGTTCCCCTTCTGTATATATTTTATCCTAAAAACACCAAAAACATTAGAAAATGATCCAAAAAAGAATAAAAACATTATCTTATAATTTTTCACATTTTGATCCTCATGCTCTTATTGTTTTTCAAGTATCCACCTCACACTCTTGTCATTTATCAAGTATCTTATCCCACCAACTTGTTTTACAGGACCATTCTCATTTGTCTCATTAATTCTCTTTTCTTCCCTTTTCTTCTACAACATTTATCATATGTTTTTTGGTCATCACCTTTTTTGTATCCCAATTCCTTAGAGAACTATATTTGGCCTAAATTTCATGTTAGAATATGCATCCATATAAATATGTAGGTAGTATCCACTTGTTTTGTACATCTAGAGTCAGCTTGACCAACCCCTTCCTTTTCTTCTCTTCCCTCATTTATTTTGCATTATTTCCCTATTATTTGGGAGAAAATTTGTGTTATTATTATTTTTATGTTGTTTTAGAGAGTAAAAACTCTATTACACATGCATAAACAATTATTTTTAAACCTCACTAACTTGGTTTTTGTTTGTGTGTGTTTATTTGAGTTTTATTGGTGTTTTATTATGCTTTCTTGTCTCTTCTGAGTACCTCATCATCATCTCCAAGCCATCTTCCCTCATTTGACATATCGAAAACAACTTGAATCACCCATTATCAAGTTTCAAATCACTTTAGAACACTATATGAGCAACTTTGGCACTTTCTAGGCAGTCAACACTGCCAAAAATGATCAACTCAAACTTTTGACCATAAAAAATCACATCTAAGAAAATTAAAGACTCAAACCACCTAGGAATGACTCATGAAAATATTTCAAAATTCCTCACACAAACCACTTATTCCTTCTCCTTCAAATCACCACTCAACCAAGGCATCAAAAATTGATCAAAAATGCACTTTAGAACCAAAAGACCTAAACACACCTTTTAAACAATAAACCAAACTTAGCAACTAAAACAACTCTTTTTATTGATTGCTTCACTTCTCCCAATGACTCATCCTTGGTTCAAGCAAGAAGGAATTGCCCCTAGATAGGATGTTAGATATTCAAATGTAGCTTTAGGCAATGTTTTAGTCATTATATCTGTTAGTTGTTCTTTAGAAGGTACATATTCCACTTTGACAACTTGATCACTAACCCGCTCCTTTACAAAATGATACTTGATAGGGATATTCTTAGTCTTAGAATAAATCACTGAGTTTTTAAAAATGTTTATGGCACTGTTATTATCACATAAAATAGGACAAGGACCATCTTGACTTACCTTATAATATTCTAAGGTCTGCTTCATCCAGATGCCTTGAGTATAACAAGAAGTTGTAGTAATGTATTTAGCCTCTATGGTAGAAAAGTACTAAATATTACTTATCTATCAACCAAGATACCAATCATCCACACATCCTGCCCAATCAACATCTATATAAGATCTTAGCTTCAATTCCTTACTCCAAAGATACCACAAACCATAGTTCATGGTGCCTTTGAGATACCTTAGGATTCTCTTAATAACCTTCAAGTGAGATTCTCTAGGATCTACTTGATATCTTCCAGCTACACTTACTACTTACATAATATTAGGTCTAAATGTAGTAGATACAATAGGCTCCCTACCATGGATCTATACAAGGATTGATCAACTTTAGGAGACTCATCACACTTACTCAACTTGCATCTAGTTTCCATAGGAGTAATCATGGGTTTGTTATCCAACATATTGAATTTATCAAACATCTCCTTAATGCATTTAGATTGAGATCTAAAGATCCATTTGTCTAGTTGATTTATCTACATTCCTAGAAATAATGGGAGTTCTCCCAATATAGAAATCTCAAGTTCAATCTTCATTATATCTATAAAGTCCTTACTCATCTTATCATTTACTAAACCAAAGATTATGTCATCCACATAAACCACAACAAGTAATTAATGTTCTCCTTCTGACTTGACATAAATATTATTGTTTGCCACTGCTCTTCTAAAACCTTGACTTAGGATATACTTATCTAATCTATCATACTAAGCTCTAGGAGATTGTTTAAGGCCATAGAGAAACTTATTCAATTTGCAAAAACAAATTTTTGTTTATCTTTTACAAAATAACCCTTAGGAAGCTCCATAAAAATTTCTTCTTCTAATTTTCCATTAAAAAATGCAAATTTAACATCCATTTGGTATACCTTGAAGTTTTAGAACTAGCATAGGCCAAAAATAGTCTAATAGCTTCCATTCTAGCTATAGGAGCAAAAGTTTCATCAAAGTCAATCCCTTCTACCTAAGCATAGCCTTTACATACCAACCTAGACTTGTTTCTTACCACTTCACCTTTCTCATTCAACTTATTCTTATATACCCACTTAGTTCCAATTACATTCTTTCCCATATGCCTATGAACTATATTCCAAGTGTCATTTCTTTCAATCTGATCAAGTTATTCATCCATAACATAGCACCATTCCTTTCCCTTACTGGCTTCAATGAATTTTTATGGTTCATGGATAGATAGAAAGGTTGAATCATGTTGATCTTGATTGGACAACAATCCCACCCTAGTCTATATACTAGCATTCATATCACCAATGACTTGAGAAGATGGATGATATACATGAGTTCTTCATGATTGAGCTTTAGTACCAATTTTGGTATCTTATTCATCATCTTCATTTTATAGATAGATAAATTAGTCTTTATTTGTAGTAGGACTAGTAGTTAAATCACATGACTTCAAACTAAACTTCTTGGCAGCAACACTTTCATCAACTCTCACATTACAACTTTCAACAATTTTATGAAGTCTTTTGTTGAAACATTTATAGGTAGAACTAATAGAATAATACCCAAGAAATATAGCTTCATCAGATCTAGAATCAAACTTACCTAAATTTTCTTCATCCCTTTTGATGTAACACTTACTTCCAAACACTCTAAAGTACTTGACATTTATAGCTCTATTTTTCCATAGTTCATAATGGGTCTTGTATTTATTCACTCTAATTTGACATATATTAAGAGTGTAGACTGAAGTACTTGTAGACTCTTCCCAAAAACCATTAGATAACTTGGCATCTTGTAGTAAAGTTTTATATATCTCCTAAACAATTCTATTCTTTCTTTCAACCACTCCATTTTGTTATGGAGTCTTAGCAATTGAATATTGTCTTATTATTCCATGAGTATCACAAAACTCATTAGACCAAAATTATCCTCCTCTATATGATCTGACACACTTGATATTTGATCCCTTCTCATTCTCAACAAGGGATTTAAAATATTTAGACTTGGTAAAAGCTTATAATACCACATAAGTTAGTGTGGATTAACTCTAATGATTTAGAAGTAGAAAACTCTTTTGTCTTAGATCTTATCTTTACTTGTTTACCATGGAGACAAGACTTACACAAAGATTGAGGAACCTTATAAATATTGGGCATATGTCTTACAAGCCCCTTTGAACTAATCCTTATAATATTCTTGAATTTTATGTGACCAAATATTCTATGCCATAGCCAACTGTCTTCTACTTGAATTGTCAAACTCTTTTCTCTTTTGGATTCATGATATACATACATATTGTTTTATGACTTGTGAATCTTGGCAAGGAGTATGCCATATTTTCCTTTTCTAATTTCATAGATATCATCATAGAAGGTCATAATATTACCTTGTTCACACATCTAACTAAAACTGAGAAGATTATTCTTTAACCCTTCAATATACAAAACATTTTCAGTCTTTAAATTTTCATTGTTTAAACTCAAATTTCCCTTACCTCTTATAATAGTAGAGTTGTTGTCACCAAACCTAATGTCACTAGGATTTTATTTCTTAAGAGTAATGAATTTACTCTTATCTCTTGTCATTTGAATAAAACAACCACTGTCTATGTACCATTTCTTATCCTCATTTTCTTCTGAATGAAATGCAACTTGGACAAATATGGACTCTTAATTATGAGCCATAATGTACCTAAAAATCACCTTTTAAGCTATTAAGCCTTTAAAAAAAAGGACCTAATATAATACTAATTGATGGGGTACAATCCACTGAGAGGGGGATTGAATCAATGGTAAAGTAATTAAAACTTTTCTTTAAAACCACTTAAGTAGTATAAACAAACTCAAAGCAAGATGTAACAATGTACAATCATACATGAAATTATTACACCAAAATTATATGGGAAAACCTCAAGAGTAATAAAACCCACCCTAAATCCTAAAAATCAATGGACTACTATCCTATAAAGATGGAGCAAACAATAGGCCTTTAGTGAGACACCTATCTCACATGAAACACCTATTATTAGATTGGTCAAGTCCTTTTGACCAAGGTGAATGAGCACCCACTCAAGCACTTTAAAAAAAGAACACTTTTGAATACTAATTATCTATAATCTCTGATGAAAATAGCTATATAAACACTCTTATTCAATTCTACAAATTCACACAAGCCACCAACATTAAGCTATCTCACCAACACAAGCAATAACCCCTTCGCAAGCCCTTCACTCACACTTGAAAATATTCAATCATAAATATCAAAAATATGTTAAATATAATTATAAAAATATTCTAATTCTAATGACACCCTTCTCAACTCAAACCCTCAAGAACTCTAGTCTCCAATACCTTCAATAACCTTCGCATAAGGTCTTCAAAAATATCTTTTTAAACACTTGCTTGTCTAGCTTGATTCTCTCCAAAAAGGGAATAAAACATATTTTTATATATACCATTCTCAATTATGGTTATCCATATAACTTTAGAACATTTTATCAATAATCACTTATGTCTTCCAAGGTTGGTCATGAACCTTTGCAAAAGCTTTCTAGTCCATACCATGAGCTCATGTCATAATCACCTCACAAAAAAAGCATAACTCCACTTATGTGACCATGTTTGAATAATAGGAGATTATTAAAACCTTAAAAATATTTATATAAGTAATTCAAGGAGTCATCAACACTCTCCAATCCTTAATAACACTTGATCTAACCAACTGCCCTACAAACAACCTCAATCATCCAAACTAGGTTCCTTTTGCTAGCATAAAACATCATGGTCAACTATGAGTCAACCATTCACTCATATATAAGTGAATAGGAACAATAAAAATTAAATTTATAGAGGAAATACATCCCCTACATCACCTCTAAGAGATTAGACCCATCCCTGCTCACTGATTAGGCCTTCCAATTCCACTTCTCACTCTAACTAGTTTTTCTCACTCATGGCACCCTTTCCTTCATATCAACTAGGAAACTTTGAGGAATTAGATATTCCACATAAATAAATGAATATTACTAAAAATTTCCATTAATTTTTGAATAAATTTATAAGCTTCATCATACACTAATTTTTTTCCCTAGTCATTCTTACAAATTTCTCTAAAAATCAAAATCACTGTTAATAATCACTTTTCTATGGGACCCAAAAATATTCAATACTAACCAAACCCATCCTAAAAATAGTATATGATTTCTCTAAAAACTTCAAACATCATTCTATCCATCCACCACCTTCTTAATCATCAACAATAAATATCTTCAACATCAGGTCTAAGACTAGGGTTTTTACACATAAAACCCTGCTTACCTTCTTAGCAATTGTTCATAGATAATAATAAGTTAATCCATGAAATAATCCTTTTAAAAAATTATAAATAACTTTCCAAAACATCTTAAAAATGCTCATCTCCCCATGCAAAGTCTATATGATCTGAAGTACATGAGAACTTTCCTCTCGAGCTCAAAATGCACCATTTGAGCACCCTCTAAAGCACATGAAGGCATTTATAACTTTATATCCCATCCTATGACCTCTAACTTGGTCAATATAATTTAACACACCTATTTTATCATCTCTCATGTAGATATATGGTCAAACACCTTGAAATCACTCACTGACCCTTCACTAGGCCTCACAAGCCCATCTAGGCCATTAACCAAACTATCTTGTAGACCTCTTTCCACCTCATACAAACCAACTGTCTAACCTCTCAACATCATATACATTTCCAAAATATATATTCCAAGAATATTAATCTCCTTACCATGGCATAAAATCCAAAGTACTCAAGATCCCTTAGGCAACCATACAAGGTCAAGCCTACAAGGCACAAACTGACCTACATACATCATGAAGACCATATGAAGTAAACCCTTGATCATATAAAACATCAATAAAATATCAAAAAATATCATACCAATCTCCAATCCATCATACATCATTCAGCTAAGACACCCATGCTCACTCATGCAAGCATCACACTGCTCTAAGCACACTAGACTACCATGTTCCATCACTCTAACCTACTAGACCACTTTATCATTACTAAGGCCTCTTAGACATCAATGATAACACATACCATAAATATCCCAATATTTTTAATTTAGACACCTTCAATTTTATTTTTATCTCTTTCATCACTTTATGCATTCTCATATGCATGGTTCTTTATGGATTTGATAGTCATTACATCATTGCATCTATGTTTGTGTCCTCTTATATAGGTTATATCCTTAAGATATTGATTGATAATTTCCCATGCTAGGGCACAAAATTTTAAATTACCATAAGAATCAAATTATCCCTACAAGGGTGAACCATTCTTTATCAGTGATCAAAATCTTCCCTATTAGGGAAAAACTTGTCTATCACATAATCATATTTGATCTAATGGATTACATTATTATTTATTATATATTTGGAGAAAACATTCTCCTTTTTTCTTATAATTCCAATCTCTATGGACTTTTTCCCTCATTCTAGCAATATTTTAGTGTGTAACTTGTCTCAGGATTGATCAATTCTAAAGCGCACAACTTACACCCTAACTTTGGGTGTGTTCAAAGTGTGTTGATTCTATTTTTGGACTTTATCCTTCCCATTAACACTATTATTTGGGCCCATTATATTATAAGTATATTTTAATCATTAATGGAATCAATGTGTGCAAGCATTAGCTCATTTGAATTTAATTTACTTCATGAGTTAGTCTCACTTTCTCTCTCTTTTCGAGAGTCCATCCTTCTCTTTCATCCTAGTATGTCCTATTGAGGGGGCATCATGGGTCATTTCCATTTTTATTCTTGACAACTCTTTTATTTAAAAATATGTTTCTTCACTTGAATGTCTTGTTACACCTTCTCAAATAGGGTCAAAATTTAGACATCCAATTCCTAACACCATTTATGTTGAAATTGTCATTCTTACTCGAATTACACTCAAATGCACAATTTAGGCCAAAATCACTTAAATGTGATAAATGATTTGAGATTATTTTATATAATTGATAATTTAGGCCAATATATCCCTAAATATGGTAATGCATTTTATGTGTTTCCTAAATTTTATTAAATCATTTCGAGTCAAAATGATGATTTCACATTTTAGTGCTCTGAACCACTATTTTCTTCTAATTCATAAGCACACATCATGTGACATTGTTATTTTTTGTCAGCAACATCCTAAATAGGATAATGGTTTCACACATATAAAATCTCTTTCCAATTCCTCTTGAGTCAAATTATGACCCAATAATATGAATTTTGATCATATTAGTTTATTGTGTACCAATTTCCAAAGAATTGCACTAAAATTGATTAATCTTACTTAAGCAAATTAAACCAAATTATGAGCTTAAGTAAGAATTCCATAGAAAAAATTAAATATTTATTTATTGGAAATTGATTCTAATATCTGCATCACCTAATGACATGATCAATGGGGTGGCATCCATAAACCATAAATGCAATAAATATCGGATTTATAAGCACCCGTGCCTAATTAATGCCTCTTCATCCTAAATATTTGTGAGGATATTTATGGATTTATTATTCAATATTATATTAATTCATAGCCACACATATCAATCTTGAGATGGATGGTCATGGTTTATCCTAACCCATTTGAAAAATCTATAAATAGAAGGGCATAAAACATTATTTTAAAGCTTAAAATTGTGTAAACTTATAATGTAGGATTCTCTCCACAAGTCATTTGTGTAGTTTGATAAATGATTTATTTACAATAAGAAAGATTAATTTGATAGGCACATTAGTGATTTCATATCATTATCCTAGATTATGCATGGTGATCTCTAGATAATGGAGGATCTTGGCATCCATTGTTGACAAAGACAAGAACACAAAATCAATGGGAAAAACATGCTTGGAGCCACTTTTGGATGGTGGAATATTTTGAGAATGTAATAGGTATATGTGATTTCTTTAAATTTTTATCTTATTATCATTTCCAAACCTCATTAAATAGGTTGGCCTATATTTTTAGTTCTTATGCATTCTTTTGTGTTTTTCATGACTAATGCTTGAGCTAATCCTCTTTGTAATCCAACACTATAATAATGACCTCAGCTTTCCAACCAATGAGTATTTTTTAAAGCACTATTTCATGGTGTCTCCAACTAGAGATGCATTTTATTAAACTATAAATGGAGATTTAGACTAGGAGTAGATTAAATTTCTTACTTTCTAGATTAGGGTTTTTACATTCTATAATTAGTTTTCCTAGATTAGTTGTTATGCTTTCTACGTTAGTTTTCTAAACTAAAGAATTGACTCAAAATTTTTATATACTAATTCAAAAAATAGGCATGCAAAAAATAAGGGGAGAATATATAAGGGAGCATAATTTTTATTCACAAGGATTTATTCTGATAGTATTAGACTTTCAGGAGTTAAGGTATGTATTATGATTAAATTAGGTTATGCTTGGGGTTAATAGGTTTATTGGAATTTTGGGATTTAATTTGACATACTCATGTAAATTTTAGAAAGGATTTCTATTTAAAAATATTTATTACATTGTTTCATGCTAAAAATTGGATAAGAGATAATAAGCATAGAACTGAATACATATTGACAAGGATGTCTTAACAAAATAAGTTTTTTTATACATACACCTAGCCAATTTTGGTTCCCAATCCTTTTATATCTATATATATTAAAAAAATCATATAAACTGATAGAATATAGGTCATTCCAATAATAACTATTAGGGCTATAGATGCCTGTTGGTAATAGAGTGAGGCTTTGAGTGGAATTAGATGCATCTTTGTTGGGGCTATAGATGCTTGGCTAGCAATAAATCAATGCATAGGCTTTCCTTACTATTTAGTTAAAAATTACAAGTTAAAATTAAACCTACAATGATTATTTAGGTCTTTTTTAATACTTTCATAAACAAGGTAAATTGATGTCACTAGATCACACAAACAAATCTAAGAAATGGAAATAGTTAGTATACTGCATGAAGAAGTAGGAGTTTGTTTCAAAGTTTGGTTTGCTTATTCTTTCCTTATTGGAGATTAATTTATGTCATGATTCATTACTAAAATTTTAGGTTATCAAAATATTTAGCATTATTTTCCCTATGAATCACAATTTATTGTGACCTAACACACACACCCCATTTTAAAATTTTCAAATAGGGCCCCAATATTAATTGAATATTTTTTTCTATCTTTTAAAGCAAAATTCTATGATATAGAAGTTTAAAAACATAAATTGAAGGAATTTATCTGATTATTGATAAATTTGATTAACTATCTTGTTTTTGGTTGATTTTTGAACACAATCCATAGGTTTCATCTTGTTATTTGTAGGGTGTTTTTGAATCTAAAAGAAATCAAATGTATGTATAATTCATTCTATACACTTGACTCTTTACCTTTGATTTTTTTAAGTGATTACATTCAGGGGTTTGATTTATGATTTTAATGGCTAACCAAACTGACATATTATGTTGTTAGTGGGTTCTCTACCTTTTCTATGTTTTACAATTTATTTCACACTTAAGAAATTCCAATAGCTTCATGAAGCCTATCTACCCAACCATGTGGCATCTTTTTAATCATATGCAGCCTAAGTAAAACATGCACATCATTATCTTAGCCTCTTGAAGGTGACATCAACAAAGCCTTTTGTATGAAAGATCCCAAATAAGGGGATTATCAAGAGTTATCCATGTGTCATCATCCTGCTCACCTAGCATATTGATGGTGACATTAGCATGGACCTTTTTGTATGTACAATACTGGGAAAGTGGATTTCCAAGAGTTTTCCATAATTCACCATCCTAGTAACCCAAAAATGATGTCAACATGGAAATTTATACAAAAGATCCCAGGAAATTAGAGCAGTGAGAGACATCTATGTGTCATCAACCCACTTACCTAAAGAACCTCAATTTATGCATAGGGTATGAAGACTAGTTATTAAGTAGACTATCAAGAGATGTTTGCATGTCATCATCCTACTAACCTATGGCATGAAGAGTAAAGTACACTAAATCATGACTCAAACATCAATAGAATAGTGACATGTAGAAATTGGTCCTCTGATGACATGCAATACAATAATAAATACACCACTACTAACTCTAAAAGAGTGAAAAAGATACATTTGTCATATTAAGATGACTAAGTATCTAATAACATGTGGAAGAATCCACATGGAATTAAAAATATATAGAAGTCAAGTTTGTGAATTTTAAATGAAAAGACTATGCATGGAAAAACATCAAAAACCATTTCAACCATTAATTCTCATGAAGCAATGAATTGATACATTGAATTCTCAAAGTAGACATAATTAAAGCAATATATTTCATATTTCTAAATCAATTTTTAATCACATTGATTTCAAACATTTGAAGTGTATACTATGAATCTAGAGCTTTCTTATGATGAAAAAGTTTCAAACTTTTTACAAAGCAAAGGATTTTCAAACCAAGGATTCAATGGTAGTCGTAACTCATATTGAAGTTCCATCTTCATATTATATTATAAAGTCAACTAAATATATCATTATAACATTTGATTTAGTGGCCCAAAAATCATGAAGTCAAGAACTATTCTACCATTTGGGAGGTACTTGAGGTAACCTAGCCCTACAGAGTTGAGGATTAGTTGTTTATCTCCATACAAAGATACATAGATGACCTATTGGCTATCAAATCAAGTGGTATCCATAATGTAGTGGCCACACTATAACTAATGTCATGTATATACCAATTTTTTGATTTATTTTTAAATGGAAAATTTTCTTGGAAAATATTGCATTTTAGGATAAACAAAATTTTAGTTGTATATACCAACGATAATGTCTTCTAGAAGTATTATTGACTTCTAGTGCCTATGATGGTATACAAGCAAGATATGGTGAAATCATATTTTTTTAACAATAATTTCACCAAAAAGTTATAGGAATGGGCTGTTAACCCAACTAAATTCACAGTCAAGGGCCCCATATATACCATTCCCATCTCTATTTTTAGGCCAAGGCTGGGAATTGTTATGTCCCTTTTGAATTAAATATATGTTTTTTAGACCATTACCTATGTTAAAAATATATGGATCCCTTTGTTGGATATGATTCTAACATCTAACAAAGTCATAGAAATTGGAGATATTATTAGCTCCAACTTAATTCTTAGAATAAAAAATCCTAGAATTTTTACACATCATAACTTTTATATGATGTCATACATAATGGATTATATAACTGAAAAAATACACTCATCATTTTAGGAACCCTGGTAACCATCAATAGAGTATCCTTAGAATGGGATATGTGATGAATTTAACATTCTCCATATGCCTAGGTTTAGAAAGAACATGAAGAAGTTGACTGAAAGCTTTTACCCTATGGCTTATTAGGAAAATTATGAAAATAATATGCCCATATTGTCTAATCAAATAAATAAGTCTATTTTTAAAATGGGTGATTACTGGTTATACCCTAAATACATAGTAATAAGAATTACAGGTAAAAATGCACACTCTTTATACCTAACAAAATGGCCAAACAAGAGATATTTTCCCAACTAGAAGATAGTCTTAACATTAACTTAAGTAAATCCAAGCAAGCAGTTGTCCATCCCACCCCACTTAGTATTAAAAAAATGCAATACACAAGGTGGGAAAACCTAAAAATTATTAGAAATATATGAATCATTATGTATTTAAATAGGTACCTTTCAAACATTGGGACCTTAAAATGAATGTTAGAGGAAACCTTGAAAAATATGAAAGAAAGGTAAGGATTAACTATGGGCACTAGTCTTATGACCATGGAAACATGTTTATAAATGTTGAAGATTATTTTGAAGTGGTTATTAGGATGTGCAGAGCCAACATGTTTATGATTATGGTGTAGAAGATCCAATATGATCCTAATATCACCAAATAATATGCTAAAAGGATTGAGAAGTAGTAATGGGTTTCTAGACCTATATATGGACCCCCTCCTCAAGTAGAGCTAACAACACATGAAGAAGTTGGTCCATCTAGGGTATCTCCTGCTAAAAATAAAGTTGAGAGTCCTCCAAATTACCCTACACATAGTTGTTTTTGCCTCCTCATAACACATAATTAAAGAAGAAAGGCTTGAAATTCCACATAGAGTATCTAGTATATTTTCTATTTTTCATTTTCCTCCATTAACCATTTCACAATAGGTAAACCCTCCTTCATTCTTATCTCAAGTACATATTACTCCTTTTTGACACCACCAACAACATCATCCCAGCCTGATGGAAAGCTTACTCTAGTATATTTTCTATTTTTCATTTTCCTCCATTGACCATTTCACAATAGGTAAACCCTCCTTCATTCTTATCTCAAGTACATATTACTCCTTTTTGACACCACCACCAACATCATCCCAGCTTGATGGAAAGTTAGCTTCACCATCCATCATTATTCCAATAGTGACTACTCTCACCACTTCATCACCACCTACAATTTCTACTCCACATCTTATTGGGCCAGCCTCTACTACTATAAAAATAATGTTTCCATATATAAAGAATCCCAAGACCCCACCTATTTATCCTCAAAATATGGAAGTGAAGGAAAAAATGGCACAAATCCTTAAAGATATGGAGGATAGAAGAAGGGTTACATGAATACTAGACCCTATCATGATCTATGATAGTGAAGAGGAAGAGAGAATAATGACCAATAAAGAAGATTGGGTCTCTAAGATAGAAACTAAAGAGTCATGGTCAATTAGTGAAATAATAGAATTAGACACAAATTATGAATGGTTGTGTTGGTTGAATATTTTGTCGATCAGCGTACTGATAAACAAAATAGTTCTGATCAGCCAAAGTAGGAAGATTAATCGTCCAAATGTGTAGATTTACCACATCAGAAGGGGACTGATCTCTCCTCTCATCAAGAGGAGGTTCCTTATAGATAAGCTATATATATATATATATATATATATAAATAGAAAATAATACTCAAGGGTAGGACAAACCATCCATCTCTCTTTCTTTAGAGATGATGCATGCAAATCAAAGGAAAAACTCAAGGGAAATGACAAAATAGCACTCCTGTCCTTTCAGAAGTACTATTCAACAAACCACAAGAATACTCCTAGTAGTAACAACAAATTGTAGCAAAGGATTTAGTAACTAGCAAATCAAGATGCAGCACAAAGTCTCCACTTGAATTTCTCAAGAGTAAGATACGAAGGACAATGAGGGCACAAAGTCGTCCCAAGGTCCTTTACATAAAAATGAAAAGAAAACACACTAAAGGAAATTATAGAGGCACAAAGTCTCTCAACACTTGACTCTTCAGGACACCTTTCTGACTGTTGTCACTAATTCTGCTTATTGAATTAAAGGAACAAAAGATATATTGAAGAAAAAGACATAAGAACAGTTTCCTCAACAACAAAGATATTACAACACAAATTCTAAAAAACCATTTGCTTTCTTATTCCAATAACAAAATATGATAAACAAACTGAGCTCAAAGTCTTAGAAGTGCCTTTCAATTTGGGCAGAGTTTCGTTCTGATTGTCAAAAAAAGAGATCCTTTTACAATAGAAGAGAGTCCCTTATATAGCCATTTCAAGAAGGACTCGAGAATAGTAACACATCATGTTGTGTTGGAATTTGTTAAGAAGACAGGCTGGAATTTACCCATTTGATTTTATCAATGTAGGAAAATAAGTCATGCTTATTGAAATTTTGCAACTTTCAATGTCCACCTGGTGATCTGATCTTACCTTCATCATTCCTTCTTTTTTGGTTAATTGATTCAGGTCTTGGATATAGTTTGATGTTTTATTCCTTCCTCACTTTCTGCTAGTCTTGGCCTTGAAGTCTGTGAATGCATTCTGGTCTGTAGGTTCAAAGGATCAATGGCTATTTTGTTGTCTTGAATTTGATGTTTGTGTGTCTGTCATTATGTTTTCAACGACTAGTTCACTGTGTTGAATTTGACATCTTCAAGCGCGTCACCCCTTGGTCTTCTTTTGGCTTTTCTATCTGGCACTTTTCTGGATTGAACTTGCCCTTTCAGGCCTTTTGTTTTACATCTTCTCGAAGGGAATGTGACCCTTCAGCTTCAGGGAAGTATCCTTCAAGTTGGCAACTGAGAGTCCCCCACAAGGGCACCTGCCCTTCGGGGTCCTTCAGCGGCCTTTTTCCTAAGAGTCGAGTCTTCGTAGGCTTTCCTCAGGCTTTATCCATGGGCAAATTTTTGTGGACAATTCTTGCGGGTATTTTCCATCGGATTTTTCCTGAGCAAATTCCCGCAGACAATTCCCACGGACAAATTGTCTGCAAAAATTTCTCACGGACAAAAAGTCCGTGGAAATTGTTCTGTTTGCCAATTTGTGAATTCCTTCGAGTTTCTTACTTCTGTAACTTCTCAGAATTCTTTCAGACTTTTTGTCTAAAGGAATTCCTTTAGACAAAAGTTTGAAAGAATTATGACTGCCTTTATTTGCCTTAATCCCTTTTGAAAATGACCCTTTTGAAGGGTATTTTCATTGACCAAGTGCCCTCTGCAAGGGCACTTGTCCTTCGAGAGGCCCCTTGAAATTTTGCATTTTGAACTTCTCTTTTGAACTTTGGTGATGAACCAACTGTTGAACTATTCCATTCAACCAAGGATTTGAACCACTTGTTGAATCTAGGCTTTGAACCAAAATGGTTCAAGCCGATGAACCCTTTGTTTGAACCAACTGTTGAACCTCTTCGTTGAACCAATCAGTTGAACCAAGATTTGAACCAAAATGGTTCAAGCTGATGGTTTAATTGAATGAACCAAGCTGATGAAACGTTCCATTGCAACAAGACGTTGAACCTTTTTGTTGAACCAAGTTTTGGTTCAACGGTTAGAACAAAGCATTAAACTGAAAGATGAACCATTTGATTTAACCAAAGGATGAATCAAAGCATTGAAACAAAGTAGATGAACCAAATGAGTGAAACAAAGCATTGAACTGCTTGATTGAAACCACCTTTGAACCATTTGACGTTGAACCAAAGGATAAACCAAACATTGAACCTGATGTTGATGCTTGCCAATGGAGATTTTTGTTTTAACCAAGGCACTGAACCAATCCCAAAAATGACCAAGTGTTAGAAACCAATTCTTTTGATTGAACCCATTTGCAGAAACCTTTGAACTTGTAGAATTGAATCTGCATGTAGAGTCTGTAGAAACCAAGTCCGTAGTTTTCTTTAACCTTGAAATAGTCTATAGATTTTAACCTGTAAGGTCCATTGAACTTAACCTGCAAAGTCTATAGATTTCCTCTTCTTGTTGAGTCCATAGATTTTCTCTTCTTGTTGAGTCTATAGATTTAAGCCTGTAGAGTCTGTAGATTTAAGCCTGTAGAGTTCGTAGATTTCCTCTTCCTGTTGAGTCCCTAGATTCAAGCCTGTAGAGTCCGTAGACTTATGAGAAGTTTGAAAAAATGAGGAATTTGAATGCCCAAGACAAATTTTGAAAAGGGAAGAGGCAATTTGGTCTGTAGAACCAAAATAGTTCAAATGTTGTCGCAAAAATGAGTGATATTTTTAGGAGACAACAGCTGGCTCTAGTTGGGGAACTTCTATCAATTGCAAAAGGAATTGAAAGGAGTAGAATCTAGAATCTCTAGTGTCTTCATGTGTACCATTGGGTTATAGAGTCATGTTACCCAGAAATGAGAGGCATCAAAAATTGAAACAAACAAAACAAAATAGAATTGAAAACTGTACAAATATACATATATACAGATGCAATGATCTGATACTTCAAGAGTTGAAGTGTTTCAGATGCTGCCCATTGTGAGGTAGAGAAAAGAGTGTGCCATCTTAATATTTCAGCAAAAAGCTATTATCACCAATCTATTGATGAATTATAAATAGGCCTCTCCAAAGGGAGTCAAACTTTCCATGCATCCCCTTTGGTTCTCTCCTTTTGTCCCACAGTAGGACTTGATCCCCAATCTGGAAATCACAATTTTTGGTCTTCTGGTCAAAGAGTTTCTTTACCAGACTTTGATGAGAAAAATTCTATCCACCACCATAGTTGTCTATTCTTCTAGCTCAGTCAGGCACATGATTTTTTTATCAAGAGAAATTTCATATGTTTGATCTTGAATCGCCTTTGCCAATTTCAAGGTTGGCAATTCTAAGGTGATTGTTATCTCAGCATTGATACCATAAAGAAGTTGAAAAGGAGACATACCAATTTCCCTCTTTGGTGTCATTATGTCTACCCATAGAGCATCAACCAATGTTTTTTGCCATGTTCTTTGATTATCATCTGCTAGCTTCTTGATAATAGTCACCAGATTCTTATTGTTGGATTCAACTTGTCCATTCCCTTGTGAAAAATAATCAGAAGAGTGAGAGAGTGTAATTCCATAATAAAAATAGAATTGTGTAATCTCCTAAAATGTGAAACAAGTTGCATTGTCAGTAACAATTTTGATTGGAACTTCAAACCTGGAAATGATATTCTCTTTGAAGAAGTTGCATACAACTTCTAAAGTAGCATGCTTAGTTGGGATTGCTTCTACCCACTTGGTGAAATAGTCAGTTGTTGTAAGGACATAATCATGTCTAGCACTTGAAGATGGGTTTATTGTCCCAATAAAATCAAGTCCCCATTGTTGGAAAGGTTCTTCTATGATCACTGGTTTGAGAGGCATAGTAGCTAATTTGGGTCTTCCAACAAATTGTTGACAGAGTTCACATTTCCTTACCCACTTATGTACATCTTGGAAAAGAGTTGGCTAGTAATACCTGGCTCATAGAATCTTGTGAGTAGTCACAGGGGCAGAAAAATGTCCTCCATAGGCCAGATTGTGGAAAGATTTCAAAAGCTAGGTTTGTTGCTCTTTGTCTACATAGCGAAGGAATACTCCATCTATGCTTCTCTTGCATAGGCCGTTATCCCAAAGGACAAAATTGCCAGCTTTCAACTTGATAGTCCTCCTCTCTTTGTAAGATAAATGAGCAAGACATTCACCATAAGTAAGGAAATGAGTGATACCTGAATACCACTCATTGGTAGTGGAGACAAAAAAGACTGTTGGTGTCTTTTCCACTTTAGTTTCTTCACACTGTGTGTCTTCTAGCTTATTATCAGCAATTAATTGGCATAAGCCTTTACCCCTGACCAGCTTTGTCGACTTGATGTCTAGATCAAACTCTTGGATCTTTACATTCCAATTACCTCTTTTTGTGCCAAACACCTACTAAGTTAATATAGACTTGACTGTAGTGTCAGGAACTAAGGTGATAGTGTGTGAATTTAGAATATAGAAGCAGAAATGTTTGACTGCTTTCACCAAGGCATAAACATGCTTCTCTATATTTGAATACTTCATCTCATGGGTTTTAAGAGGACAACTCATTAAAAAGATAGGAGATTTGATACCTTCTTTGTCCTGTTGAACAAGAATCACTAAAAGAGTGTGTTCAGACGCATAGCTATATATGATGAAATATTTTTTGTAATCTGGGCAAACCAAGGTAGGGGCATGAGCAATGGCAGTTTTGATATCCTAAAATGTTGATTTACCTTCTTTAGTCTAGCTGAAGATGATCTTCCCTTTCATCATGTTCACAATGTGTCTAGTCTTCTCAGCAAATTTGGGGATGAATCTCCATAAGAAATTCACCTTTTTGAAGAAAGAATGAACAACATTCTTACTTGTAGGCAAATTAAGCTCTTGAGTAGACTTGACTCTGTCTGAGTCAATCTTTATGCCTTCTTTGG
Organism: Torreya grandis; assembly: GCA_037957365.1. NCBI lineage: Eukaryota > Viridiplantae > Streptophyta > Pinopsida > Cupressales > Taxaceae > Torreya > Torreya grandis. The sequence continues at coordinate 195,586 of JARHVA010005914.1, read as the reverse complement.
ACACAATGTGTCCAAGGAGTTTCCCTTCTGTTACTCCAAAAATAGACTTTTTAGAATTTAAGAAAATACCATTCTGGTGGCAACACTCTAGCACTTGTTGTAAGTGGCGTACATGACCAAATCGATGCTTTGAAAAGATAGTCAAGTCATCAAGGTATACCACTATGAATTTACCAATCTCATCTTTGAAAGCCATATCCATTGCTCTCTAAAAGGTAGCACTAACATTTATTTGACCAAAAGGCATTCTCCTATATGCAAATGTACTCCAAGGCATGGTGAATGTAGTCTTGTGTTGGTCTGCTTCACCAACTTCAACTTGATTATATCCTGAGAAGCCATCTAGCACTGATAACATCTCTACACCTGTCACTGTTTGAAGCACTTGATCCATAATTGGCAAAGGATAATTATCCTTTAAAGATGCTTGATTCAAATTTCTGAAATCTACACAAATGTGGATTTTGCCATTCTTCTTTCTTATAGGCACTATGTTCACAATCCATGTAGAATGATGGATTGAGAAGATGATTCTAGCATTTAACATTTTTTGTATCTCAGACAGAATAGTACCTAATATTTTTGGATTATACTATCTAGATTTTTACTTGTATGGCATTGAGTCAGCCTTGAGAGGGATCTCATGGCAGATTTCATCTGGTCTGAGAGACTTCAAGTCTTCATAAGAATATGCTAAGACATCTATGTATTGACGGAGTAAAGAAGTGAACTTGAATCTTCTTCAAGGATGTAGCACTTACCAATATTGATCATCTTGAGATTTTCTTCAGTAGTCAGATTCACTTGATCGAATCCCCGAGAGAAACTTGAGTCTGTTTGTTGTTATTTGATGAATCTATCATGTTTGTCAAATAGCTTTTTAAGAAAAACCAGGCCTTTTGGAATTTTGTTTCCTTTCAGCTAAAAGAATTCTTCATTTATATCTGAGCTAGATTAAGACATAGATTCATTCTTTTGAGGTTCACTGCCTTCAAAACATAGTTGTTCAAAATTATATTTTCATTCCAAGAAGGCAATGATTTGATGATCATCATTGAATACTTTCCAATGATCAGCATTGTCAGGAACACTTGGTCTATAGACCAGTTTAATGGTATACATGTCTTCTTTGAAATTTGAATGAGGAACTAAGAGAGTTCTTGAAACAACAAGTGCATTAGCTCTGTCATTAGACTCTCTGGGTATGGCAGAAATGTTGAAAGCATCAAAAATTTCAATTTGGTCCCAAACCAAGTTACGGTAGTGGCGTAATCTTTCATTCTTAGTTTGGTATAAGTTCCTCACTTGACAATCTACTAATTCATCATCCCCTTTGGCATGAAGAAACTTGATGCCTTTTTTCTTAAGCAGCCTTCATGCCTAGCAGTAGAGATTCATATTTAGTTGTATTGTTAGTGTTGTTAAACTATAATTTGTAAGATGAAGGGAACATATCTCTTTGAGGAGATATCAAAACAATCCCAACTCCTGAACCGGTAGAGAAACAACTACCATCAAATTCCAAAGTCCATATCTCATCTGATATTGATTTTTCTTTAGACTTTCCTTCATTAGAGATGGAGTATTCTTCTTGGTCTGTATTGCAGCCTACTACTTTTTCTATTGTTCTTGTTGAACTGATTTTTGAGTTGACCCTTTCAGGTGTTTCATGCATTTCATATGTAGATAGAAAATAGTTACCCATACCTATAGATTCAAAAATAATTTGAGCTTCAGGGGCTGATGTCTAGGTGACTACATATTTCACTTCCTTTTCAGGGAACAATCTCTTCATTATGCCTTGTACAAGGATCCTTACCTCAGACAAATCCATGCTTAGTTCTCCTCCCACGTGCTTGCAAAAATTTCATCCAAGCAAAATGCCATAAGATGCTGGGATGTCAACCACCAAGACAATCATCTTGATTCTCTTGTCTGGAAAGACTGCAAATGCAAATTGGGCGTCTTTGATTTGCCCCAGCAATGGTACTTGCTTGTTCTCCATGGAGAAATATCTCCCAAATGTCTTGGTCAGTGTGAGACCAAGAGACTCAGCTAATTTAGCTGACATGACATTATCAGATGCACCTGAGTCTATAATACAATTACTCAGCTTGTGTCCATTAATTAATAGGGAAACATAGAAAGGTTCTATTTTTCTAGGAGCAGCTGTGGGAGTAATGACTAGATTATTTGGAATAGGCATGTTATTTGGAGAATCAAGAGTTACCTTTTTAGCATTTTGTCCTGTAGGGACGGTTTGGTTTTTGACATATTGGACTAGTTTATTCAATTGATTTGGATTTGACTGCAAATATTCAAACTCAGACATTTGTATTTTTGTCTTTTTGACATGATCGATTATGTCAAATGGCTGAATCAAGCTAGGTACAGAGAAAGGTACTTCAACTTTCTAATTTTAAGAGGGATGGGAGGTGGGATGGTTTATGAATTTAAATTAGAAGGGGAAGAAAAAATTGATGTATTTGCTTTTTGAGTGATTATCAGATCCTTTGACTGAAAAGGCAGATTAGTTCCATGCTTAGCAATCGTGACTGCTGGTTGCGGTTGATCTTCTATCTTCTCTTTATCAGCCTATTGAATTGATTGATTTTTAGACCTGGTAAACACTGCATATGATCCATCAAAAGCTTATCCTTTGTTTCTGGGTTCATCTTGGTAGTTTAAGAAACCAATATGGGAGTTGCCAGCTGATTCTTCTTGATTGTCTTCAAGGAGATCAACGTCATTTTCTTGATTCAATTTAGGTTGATAAAAGAATTCTGATTCTGCTTCAAGATATCCCATTGTTGAGTTGGTTGGAGGAGCTTCCAGGGCAAGTTTCCCTTATGGGGGAGGAAGGTGATTTTGTTGCCCTTGATTCTTGGCAACATTGTCCTGATATGACTGATTTGGGAAGGTCCTTCTGTATGAAGGAACATAACACATTCCTTGAGCCATTTGCTTTTTGAGAGCAAGCAACTCATTTGCTAATTTTTGCAGCATTAGATTTATGGTGCCTGTAGATGCATATTCAAAAGATGATGAAGCTCTATTTCTATTTAGATCTATCCTTATTTTCTCTGCTAAGATGAGATCATCTTCTACTTCAGTGGCCAAAAGTTGGGCTATAGCAAGATCTATTTGACCAGCACGTCTCAAGAGAAAATTGACTTTAGGTAACTAAGAATTAATGAAAAAACATTTGAGATTCTTAGCTGTAGGTCAAGCAATTATAGGGATTCTATTTCTTAGTTTTTCAAATTTGGCTATGAAGTCTCTCATAGGCTCATGAAGCTCTTTCTTCATCTGTGTAAGTTGAGCCAGAAGTGTATGTGCATCTTCTGCAGGTTTAAATTTGGCTTCAAAATTAGCTTTGAGAGTATTCCAATTAGTCACTGACCAAGCCTGTAGATGATAAAACCAATCTATAGCAGCACCTTGTAATGTTTCTACAAATAACCTGACTACTACATCTTCAAATTCTACTTTGATTACTCCACAAGCTATGCTGAAGGCTGCAATGTGCTCATCAGGATGAACTTTCCTATCACCATAGAATTCGGGGAAGTTCTTCCTTAAACTACATGGAAGCTCATGTAGAGGTGGAGTAAGATTGAGAGGACCAAAAGCATTACCCCAGGAGCCTTGAACTACCATTGTAGGAATATGAAAAGGAGGGATAACAAATCTAAGAGGGGTAATTATAGGCAAAGCTTTATCAACAACAAAAGTAGATACTTCATCTGGCAATGGAGATCTGACTTTAGTAGGAGGAAAACTCTTGGTTTGTTGGAGACGAGATGGTGAAGGAAATAGATCAAAATCACTTTGCTATACCAACTCAAATATAGGGTCAATGATACCTTTATCCCTTTGGCTTTGTGTATACCTTGAATCTACTAGATTGTGAAACAAAAATGGAAAAGAATTGACCTTTCTTTAGTTAAAGATTGAGGCTTTAAACTATGCATTCTTTCCTGATTAGTGTGGAGGTGAATGGATAGATTATAAATGGATAATGGATATGATATCCCTAGCGGAGTCACTAAAAACTGTTGGTTGAATATTTTGTCGATCAGCATACTGATAAACAAAATAGGTTTGATCAGCCAAATTAGGAAGATTAGTCATCCAAATGTGTAGATTTACCACATCAAAAGGGGATTGATCTCTCCTCTCATCAAGGGGAGGTTCCCTATAGATAAGCTATATATATATATATATATATATATATAAACAAAAAATAATACTCAAAGGTAGGATAAACCATCCATCTCTCTTTCTTCAGAGATGATGCATGCAAATCAAAGGAAAAACTCAAGGGAAATGACAAACATAATTCCTCTCATTTTATAAGTACTATTCAGCAAACCACAAGAATACTCCTGGTAGTAACAACAAAATGTAGCAAAGGATTTAGTAACCAGCAAATCGAGATGCAGCACAAAGTCTCCACCTGAATTGCTCAAGAGTAAGATACGAAGGACAATGAGGGCACAAAGTCATCCCAAGGTCCTTTACACAAAAATGAAAAGAAAACAAACTAAAGGCAATTATAGAGGCACAAAGTCTCTCCACACTTGACTCTTTAGGACACCTTTCTGACTGTTGTCACTAATTCTACTTATTGAATTAAAGGAATAGAAGATATATTGAAGAAAAAGACATAAGAATAGTTTCCTCAACAACAAAGATATTACAGCACAAAGTCTAAAAAACCATTTGCTTTCTCATTCTAATAATAAAATATGATAAACAAACTGAGCTCAAAGTCTTAGAAGTGCCTTTCAATTTGGGTAGAGTTTCATTTTGATTATCAAAAAAGAGAGATCCTTTTACAATAGAAGAGAGTCCCTTATATAGCCATTTCAAGGACTTGGGAACAGTAACACATCATGTTGCATTGGAATCTGTTAAGAAGATAGGCTAGAAGTTACCCATTTAAGTTTATCAATGCAAGGAAATAAGTAATGCTTATTGAAAGTTTGCAACTTTTAATGTCCACCTGGCGATCTGATCTTACCTTCATCGTTCCTCCTTTTCTAGTTAATTGAATTAGGTCCTGGATTCAGTTTACTATTATGCTCCTTCCTCAATTTTTGTTAGTCTTGGCCTTGAAGTCTGTGAATGCATTCTGGTCTATAGGTTCAAAGGATCAACGGTTATTTTGTTGTCTTTAATTTGATGTTTGCATGCCCATCATTATGTTTTCAATGACTAGTTCGTTGTGTTGAATTTGACGTCTTCAGGCACATCACCCCTTGGTCCTCTTTCGGATTTTCTATCTGGCACTTTTCCAGATTGAACTTTCCCTTTCAGGCCTTTTGTTTTACATCTTCCCAAAGGGAAGGTGACCCTTCAGCTTCAGGGAAGTATCCTTCAAGTTGGTAGCTGAGAGTCCCCCGTAAGGGCACCTGCCCTTCGAGGTCATTCAATGGCCTTTTTCCTTAAAGTCGAGTCTTTGTGGGCTTTCCTCAGGCTTTATTTGTGGGCAAATTTCTATGGACAATTCCTATGGGTATTTTTCCCAGACTTTTTCTCAGGCAAATTCCCGCAGACAATTCCCGCGGACAAATTGTTCATGGAAATTTGTCGTGGACAAAAAGTCTGTAGAAATTGTTCTGTTTGCCAATTTGTGAATTCCTTCAGGTTTCTTACTTCCATGACTTCTAAGAATTCTTTCAAACTTTTTATCTAAAGGAATTCCTTCGAACAAAAGTCTGAAAAAATTATGACTACCTTTATTTGCCTTAGTTTCCTTTTGAAAATGACCCTTTTGAAGGGTATTTTTGTTGACCAAGTGCCCTCCGCAAGGGCACTTGTCCTTTGGGAGGCCCTGTGAACTTTTGCATTTTGAACTGCTCTTTTGAACTTTGGTGATGAACCAATTGTTGAACTGTTCCATTGAACCAAGGCTTTGAACCACTTGTTGAACCTAGGCTTTGAACCAAAATGGTTCAAGCCAATGAACCCTTTGTTTGAACCAACTGTTGAACCTCTTCGTTGAACCAATCAGTTGAACCAAGCTTTGAACCAAAATGGTTCAAGCTGACGGTTCAATTGAATGAACCAAGCTGATGAAATGCTCCATTGAAACAAGATCTTGAACCTTTTCATTGAACCAAGACGTTGAACCAACTGTTGAACCAAGTTTTGGTTCAATGGTTCAAATAAAGCCTTGAACCAAAAGACGAACCATTTGATTGAACCAAAGTATGAATCAAAGTGTTGAAACAAAGTGGATGAACCAAATGAGTGAAACAAAGCATTGAACTACTTGATTTAAACTGCCTTTGAACCATTTGACGTTGAACCAAAGGATGAACCAAACGTTGAACCTGTTGCTGATGCTTGCCGATGGAGATTTTTGTTTGAACCAAGGCACTGAACCAATCCCAAAAATTACCAAGTGTTAGAAACCAAATATTTTGATTGAACCCATCTGTAGAAGCCTTTGAACCTATAGAATTGAATCTTCCTGTAGAGTTCATAGAAACTAAGTCCGTAGTTTTCTTTAACCTTGAAAGAGTTTGTAGATTTTAACCTATAAAGTCCATTGAACTTGACTTGCAAAGTCCATAGATTTCCTCTTCCTGTTGAGTCCATAGATTTTCTCTTCCTACTGAGTCTATAGATTTAAGCCTACAGAGTCCGTAGATTTAAGCCTGTGGAGTTTGTAGATTTCCTCTTCCTGTTGAGTCTGTAGATTCAAGCCTGCAGAGTTTGTAGATTTCTAAGAAGTTTGAAAAAATGAGGAATTTGAATGCCCAGGACAAATTTTGAAAAGGGAAGAGACAATTTGGTCTGTAGGACCAAAATAGTTCAAATTTTGTCTCAAAAATGAGTGATATTTTTGGGAGACAATAGGTTGTATAAGGAAAGTGATTATTTAAGGGGAACATAGTTGATAGAAGGATATAAAAAGATAAACCAGGGATGATATCTCAATAGCTACTAAACTATTGTTAGATAGAGAGGAAGATGCAACTAGAGAGGTAGAGTCATAACTATAATGGTACACACCCATCCCCAACTACATATCCAAGATCTCCACCTCAAACCACAACAATGTCAACTATAGTATCTAGTACTCTGTCTATTCCTTTTTTGTTTGAAAGCCCTCCAAGTCCACATTCTTTGGCAACTTACCCAATTTCCACAATAAAAATTGGTATAACACATTATTTACATTATTTTTATTCATTAAGCTAAATAATCTAGCCTCAAGCTACTGTTGCATTACCAATTTTTCCCACCATAACACATCCTACTATTTATTAGAACACAACTATCTACTGAGAGAGGGGTGAATCATTAAATCAACTAAAACTAGTATTTTAATCCTTTTAAATCAAATTCAAAAGCATATATAAATTAAAAGATAAATACAGAGATCACATACACATACAAATACACATGACACTATATTTATATGTGGAAAACCCAAAAGGAAAAACCACATGAGAATAACTGCTAGAATCTACTATTATAATCTAGCCTCACAGTTCAAAGCCTCACTATAAAAACCTTACTAGTTACACATTTAAGTGAACTTACCCTAAGGAGACACCAATCCCCTAGTTTAAGATCACTAACTCTAAGGAATCACCAACTCCCTAATTGAGCACCAACTTAGCTTAACCTCACTCATTAAATTTAAGGACACCAATCCTAAGGAGACACCAATCCCATAACTAAGCACCAACTTAGCTAATTTGACTGCACCAACCAATCAAATCTATGGAGCTAAAACTCTAAATTACAACATTGATTCATAAATGAATCAAACTCTAACTCTTTGTTATAAGTATAATCTATAACTTCTCATTCTCTGCACATTCCCTTTGTGCCTTCTTCCCTCTCTACCCTTCTCTCTCTCTATGTATGTATATGTATCTATTTGGCACACTTCATCTCTCTCTCTACAACCTCTTCTTTTCCTCTCTACCCTCTAGTTCTATGTCTATATATTTTCTATTTGACACAATTTGAATGGCTCCAACACCTTTTCCTTTGTTATACACACACACACACACACACACACACACACACACACACACACACACACACACACACACACACACACACACACACACACACACACACACACACACACACACACACACACACACACACACTCACACACACACACACAGAGACACACACACACACACACACACACACTCTCTCTCTCTCTCTCTCTCTCTCATCTCTCTCTCTCTCTCTCTCCTCTCTCCTCTCTCTCTCTCTCCTCTCTCTCTCTCTCTCTCTCTCTCTCTCATTATGACTTGGATTTTAAGTTTCCCATGTCTTGATTCCATGCATCACACCATAATTGCAAGTCTCTTTAATATATATAAAATCTATTAGACTCAATTTTTTATGCACAAGATATTTAATGTAGATTTGATTAGTTGGATTGATCAATCTCATTATTTATGTCAAGATATAGAACTTATATGTAAGTTCCTACATGTTTCTCCACTTAACTATTGGAATTTAAACACTTTAAATACTAGCCTTTTATCTCTTTCTTTGCATCATCTCCAATCTCTTTCACTCTATAGATATCTATATGATGCTGAAATTTAATGTTCTACTCTTTAAAATGCATCCATTGATCTCAAGATCCTAGATCCCACGTGTCATTGGATCTCCAAAGAGGCATGTTCTTTATCTCTATCAAGACATTAAACATCGAGCTCTTTATCCCATCTCACTAATTCCTTAATCTTTGTATTGATTTTTCTTCGTCGATCTTCTCAAACATGCTTGGTTTTTAACTCGCCACTATGTTGATAAACATAGATCACTTTGTTCTAAGTCCACTCACTTTGTTGGATCTTTCTCATCCAAGCTTCCACGTGCCATTGGATCTTTGAACTTACATGAATTGTACCTTGAATTTTTCATTAAACTTTGACACTTTGACCTCATCTTGCTACTTTTTGCATTTTTGGATCACTTTCGATTTGTCAATATTCTTAGTCTTTAACTTACCACTATGTTGATAAACCTCAATCACTTTATAACATTTGAGTTCATTCACTCCATTGGATTTCCTTTGCATGATCACCTATGTACCATCAAATATTTTGACAAGCTCAATCATTAACTCTATCAAGCTTATGCTCATTGGGTCTCTATTTGACAAGCTTCATGAATGTGACACTTAGCATTAACAAATTCACTTGAAGGGTCCTTTGACAATTTGAATTTTTTTTTACTTCATTGGATTGTCTACATATGATGAATCATAGGTTGTTGATCAAGTTAGGACAATATATTAAGTATTAGACTTAGTAAAATATAAATCCCTTTGATCATTACTTGGAGCAGGTAATTGCTAGGTCAAGGGGCCATTTTCTTAATGATGTTAGGGAATTTTAGTTGTAACTTAAGTTATCAGCTCTTGGCTATACCAAGTCAACATTAAAATATAACTTTGCTTGTTGATGCCATGGTTAGACCCTTAGGATTTTACTATGAAACCCTATAATTTCTATGAGCTAAATAAATCAATTATGAGATCATTCCTTCTCAATTGAACATGTAGACCACATATTCAAGATGCTCATGAAAAACTCATCATAGATATGTTATATGTTTCTTTTTAAAATGTCCATAGATGAGATTTGTAAAAGCATGACAACTTTGCATGACCTTGTGTAGATTTTGTCTAAGTATGGAGACCATTTCAATATGCCTGGAAGGCTAACTTTGCACCTACATAACTCTTATCGCACTTAGTCAAATGACCTAAAAATTAGTGCATATGATCCTCTTATATAGGAGATTTCATCCATATATCTAATTTTTCCTGAAGCCTTCATAGGTGTAAGATATGTCTTCATAAAAATGCCTTTGATCTTTTTCTTGCAAACTACAATTTTGACTATTGGAAAACACTATCAAAATTCCTTGGAGCCCTACTTTGCTCAAGCATATCTTTTGTCTCTCTATATTGTGTGACCTGATATTTAGTTCATATAAATTAGGCACAAAAACAAATAGACCCATGTGATAATTTTGTCCTAACACTTCCATATGTGAAAATTTTGACCTTATCAATATGCTTACTTGGCTTTATTTATCCATTTTTACAAATTTGGCTAAGAAACTTAGTGGATTTTGTCTAAGTAGCCAACTTTGCATGCCCATATCTTCAACTAATCTTCATCACATGTCTTCAAATATAGCACATAACTACTGTGATCAAAACCAAGTGAGCAACTCCCTTATACTTGTTCAGATGTGGAAATGGTGATGTTATCAAAATGCTTTCTCATATTTTTTGTCATAGACCCAAAATGTCTAGATGATCAATGTGAAGAACCAAATGAATTTCAATCATGTACACAAGAATTCTAGTCATTCTTAACCTCTGATAAGATCTTATACATATCCTCTAGTCACCATATACAATCTTGAACATCAATTACATGCTCATAATGTCCCTTTTGACATCAATGACAATCATATTTACAACAACCTCCCCCCATTGTCATTGATGGCAAACTAAATGCTTTGATCTAAGACTTTGATCTTTATCTAGCATTACTTATATTGGATTTTGATGAGTATGAAATGAAGCTATCCATACCACACTTTCCTCCCCTTAGGCAATGACACATTTTCCTAATACTCAACTTGGACACTTGCTCTACATCTTCTTTGACATTTGGACTTTTTTCTCCAGACTTTTATAGAGAGTATTTTGCTCTTCTTTTCCCTTAGAGAGCATTTGCACTTTTTTGCCCCTTTGACATCAATGGTAAAGGGACTCTTTCTCACTATTTGTCCAAAGTGTTCCCCCCCTTTGTCATATAAAATATTTTTTCCAAGAATCTGCAACCATCCAATTATTATGAATTTATACAACATATATACCTAAGTTTCCTTTTCTCTTCTTCTAGGAATTAATAAAGTTTTTATGGTCCTCACCCTAGACTTAGAATCTATCACTAGTATCTAGTGATGTGATGTAGGAACTTCAATAGAAGATTACTAGCCTTCTCTCTCTCAATCTCTTATTATCTTCTGATCTTAGGACCTAACCAATTACAAAGCTCTTATACTGTGAGGCTTCTTGATACTGACAGACTACATAGTGTAGTTCCTCCTTACACTATGCATAGCTTATCAAGCTATTCATGATGTATGAGTTATCTCCCCTAACTCCATGCTCCATATTTTCACCAAGGGACTGCCTATAACACACCATAAGTTCATTTAACACATGTATATCACCATTTTACACATGTTTACTGAGTTTGGTGACCCAAATCATTACACAACCTGAGATACATAATGTAAAGGGTTTACTATATTAGAAATCTTATGCTAAATGAATCTACAAACCACATACACACACACACACACACACACACACACATAGAGAGAGAGAGAGAGAGAGAGAGAGAGAGTGAGAGGAGAGAGAGAGAGAGAGAGAGAGAGAGAGGAGAGAGAGAGGAGAGAGAGGAGAGAGAGAGAGAGAGAGAGAGAGAGAGAGAGAGAGAGAGAGAGAGAGAGAGAGAGAGATGTATTCTAATAGTCTCATTATGTCTTATCAAAACACTCATTTTATCTCTGCAGACACTGCATACAAAATAATTGACTTGGTTTGATCAAGTCATCATCATAACCTGCTTGAATTATCATTTGTATAAGACATTACTTGCTTATTTAATTAAAGGGGTCTCTTAAGAAGAATATATAGAGAAACCCTACTTCATAATGTCCTAGAACAATGTGAAACCAAGAGTTGCCCGTAACTCCTCATATTTCTTCTCTTCCTTGGTCATCTTGTGCTTTCTATTCTTCTTCTTCTTAGGATTGAGAGGAGTAACATGGTCATATATTACACTATTCTCCTTTTATTATATAATGGGATTAACAATAAATGGAAATAATATTGATCCATGACATACCTATTCATCTAATGAATCTTCCTTGTAGTTCATAATATCATCACTAGGCATAGAAGACTAATGCTTTATGCATGAAACTTGCTAAGTAATAATAGGATGTTCAATTGAATTTGTACATACCTTAGAATTATCTTTGGTCAGTACCTTGAGCTTATCCTTGAGCTTGGTATTCTCATTCTCAACATGAGCAGACATTGAGAGATCTTGACATTCTTCAATCTCTATAGCATTCTTCATCATGGTTTGATCTTTCACTTTCCATACATGCTTGGGATTCTTAAATGTCCTATTTTTATCTTTATGAGATAATTGTGAGCCTTTGTTCACACTAGGAGGCATGTCTCTCTTCTTACTCTGTACTTTTGATCTTACAAATCTTGTTCTATAGTGTTTAGCTATGTGACCAAAATTATTTCAATTATAACATTGCATTTTTATCTAACAAGGGTGAAAATGAATTTTTTATTCCAAAGCTTGTCTTATTTTTAGATACTACTATACAATTACTATCCTATGACCAAAATGATTATAGCTATAACAATAACCATAGCAAGATGGGAAATACCCTGTCATAGATTTTCTTTGTGCAAGATGGGGAGCTTTTCTCAACTCTTGCTTCTTCAAGTTGATTACCCTTGTGAAAACATTTGCATTAATTGCCTTTAACTTCTACATCTTCCTTGAGTTTTTAGAGATGGAATCATTATTCTTTTTCCTTCCCTCAAGATTCTTTTATCCTTTAGCCTTCTTCTCATTAGTAGTGCTACTATTTGTCTTTGTATCTCTGGAGACATTCATTTTTTGTGCTCGTGATCCATCTACTTTGAAATTGTCATATAAATTAGTAGATGTATTGGTTATAGGGATTTTCCCCTTTTCATAACCAAGGACCTCATCTCTCTTTTGAGGGTTTTTGAGATTTGATCAATTCATCAAGAATGTCTGATCTTCTTGTCAAATTCAAACTTTTATCTAGTTGAACTTTGGCTTTTTTAATCTCTTTTCTCAAAGCCACTATCCTTACTTCTAGCCTCATACACATCAGATTTGAATTTTAGTTCAATTTTGACTACATATTCTATTCTTATGGCCTCTTCAACCTGGGTCTTAAGGCTTACTATCATCTGATCAGATCTTTCAAGACTTTTGGATAATTTTTTAATTTATTTTTATTTAAGCTTCTTCTACCTTGAGTTCTCTTTTTTTAGCCTATCAATCTCATCTAGAGTCTACTTTTAAATTGTCATATAAATTAGTAGATGTACTGGTTATAGGGCTTTTCCCATTTTCATAACTAAGACCTGATCTCTCCTTTGAGGGTTTTTGAGATTTGATCAATTCATCAAGAATGTCTGATCTTCCTGTCAAATTCAAACTTTTATCTAGTTAAACTTTGGCCTTTTTTAATCTCTTTTCTCAAAGCCACTATCCTTACTTCTAGCCTCATACACATCAAATTCAAATTTTAGTTGAATTTTGACTACATATTCTATTCTTATAGCCTCTTCAACCTGGGTCTTAAGGCTTACTATCATCTGATCAAATCTTTCAAGATGTTTGGATAATTTTTCAATTTATTTTTATCCAAGATTATTCTACCTTGAGTTCTCTTTTCTGAGCCTATCAATCTCATCTAGAGTATAGATGAATTCACACTCAAGGTTAACTTCTCCTTACTCATTAAAGTCTTTAACTTCCTCTTGGTCTAGATCTACATAAGTTGATCCTAATGCCATGAACAAGAACTCATTTTTCTCAACCACAAAGGCACAATCATGGTCATCATCTAAGCTATCACTATAATCCAATGAGTCACTATCTTCTATTATATACAAGCTTTTCTTTTTTTTAAATAAGTTACTCCTTTTGAAACAATGGGGCTTCATTATTTTTCCATCCCCTTCTTACTCAAAGTTATCCTTTTTCTCATAATGGTATTTAGTATAAAAATTTCCTACTTTACTAAAATTAAAACATTTAAAGGGTAATTTAACTTTGTACTTTCTTGATCTTCTTTTCAATCTTTTGAAAAATTTAGCTTCTTCTTCATTAGTCTCCTCAGATACATATGTAGATGATTATGCTTTTGCTTTCTTGGATGCTTTGAATGCAACTTCTCTCTTAGGAGTATTTGTTTCTCCCATTCTCATCTCATAAGTAGTGAAGGTTCCATGCAGCTCATCTATAGTGAGCTTATCTATATCTCTTGCTTCCTATATTTTAGAGATTTTAGAATCATACCTTTATGGAAAATATCTTAGAACCTTTTTGACAATGATTGATTCTTTCATTTCTTAACCAAAGCCTCTGATTACATTGACTATTTCATCTACCCTAAGAAGGTAGTCTACAATCTTCTCTTTTTCAATCATTTTAAGACTCTCAAAAATTCCTTTGTATGTTTTTAGATTCCCCTAATTTACCTTGTCATCACCTTCATATATGATGTTCAACTTGTTCTCGATATCTTGTGCATTTTGAAAATGCATCACTTTGACAAGCTCTAATTTGGATAATCCACATAGAATAACATTATTTGCCTTGGCATTGCTCTTATATGTCTTCTTGGTATCTTGATTAGTAGGAGTTGTAGTAGGGGTTGTATATCCATTTAATATAGACATCCATACATCAAACCTTAATGAGGATAAATAAGCTTCCATTCTTGTGCTCTAGAATGCATAGTTAGATCCATCAAAGAGAGGTGCTTTATTTGATAATGATCCTTCTTGAATAGCCATTATGCTCACTATTCCAATATCTACCTGAGCTAAACAAGCTTCTTTCAAGGAACCCTAGGTTATGATACCAATTTTTGGAACACAAATATCTACTGAGAGGGGGGTGAATTAGTAGATCAACTAAAACTAGTCCTTTAATCATTTTAAAGCAAATTTAAAAGCATATGTAGATTAAAAGATAAATGAAAATATCACATACACACAAAAAATAAACATGACACCAAATTTATACATGGAAAACCCAAAGGGAAAAAACATGGTAAGAATAGCTACTATAATCTTCTATTCTAATACAACCTCACAGTTCAAAGCCTTACTGACAAAACCTCACTAGTTATACATTTAAGGGCACTAACCCTAAGGAGACACTAATCCCCTAGTTTAAGAGAACCAACTACCTAACTGAGCACCAACTCATATTAACCTCACTGGTTACATTTA
This sequence comes from Torreya grandis, assembly GCA_037957365.1. NCBI lineage: Eukaryota > Viridiplantae > Streptophyta > Pinopsida > Cupressales > Taxaceae > Torreya > Torreya grandis. The sequence continues at coordinate 180,471 of JARHVA010005914.1, read as the reverse complement.
AGGACACCAATTCTAAAGAGACACCAATCCCCTAATTAAGCACCAACTTAGCTAATCTAATGGTACCAACCAATTAGATCTATAGAGATACAACTCCAAATTAAAACATTGATTCATAAATGAATCAAACTCTAACTATTTGTTACAATTATAATCTATAACTGATCATTCTCTACACATTCCCTTTGTGTCTCCTTCCTCTATGCCCCTCTCTCTATGTGTTTGTATATGTATCTATTTGGCACACTTCATCTCTCTCTACAACCTCTTATTTTCCTCTCTACCCTATGGTTTTGTGTCTATATATTTTCTATTTAACATAATTCAAATGGCTCTAACACATTTTACTTTGTCCTAGATATCATATATATAGACAAATGATCTAGGGTTCCATATTTTCTGTGTTCACACTCAGACTGTAACACATCATGCCAATTTTAGACTCCAGTTCATTATGACTTGGACTGTAAGTTTCCCACATCTTGATTCCATACATCATAATAAAATTTTAGGTTTATTTACTCTATATATAATCTATTAGACTTAATTTTTGATTCATAGGCTCTTTAATGTAGATTTTATTGGTTGGATAGATCAATCTCATCATCTATGTTGAGATATAGAACTTATACACAAATTCTTGCATGTTCTTGCATGTTTCTCCTCTTGACCATTAGAATTTAAACACTTTAAATACTATCCTTTGATCTCTTTTTTCATGTCATCTATAAGCTCTCTCTCTATTGAATCTCTGTACACTACTAAACTTTAATGTTCCACTCTTTAAAATGCATATGCCAATCTCTAAATCCTAGCTCCTGCATGCCATTAGATCTCCAAAGATGCACATTATTTATCTCTATCAAGAAGTTAATATTCAAGATCTTTATACCATATTATTTCTTCCTATCTATTTGGATCACTTGTGCTTCTTTGATCTTCTCAAACATGCTTGGTTTTTAACTCACCATTATGTCGATAAACATCGATCACTTTGTTCCATATAATTCCACTTTGTTGGATATTTCTCATCCAATATTTCATGTGCCATTGGATATTTGAACTTGCTCAAATTGTACCTTGACTTTTTCATTAAACTTTGACACTTTTATCTCATCTCGCATCTTTGGATCACTTTCTCTCCATTGATCTTCTCAAACTTGCTTAGTTTTTAACTTGCCATTATGTCGATAAACCTCAAGAACTTTATAAAATTTGAGTCTATTTGCTTTATTGGATTTCCTTTGTATGATCACCCATGTACCATCATATATTTTGACAAGCTTAGTCATTAACTCTATCAAGCTTACACTCATTTGGTCTCTTTTTAAAAAACTCTATGAATGTGATATTTGACATTAGCGCATTCACTCAAAGGGTCCTTTGACAATTTTACTTTGATTCACTTCATTGGATTGCATGTGTATAATGAATTGTGGACCATTGATCAAGATGGGACATATATTAATTCTTAGACTTAAGAAAATATAAAGTCCTTTGATCATTGCTTGAATCCGGTAATTGCTAGGTCAAGGGGCCAATTTCTTAATGATGATATGGAATTAAGTTATAACTTAAGATACTAGTTCCTAACTCTACCAAGTCAACATTAAAATATAACTTTACTTGTTAATTCCATGGCTAAACACTTAGGGATTTATTATGAAACCCTATAATGTCTAAGAGCTAAATAAATCAATTATGAGCTCATTCCTTCTTAATTGAACCTACCGACCACATATTCAAGATGCTCATGAAAAATCCACAATAGATCTACTATCTATTTATTTTATAAATGTCCATAGATGAGCTTTGTAAAATCATGATAATTTTGCATGATTTTGTGCAAATTTTGTCCAAGTATGGAGACCATTTAAATATACTTGGAAGGCTAACTTTTCCCCTACATGACTTTTGTCACAATTAGTTAGATGACCTAAAAATTAGTACATATGATCCTCTTACATATGGGATCCCATCCATTTATCCGATTACTCTTGAAGCCTTCATAGGTGCAATATATGTCTTCATAAAAATGCCTTTGAGATTTTTCATGCAAACTATAAATTTGACTAAGTGTTGGAAAACACTATCAAAATGCCTTGGATCCTTACTTTTCTCAAGCATATCTTTTGTCACTCTACATCGTGTGACCTAAGATTTAGTCCATATAAACTAGGCACAAAAATAAATAGACCCATGTGATCATTTTTTCCTAACACCTCTTTGTGTGTAAATGCTGACCTCATCAATATGCTTACTTGGCTTTATTTAGCCATTTCTACAAATTTGGCTAAGTATAAAAAATTAGTGGATTTTGTCTAAGTAGCCAAATTTGCATGCCCATATCTTGAAATTAACTTCCTCACACGTCTTCAAATCTATCACATAACTATTAGGGAATAATGTGATCATAACCATGTGACCAACTCCCCTAAACTCATTCGTACATGGCAATGGTGATGTTAGGAAAATACCTTCTCATAATTTTTGTCATAGACCTAAAATGTATAGATGATCAATGTGAAGAACCAAATGAATTCCAGTCATGAACACAATCATTTCAATCATTCTTGACCTCTAATAAGATCCTTTGTATATCCTCTAATCACCATATACAATCTTGAACATCAATGACATGCTCATAATGTCCCTTTTGACATCAATGACAATCATATTTCCAACACTATTATGGATCCTATGGACACTATTGATATTAATTTTTGGGTCACATATACTTATATTAATGATTATATGTAAAATATATTAAACACCCAAGTGACCTATTCATTTTTTAGTAGGACCTGTCCTCAATTCTCTAAGCCAAGCAAAGGGGTACATTTTGAAAACCTTGTGTCTACCTCTATTTTTGTTACACAAATATCCCCTCCCAAGACATCTACAAAAATATAAATTCCTATTGGCTAAGCCACATAGATGGAGACACCTACAATTTCAATGTATAGAGCAAACATGAAGGCCAAATACATCATAGATACACTAGTCCAAAAATAGGTTACTAGTTGGCGGAAGGTTATTTCTCCTTTTTTTAGAAGATGGGTATCCTCCCCAAAGGCTATGCTACCTATAGGTATATGCCCTTCAACTCCTCAATAAGATCATCTAGTTCAGTAAGCCTAGTAACCAAAACCAACTTAGCAAGCACCATTTATAGGGAAAATAAAACAAACAAAGTAAAAAGTTACAATGAATATTCCTTCAAGGATCAAGAAAATGTATTATGAATAATAAATTAGAAGTAAAACTTGGTAATAATAGATTAACCTATAGTTAAATTTTATTTTTATAAATAAAAAAATACTTTGAGAAAAGTCAAGAGGAAAACTATGATGGGTAATGGCCAACATATAGAGTTGGAGTAGAGAGAAGATATCTTCTCTCTAACTAAAATAAGGAAGCTGGATCCTTCAAACCTAGATAGTATATAAAAGACCATTATATTTTTGTATATACAATAAGAGGGCTAATCAAGGAAATATTTAGAAGTTTCGATCAAGAAGTACAGAGGCAACCAGATGTGAGTACCATTTAGGCCCCTCAAGAGATAGTGGATAATTTACAAGGCATTTCTAATAAGCTATTTGGTACCTTTGGTTAAATAAGGTCTGTAAAGGCCACCTCTCAACCTAAACGGGGAAACATTCTTCAACTATTTAAAAAAATAAAATATATAGATGAAAATTATGTTTTATAATCCACACAACAAGAAATAAGGCTTATGCCCACCTCAATTTAATGATAACATTCTATGTTGATTGGGCACAAAATTATATTTCTATAAAAAGGGATAATATATTTGAATTGCATCAGGAGACACAAGCTCTAGTCCAAAACTTTTCAAAACAAGAGAGGGAATCTACCTCTATCCTAATTGTCTTAAGAGTCATTCAAGTAGGCACTTCATAGGGGCAATTGATGCCTGGGCCCATTTTTGATAATCTTCTGCAAGTAACATTAGATAGCTTCAGAATGGCGATAGAGGGGATTATTTATAAAATAATAATGAGGTAATTCAACTGGTCAATTTTTTAAGAGATAAAATTATAAGGACTGAGTCATTACACATTGAGGTTAGAGTTGTAATGGGTATCCACAAGAAACTGATAGACAACCTTCCTTAATTATTCAAAAGATCTCTGCTTTATTTTTAAACCATTGACATGGAATTTCAAGCAAGTCATGCACTTTAACTTTATATGGAAGTAGATGAGCAAACAAATGTGGTATCATGGGTCATGCTAACCCCACCTAGAGTACTCACCTTCCCAAGTACACATTGGTGCATACTCAAACTAGGCTAGTGTATGTCCTACTTTCAAAAAATGCTTTAGGCTCATCTCCAGTTCCATCCACGTTAAATTTTATAACGGATTTATCATAGTGTAAATTATTCTAGTAGTTACACATCAACACTTTCTAATAATACATATATGTATTTGCATGGTCTATTCAAGATGGAGCTATTAGTTCCATATATATATATATATATATATATATATATATATATACTATTTTTAAATGAATAATTCTATTCTAAGCTATCATTGTTGTACATGTGTTCTTTGCATGAGATTAGCATACAATGTTATTTTTGGACTTGTATTTTTTTATACTTCACTTTGGAGATGACTCCTTCCCCATCCCAATATTATTTATACTTGTATCCTCCTATTCCAAAATGGGGAAAATTTTGGTTATTAATATTAATAAGAATTTTGAGAAGTTCTACTAACTTGCTTTTGATGTGCAAATTTGATTCTTCTCCAATTCTATGGATTGTGTAAGACATGTTGTCATTTTGGTATCTTAGTTATTTATTTGTGCATGATTTATATTTCTAATACATTTATTCATTTTAATCTATCACTTGTTTGAATTCCTTTTGCATGTTGATTATAATCTTGTTTTGTAGATATGCAAGAGCAATATAACAATACAACAAGGTTTGGTTATGCATGTTTAAGTTTATGTGTTTTGGTTCCTGAATCCTAAATATGTTTTATTTCTAATGTGATATAGCAAATTTCAATAGACATTGATCTTCTAATTTATTGTCCTACCTAATTTCAAGAACTGGTCTTGAAAGGTCTCATATTGTGTGGTCTGTGAGCCTCTTTTTTCCCCTTCCTATCCCTTATTTTAAAGTTTATTTTATAATTTATGCCCACGTTAGTTATAACCATCATCTTTCCACCCATTTTAAATATATCTAGGTTCATTTATAATTGACCCATCTATAGTAAACAATATGCTCTACTCACCGCCATTCCACCACGATGTTATTTATAAAACTAAATACCATGTAACTTGTGCTTTTGAAGGAATGCTTTTCACTGGTCCTAAAATGTTAAAGATTACCTCACAAATTTACTGAAGAGCATAAAACCCACATCAAAAAAAAAAAAAAAAAAAATTTAAAATAGTTAAATTATTTAATTTTTAAACACTTATTTTTAACAAAAATATATAAAAATAATTACTTTTAACTATTTAAATTTTAATATGCACATATTAAAATTAAAAGTTTATTAAAAGTTAGAGAATTATATTATATATAAATGAGCACACTGTAATTCAATGTAAAGCATTACAATTTTTTAATACACTTAATGTATTTTTGGTAGATCATTAAATATATGTATAAGATAAATTTTTTTCCACCACATACATACATACATGTGTGTGTGTGTGTGTGTGTGTGTGTGTGTGTGTGTGTATGAATGACTAAGTAAATAAGTACGATGATTGTTCATGCAATACGTATGCTACAAAGACTTTTTTTCAAAATCAATAATCAATTAAATTTTTTAATTACCATGACATTAAATAAAAAATATCAAGTAAAAATAAAATCAATTTTAAAATGATAGATTTTTAAGTTCACTTAAATTTTAATTTAGAATATATCATCATATAATTATTGGTTGATTTTTTTGTTACAAATATTAGTTCCATAAAATTTGGTGAGTAAATAAAAACCTATTAATTTAATAATTATAAATTTGTGGAGAGATTTTGTTTCATTTTTTGGGAACCCTTAATTGAGTTTAATGTTATGATTAATAGTAAACCCACCTTGATATAATGTGGAAACAAGTTCAAGACATAATCGAAGGCTTGGGTCTCCAATAGAAAAAATAAAGCAAACCAATGAGGGTCTATTACTTAGTAGCCCAACCAAGAAACTAGATGGTCAAATAAAACAAAAGAACCAGAAACCAACCACAAAATAAAATAAACTAAAATAAGCACACTAGGACAATGAAAAAGATAGGCAAGAGCCAAGGGGAATGCAACTGAAGATCCTAAGGGGAGCTCTTCTTAGATTTACCCCAGGTCTTAAAACTAAGGACTTCCTTACCAACATGCCTCCTACACCCCCCCAACCTATAGAATGAGTGGGAGTACCTTTAGGGGATACTAGGGGAGAATCCATAACCCTGGGTCCCTACCTAGAGGCAATAAGGACTAGAGGTTCTACAGTGTCTCCCAATAGCTTACTCTATGGAGTACTAGCATCCTGCACAATACCAACTTTGGATGTTAAAATTATCTTAGGAAATAGATCCCATCTTATCTCCTTTAATTATCTCTTTAAAGTCTTGAGCTCAAATATCTTTGTCTTAAGACTGAGATCAAGGTAACTCTAGCTATTCTTTGGAGAACCACCCTATAACAAAGCCATAGCACCTAGACTAGGAATCTCTAAGGAATTTGAAGTAGATAAGATCACCAAAGTATCTTCCTCTAATAGGGACTCATCAATGTATTTGAATAACTCCTTATATATCACAAGGTCTAAAACTAGTTTCATCTTAGGCTTTGCATTCCTCCCCTTTTTAATGCACACAGGTTCAACATCAATCCACTCAATATTAGTCCTTTTCTTCCCTTTCCTAGAGGCCAAGTGAGCACCAGAAATTAAAGCCACCCCTTACCCCTCACCAAAGAGGCACCCTTGAATAGAAAAAGAATTAGATATGGATGAACAACAAACACTCTATTATTCTATTAGAATGCCAACACTGAGTCCTCTAATGAGTGCATAGGGAAGAAATAAAGGCTTGTCTTTTAGATATCCTTGAAATTATTGAGGATCATGAAGTCATGTGAGTGGATGAGACTAAAATTGGAGTCCATAATTAAATACAACATAATTTGTTTACACACCTTTGGATATGCCTCTATAATGTCAATGCACCTAAAACTTTCAGTCACCTCTTTGGCTTTTTTGAATGAGTCAAAGAACTTGGTGACCGACTCGTCCTTCATGTTTTTATCTTTGTAGTATTTCAGACTATGAATAATTAATCCCTTGGCCTAAGTGATGGAATCCTAATAAAGCTCCATGATCATGCTCCTTATAATAACTTAACTCTCTTTCCAAGTAAACTTGAATTATCTAGACATTACAGGATCATGGCTAATAATGTTCAACATGAATGGAGTAAGGGCCCCTTTCTCTAAAATTTCCCAAACCAGAGGATTATTATTTTTAATCTCAGAGCATGATTTAGGTTTGATCTTCTTAGTTCTTAATTTAATGTTCTCCCCCACTTGATATTTGAGATTAAATCCTACATTTATACCCTTTTTAGATGTTAGAGAGTCTTCATGCACTTCCATATCTTTGAAGTTAGTGAAAATGACAAACTTAAAAGAGACCATAGGAGAGAAAGAACATGATAAATACCAAGGGTACCAAAAATTAAACTTAAGAGAAATTAGTTATAAGTAAAGTAATTAAACATTCAAGGGTTCAATCATGACAAGGGATCCTTGAGGAATGATATCTTAGAAAATCAATATAATGACTAAATCAAAAGGGACTCTATGGCTGTGGTGGAAATGCCACATTAGCCTCTTATTGACTATTTTGACCACAAGTCAAAATAGGTCAACCCCCTATAGTCCAAAAATTGATAAAGGGGTATATTAGCATGTTATATAGTGTGTCATAGTAGATTTTATATCATTTAATATGCTTTTAGCCTTGGTCATAGTTAGATTTAGTCCTTATGTCATTTTATGTCACTTAGGGGTCATAGTTGGTCATAAATGAAGGTGGTACAATTTGTCAAGGTATCCAAGTGTTATAAACTCTCTTCCAATGTCCTATATGTTATATTCTTTGTTAGGAATGTCATTCCTATATGAAACTTGTAGGTTCCTATATAAAATCAAGAAAATAAGTGAAAAGAATGAGATTTTAGTAGTTTTATGACCTATAGAGGAGAGTGGCACATAGGAAAAGATTATAGAATGGATCTTAAAATTAACTAGCCTAATTTACATTATTTATGTGATTTATAAGTATAAAAAATGGGTAAAAACCATTCTGATCCTCCATCGCTCTACTAGACATGCAAAAGTGGTCAACAAGTCTTCTAATGGTACAACCAATAGGAGAGTTTTCCAAGTAAAATACTCCTAGTTGAGGATAGTAAACTTGGTATACTTCATTTTCATGGTAGGAGTTACAATATTGGTTAATTGTGCTTTATGAACTATTCTTAAGAAGTTGAATGTCTATTTTTGCATGTTATTTCCCACACCTTGGAGGTTTTCTCCTTTTATGACATTTTTTTATAATCCAATTAGTTAAATTGATTCCAAATGATTTTTATTTTCTCATTTCATGGTTTCCATCATTTTTTTCATGATTGGAAGTGATATGATGAGGTCAAACCTCTTAAGTTGTAGGTGGAGTATGCTAGTGAGGTTGCAAACATGTCCATCAATTGTAAATGTTTTCCTCCTTTATAATGGTTTAAAATGAGAATGTCATGATGTATTCCATGTTTTGAAAGACATTTTAATCTCCCTCCTTTCAATCTCATTCTCATAAGCTAGCATCATGAAGGTTGCAGTCAAGAATGTTTCACACAGTCATCTCTCTACTTAATTTCACTTACAACCATGGTGTGTGAGGTCCTGAGGATGTTCATAGAGATGTTACTAAGAGTCCAATAGGTTTTGAACACATTATTTTTACATGAATAATAAATCTAAACCTCCCAAATAACATATTATGGAGTGTGATAGTCAATGGAAACTATATACACAATCATACACCATTGATGTGCACCAATAGGAGACTAAAAACATTGGAATGGGAGTATTGAAACTTTTTAAAAGTTATTAAAAATTATAAGTATTCATTTTTAAAACTATTCCTTTACTTCCATAAAACTAGAGAATTACAATGGAAAAAAATGACCAATGTTTATGATAAAAAACATGAACTTTCTTTTTGGCACACACATAAGTTAAATCAATATTAAACCAAGAGATGACATAGGAAAACAAAAAAGGCTAACTTCTTAAGAAATATTTGTATACATTGGAAACATAGGGACATTAAAAAAAAAAGGTGTTTGGTAGTTTCTAACTAACCTCATAATAAATAAAAAGGCTTACTCAAACCACCCTTAAAAATAATAGTACCAATAACAAACTTATTGTGAAAAATCAACCATATAAAACAATATTTTTTAGGTTCAAGATAGGAGGCCCAAATCAAATCAAACCTAAAATTTTAGCTATAGAGCAGATCATTTACATTCCACACACGATTGAGGTTAAACTATAGAAATTTGGTAATTGAGAGATTATTATATAACATTTTCATAGTAAATTCATTAAAGGAGGTCCATTAATCCATTTAATGTTTTCCTAAAACTCATCATCATATTTTAAAATAGAAATTAATCTAGTATTATGTAGAGATTTTTGTAAACAAGGTGTAGGTCCTTCGTTGAAAAGATAGGATTTGAAATCTATTCTTAACAACAGTCCAAGTAGCTCGACCATCTTGAGAGAATAGGTCACTAAAGGTCTTCAAGCATTTATAAAACTAATAAAAAGTTTAACAACCCCTTATATAGTGAGTGGACACCTATTAACAAGGAGGTTCCACCAGATGTATCTATACCCCTGACACCTTGAACCTAACCTATTGATCACTAGTTTCATAATGAAAATATATTTAACCTATTCCCAAGCCTTCCATATTGATATAAAAATGGGATATCCCATAAATTTAATAGAGAAAGATATATTTAAGAGATTAAAAAAATATGAAAAATCTTTCCACTTATGCTTCCCTTTAGGGAAGCCTCCAAAAATGTTATGTCTAATAAGAATTTTTCAAGGCTCATGACCTTTTAGAGCTCCAATAATCCATTTAACTTCTACTGTAATCCTATGAATTCTCAAGTCCTTCAAACCAAGACCCCCAAGATTTATCATCTCATAATAGATTTACCAAGCCAATGCATGTATTTTATTGTTTCCATGACCATCAGGACATAAAAATTCCCGAATGATCTTACACAAGAGGTTAATTTGAGTTTTATTTAATAATTGAAATAAAGCATAGTATATGCTATAAAAGGCAAGGATTTTTTGGATAAAATTGAACTCTACTAGGTAGGGAGAGAAGATGTATGTGCCACTTATCACTTTTCTTATTAATTTTAACAAAGATCCACTCCCACATTGCTTTGAAGGAAGGATATAGAGCAAATGAGATACCCAAATATCTAACCATATTATTTGGGCCTTTCTAAATCTAACCAAAATCATCAATCCATTGAGGAGGTTTTTACTCCCATCCAATCATATAACATTTTTGTATTTCAAATTTTGAACTAGAGATAGAATAATATATATCTATTCAAGAAGACACTTGTTGAATATTTTCATTTTCTAAAAAGGTAAACAATGTAGTATCATCAACAAATAACACATCTAAAAAAGTAGTTCTATCTAGCAATGAGAAACCTTTACAGGGGCCCTATAAAAACATTCCTTAAAATATAATACAAAGCTTCAACAGTAATAACAAAAAGAGAAGAGGCTAGTGGGAAGCCTTTTCTAATAGACTGTTGAAGACTGAATGAGTCAATGAGCTCACCATTAATTTCAATTACAACAGAGGCATCCTTAACAAAAATATTAATTTTTCTAAAAAAATTATCCTAAAACCCAAAAGCTTTCATCATTGTGTCAATGAATGGCCATTCATTTATGTCATAGGCCTTTTAAAAATCAAGAATAATCATTCTTACTTTTTGGTTAGAGTCTTGAGCCTAGTGCATCCCCTCAAAACTAGAGATAAGGTTATCAAGGATATATCTTCCTTCCACAAAACTAGTCTAGGTCTTAGATAAATACTAGGGAGAAAATATGGGAGTCTCCTACTAATAATCTTGGCTAGGGTTTTAGATGAGATATTCAAGAGTGTAATTGGCATCCAATTCTTAACTTGAGTTTAGTCCCCATGTTTAGGGATAAGCTTAATAACCCCTTATTAATAAATAATCCAATGGATCCAACTTCCACAACCTCATTAAAAACTTTGATTCAATCATGTGCAATCCATTTCTTGTTAATTTTATAAAAAATAGTTATAAACTTGCCCATACCTAGGGTTTTACCACACTTTATGGAGTTAATGGCAGACATAACTCTATATAGGAAGATCTCACTATTTAATGAAACATGGTAAGAGGATACCTTTTTCTAAAGGCACCTTTCCTAGATATTTCTTATGATCAATCTGAAGGTTCAAGCCATCATAAGAGAAGAATTATAATTAAAAGATTTAAAAACTTCCTTAATTTCATTTAAATCTTTAGTGATCCTCCCACCAAGTTCAATTTTCTAAATTTTTTGCTTGTTGTGTTTAACTTTAATGTACCTAAAAAAAATACCCTTTATCACCAATTTTTAGATATTTCATTCTAAATTTGATTTGAGCATCTCTCACAATATACATTTGGTCTTGTCTAATCTAGTGTTTATCATAGTCAAATTCACAATAAGGTCATCATTAGAGGGGTATTTCTACAAAGCATTTTCAATTTTAATCAACTTTTGCTAATTGTCTCTTGCATATTTCCTTATTTTTTATATTTAATTTGTCTAAAGCTTCTCAAAAACTTCTTACTCTACTCAATTTTATTTTTTAGTTATCAATTCTCAAGGAAAACTCACACACCATTTTTTCCTACATTCCAACAAAAGTGTGTCAAATTTTACCATATAAAGTTGAGCACAAAATCAAGTTTAGAACCCAATTACTTAACTTTTTAAATCAAAAGGAAGTCAATTTTCTCTCTATAATGTATAAACTATCTAAATATAGGATTTTTATCAAGAGATTCAAGACAATCTTCATAAAAATAGGGGGAATTATTTGGTCTAACTTGAGGGTTTACACCCTCCTTTATTTTGATAAAGTCTAGAAAAACATTATGTAATTTTATTCTCCTTATAATTATTTTTAAAATCCCCCAAATTTCATTGAGTCCCACCTTTGGGTTTTTTTAATCCTCACCAAAGCTTGAACCTTGAAAGGAAACAAAATTTGTCTCAATTTTTAATCTTGTAACTCCTTTAGGATTTCTAGCTAGAAGAGAGCCATTAGAGTCTAGAGGAGTGATGGGATATTTTTTATATTTAAGGTCACATATTTATTTTTCATACCATCCATTATAGGAGAAGCAACCATGAGAAGAAGCTTATCCTAATCTCCAAAATCAAAAGCCAACAAGGTGTCAAGGATGGAGATCCCTAGGTCAGGTGGAGCAAAAAGAATAACTAAATATTCCTCCAAAGGTCTCTCAGTAGGGAAAAAGGGGAAATTATAATTATCTCTAAAATGAATTTACTTAAACCTAGAGCCCTCAATTTATAAGGTTTAAGGCATTGCGCTAGTTACCACCTCCACCTCATTATCAACAAACGAGGGAGGAATAACTAAAGGCAGATCAATTGAAGTTAAGGCTAGGGTAGAAATGTCATTGTCATATTTGTTATTTCATTCCAGGTATGTTTGTGCATTGTTTAAAATAAGCATCTTGTATATCATTATTTCTTAGAGAAAATCAATTTCCTGTTTGTTTAAAATAAGTATGTGGTAAAGACCAACTAGATAATATAATAAGCTCAGTATAACAAAAATAGTGGTAAAAAATCAAAGTATAGAGTATATACCAACTATGGGGCCATAGGGAAAGACAACTATGAAAACCGAGGATGACATAACTAGAAAAAATATTCAAAACATTTTCATTGTCTTAAATTATAAACTATACAATAAGGTCTATACAAAAATATCTTAACCATATCCATAATCATTAATGGCATTTCAAAAAAAATTAATTACAATTAGTGTTACATCCAGATTCCTCTTTGGACAAACTTGCTAAATTATCTGTGGATATCTGCAGTTAACAAATTTAGATTTGGTTATATTTCTAACTAAGCTTGAGATTTATGCTATTACATGATAGTAAAATGTTTTTTAGTTAGATGATGATACATAATTGATTATTATGAGTTGAATTCATGTATACGTTTACATTTTTAAGCAATTAATGTATTGATTCAGTTATATATTGTTACTTATGATTATCATGTGAAAAAATCTAATTACTTGTATATTGTGAGGTGCACATAGGAGAATTATTCCCTCGAGTGACTGGGGGAGAGCATCATCAGAGAAGATGATGTAGATGGAGACATCACTAGTCGACAGATATCTAGTGGAATCCTCTATACACCACAAAAATTAGTCATGGTAGGAAATGCATTTTAAAATGATTGATTTTAGTGTTTGTTTAATTGTTGTTTTCTAAAATTACCTGAGTAGGTAAAATTATATAAATAAAATTATTTTTGTGCTTAGCTTATGTATCATTAATACAGGTTATTATTTTATCATTAAATTATTAAAATATAATTAAGTGTTAAATTAAGTTTAACATGAAATTAGGATTTCATATTAAAATATAAAAAAAGGAATTGTTTAAAAAAAAGAGAAGAAAAAACATGAAAATTAGAAAAGAAAAAGAGAAATAAATAAAAATCTAGAAAAAAACAAAAAAGAATTAAAGGTCTTAAAATTGGCAAAAACAAAAACAAAAATTAAAAAACATAGAAAAAAATTAACATCTATTTTATATTTAAAAGAAAGAATTACAGGAGAAATGGGTGGGGAAAAGAGCAATGTGGTAATGGAAGGAAGGGAAAATAGAGTCAATTTCTAGTGAAGGCCATAAATATTCTTAATTGGTACCATGATAGTCGTAACCAAGTATGTAATGTCTTAAGAATTCATATATTTTTCTATATTTTAATCCTCACAAAGTATGTGATTTGGTTAAATCAAAATTTTTACCCGTATGAAATATACACATAGGTTAACCTGCAAAAGAAAAATATATATCTATAATAATTGTATATCAAACCATACAAAACTGTATTACAATAAATTTGATTTAAAAAGACAATCTGCTTACAAATATATAATATAAGTAAAAATATTATATCTAATATTTATATTTAATTCTTCTTTGAAAACCTTTTGTTATAGACTACCATCTATTTATAAAAGTCTTATATTATGTAGGATATTGTTAAATCTCATATTGATTGGCATCACCATACATAAATTACTATCGCTTATTCTATTCAATTGAGTTATTACATATGCAATTAAGTTGTTTAATATTTTTCCCTGCCAACTTCAATATTAAAAACATAGCTTACGTTTTCATATTTTCAGATTGCATAACTTTATTAGATCATTATAAAAATTATTGATAGCCATTATATTGCCCATCACTAGATGCAGGATTTAATATCCACCAAAAGAAAAGTAGTCACATATAGAATTTCATTCTAGTAGTGGAGATCAATGAATTCATACTTTAAATTTCAATGATAACCATAATTTATCTCAAATTTGGCTGATTACATACTATTCGGTGTGTTCTAAATTCTAAATAATCATGATATATTTAATGGCAAATTCTGGCAGACATTTTGATGGCGGTAGTCTATTCGATTGAGAGACATTTCCAGATAATATGCATTGGAGATATTGAATGATAAGTACACTAATTCATTCTTTTTTATTTTAATAAAGAAATTACCATCTATGGTCACATCATTTTAGCCTCCATATCACCTGTCTACCCCTCTCTTAATGTTTTTTTAAGTCACTCTGTTGTAGGTAATAACTACAATAAGTTATATATTCTTTTGAGCAAGAGAAATAGAAATTATTAAACATTTAAGGCTGTCAATATTTTATAGGTATCCATGTACATTGGTGCTATTGTTATTATTTATTAATTATTATAGGCAGTTCATCGAAAGATTGAATAAAAATGGTTACGAAAAATAATCAACCAACAAAAAATCATGGATAATTTAACCATTCAAAAAAAAAATTATTATGTGTTGGTGTAATTTAAAAATGGTGTGGTTATAAATTGGTTACCTAATTAATTTTCTTAATATTTCTCTTGAATATCATAGATAGTAATAAACCTATACATGAAGGTGTATGGAGTAGTTTCTAATTTTTTAATGGAGTGTTGTATTTGGTAGGGAGTCACCGTAATGAAAAATATACATATAATGGTGACAAAGAACTCTACACTGATGATTAATGTTATTTATTCTTATTTAAGGAGTCATCATAGATAAGAGATAAATCTTTCTTTTGATTGGACTTTTATTCTATTGGAGAGATTTATCAATGTTTAGTGGTTCTGGAGAAAATATTTAAGAACCCTTAGCACCATAAGTCTTTAAAGAAGTGTTGATATACAGTAGGGACTATATAAAATGACATAAACACATAGGATTATATATTGGTTACTCTTCTTCCATGATCATTTTAAATTAATAATATAGAACACAAGATGCCATAAATCAGTGTAATTCATATCATGACATGAAGATTTGCTTGTCATATAAATTGAAAAACAAAGCTCAAAATGTGAATGCATCATTAAGCCAAGTTGGGTATGCTTAATAAGAAATATGGTTGTTTATATAAAATATACATAAGGGTCTATTCTTATGTTTTAACTCTATGAGTAGATTATGAGCTAGGTTAAAAAATTACGTATGATTACATGAATGAATGTGTGCATTCAAACCCCTAAAATATATATTCAATGCTAATTGGTTTATCTTATGTTGAGTCTTGTTTTTTTTATATCTACAAATGGGTTGAGGTATGTAATATAAATACATAATAAAAATGGTTGTGTTGCATACCTAGGCTTGTAGATAGGAGAATGATCTTATATAGACTTCAAGCGCTCATAGGACCCAAAGCTATAACCATATTAAAAAGTCTTCTAAAAAAAAATGAGGTGCTTAAATGAAGGTATAATAGGTTTATGAGTTCTACTTAAATGAATGATTAACTTTTTATTATATGTATTCTATAATATATATACTTGAGTGCAATACATGTTGGAGGTTTTTAATATGTATAAATTCTTGGTTATTTTTGGTATGTTATGGCGCATCGTGATACATGCTTATAAGTTATGTATCTTTAAATGCTAAGTATATAGTTTAAATTATGGTATACCCAGGTGGTATAATCTTATGTTTACATGATTTTTATTTTGTATGTGGGTCATTCAATTTTTGAAATCGTAAGTTTGGATTTTGTGTTGTTTTGTATTTAGGAACCTATGATAGTATGGGATATCATAGAGTACCACAATACAAAATTATGTGGTATCTGGGTGGTACTTACTATAGTTATTATGCCTAAAATCATATCTACATTTGACTATTTTACTGTATACGTGTTGGTTATTATTGTGGATAGTGTGTGTTATTATAGTTGATAAGACTTGTATATGTGTGCATGCAAACTTGAGATTTTAACAAATTTTATGTTGGTATGTTATTGTGTTCTATAGAAATGATGACTAGTTTTGTTATATATAGTAACATGTATAATGCTTATGTTTCCTTCTATTTAAGACTACTTCATATGATTGATTGGGTAAATCTAGTAGTTAAGTCTTAGAATAATAGACTATGGTAATATGGGTTGCCATAGGGTATAGATAATTTGAAACTAAATATTTTGTTTGAATTGTACACTTAAATTGTATGTTTACTTAGGTGGTATATTTGTAATCATTATTTATAGTATGAGATAGAATATAATGAAAGATTCATCTATATATTTGATAGACTAAATGTATGTTGTTATTACTCCTATGTATAGCATGTCGTGTGATGCATTTTCTAGTAGGATGTAAGTTGATGAATCTTGTGGTTTAATTATATTTGACCAATTTACATTGCTAATGTAGATTAAGGAGTGAGATGGACTTCACTATCTTATTAGCATTACAATGTCAGATGAAGGTATTCTGATCAAGTGGTGTGCATAAAATTGATAGATTTATAGATCACTTTTATATTACTATTTGTAAAACTTTTTTATAAAATATGTTTAGTGAAACATTATCATTTCATAATTATGATTCAAATATTTATGTGATATATTGTAATAGAATAGATTTATATGATACACTGCATGTTTAGTATAGAATCATATAACACAGATATTTTTTAGTCTTCTTAGATTCTCATGCCCTCACTATCTACCCATATATGAAGGGAAGGTTATTCCCTAATGGGATAGTGTGGGGAATATTTGGTCCATGGTTGGTGTGAAAAAGTGCTCAAATGATGCTCTCCCTCCCTAAAATAGTACTAATTATTGAGACAATACTTGAGATTACCACAAATACTTAAAATTTAGGAACTATGCTCTAGGGTAGTCAAATATATTATTTTTACATTTTGATTTATTGTACTTGATATTGTAAAATAATTATGAAGATTTGTAGTTATACATTGATGCACATTGATAGCGGTGGTTGTGTATTTTGGTAAGTTGAGTTTAAAATGTTATAATTAGTTTTTATATTGAGTTGACTTTCTCTCATGATATTAGAGATCCATGTTTCATGTTGTGTTATGAATTGATATCATGTTTGTGCATGAATACTATTATTATATCTTTTAGACTCTTACGATGTAGTCTTCTTTTACATATGGTTTACTTTTAAAAAATTACGTATTTTTTGTTAGATCCCAATGGGGATGTTACATATGGTATTAGAGTTGTGGCTCGAACTCTAGGACCTAATGAGTCTATTAGCATTATTGTGTCTTTTTATTCATCAATATGAACTTAGTCACATGAAATATTATACTAGTATTTTAAATATTTTTAGTCCCTCATTATGAAACCATGTACATCATGATTGGAGTTTTGAGACTTGATAGATCATCTGGTATAGATTGGTGACTTTTGTAAGTATGTGACATTAGTGAAATGTGTTTATTAGTGAGCATACATCCTTAGGAGATATAACACCCTCTTATAATTTATATAGGGTTGGCTTATCTAATGTCTCAATGGTGATGGTTGTATTCAAGGTGGGTAGATGAGTACATAGCTTAGTGCTTGAATTATGAATGAAATCTTTCTAGCATAGTTTGTTCACTTAGATCAAACACCTTGAGAGTGATTATATCCTTTCTTAATTATTAAGTCACATTTTTCATTGTGATTTGTGTTTTGTGCTTTAGTTTGTGTCTTATATTCTTAAAACTTAGGAGTGAAAATTTTTATTAGACCATTTTTATTTTAGTACCACCCAGGGCAGTGGAAATCATCTTAGTATAGTGTTGTTGTATTGCTTGATAATTTCTTTGTGTTAGGAGTTTGTTTATATAATTTTTTATTTTAAGATATGTGGTTTAAGAAGTGTCATCTCTTTTATTTATCTTAAAGGTGAATTTTTATTATTTTATTCTCTTTTGACATTATTATGATGATGTTGATTTAGTATTCTCTTAAATGGAAATTGTTTTCAAATATTTTTTTGAGTGTACTCCCTTGAAATTTGTGGGAGAATGTTTTATACCCTTGGTGAGAGAGAAGTTTTAAGATTTGGTGGGTGAACACATCTTTATATTGGCATATCTCTCTCCCAGCTGTGAAAATAAATTGAAATACTATACTTACAAGATTTGGTAAGTAGGTAGTGTTTGGGAAACATTGAGTTGTGGTGTTTTATTTTTACCTTGGGAGGATAAGAAGAAATTTTTGAAATGATAGTTCTCTACTTTTCACTTGAGACTCTTTGGAGTCACTACTTTACTTGTGATTAAAGACCACATGGAGTGAAAAAATTATATATTAAATTTTAGATTAAGAACTATAAGTTGATTATGACTATATGTTATTATTTACCCTTTATTGGATTGATATTGTTCTCTTTTGACTTAAAATGTGTTGTTTGAAGAGATATTTTTATACATTTAATTGGAATCAAGTAGAGTATAGGAGGTGCATCACATTTTGTCAATCTAGAGGTTGGATTAAACTTTTAGCTTATTATGTGCTAGTTGAGAAAGCAAGGATATATTTTTAATAAGGATAAATAATGATGTGATTCTTAGCCTATGTATGTTATGTTAATTATAAAATTATTTCCTCTTAATCACAAACATAATAAAATAATTTAAGTTATGAAATATGATACTAATTATGTGTGGCTAGTGGTAAATTAATACAATTACATATTGATTGTATGATCTCTTTTATATGTATGATGATACATCTATAATAATTTAACATATAGCTTTGATTTCAATGATCTGTTAGCATAAAATTATGATTCTTTGAAACATTACGCACATTTTAAGATCATTAGGTCATGGAAATCTAAGGGAAGAGTGATGAATTGGGAACATGAGTTCTAAGTGATAGGATGGTATCCTACTTACCCTCACATTAACTTAGATTTTTGATATTGAATTAGATCGGTAGACAGACTTGTCGAATCCAGGATCTGATAAGTGAAACTTGTCAAATTTAGTCATATTCCCATACACATGTATATGGTGGACCAAGATTCCATATGGACAAGTATTCCATTATTTTTGTGTACTTATATTTATTATTCATATTCATCATCAACTTGTTAGGAGCTTTGTGAAGTAGTGATAGTATTGACATGTTATACTTATCCAAAATTATATGGAGTAGTGACAGTATTAACTATACACATTATTTTTGTAAATTTCCTAATTATTTTTTGTTGGAATAAGAAAATCACTCTCTAGATTAGGGATATGTGTTGAGGGCTAGAAGATTTTTTGGAACTCTCCTGGGTAATTTATTTTATCTTGCATGATGATCTTGTGTTCTTAGGAAGTCATTGAAAATTTCACTAAGACATGTAGGACCATTTAAGGTAACATAAGTGGTCATCCATTTTTTATATAAGCTTGTCTTAAAAATTATGGACCCCGAGGTGGTCATGACATAATCAGTCAGAGTAAGTAATAATCACAACCAACTTTATTTAATTAGAAAATGTTATTGAGTAGGGTCTTGTGGGACTAATACTTTTGGAATAGATCAACTTGAAGGAACCATAGTGAGTTCTACAGATAATTTCTCAATTATTTGCTTAGTTTGACATTATATATCATGTTATTGCTTTGCTAAGAAATATTTTTTTATTGAAAATTTATCCTTGAATAATATTCATCGAGGATGATGATTAGTTTTAGGATGATACATCTAGATTCTTTGCTAGACAAGCTTACTAAATTATTCATAAATATCTGTAGTTAACAAATTTAGATTTGATTTTATTTCTAACTAAGCTTAAAATTTATGCTACTATGGGATATTAGAATGTTGCTTAGTTAGTTGATGATACATGATTGCTTATTATGAGTTGGATTAATGTATGTATATATATTTTTAAGCATATTAATGTATAAATTTAGTTATATATTATTACTTATCATTATCATGTGAAAAGATCTAATTACCTATGTGGTGAGGTAGATGTATGAGAATTCTTTCCTCAAACATACTAGAGGGAGAGCATCATCAAAGAGGATGATGTAGATGGAGACATCATTGATCAATAGATAGTTAATGGAACCTTGCACACACCACAAAAAATAGTCATAGTAAAAAATACTTTTTAAAATGATTATTTTTGGTTTTGTTTAAATTATTATTTTTTGGGATTGCCTAAGTAGGTAAAATTATAAAAATAAAATTCCTTGTGTGTTTAATCTAATGTGTCATTAATACATGTAAAAGTAAATTTAATAAAGGTGAAATTAATATGAGTTAGTATTTTATCATTAAATTGCTAAAGTATAATTAAATGTTAAATTAAGTTTAATATGAAATTAGGATTTCATATTAAAATATATAAAGATAATTGTTTAAAAAAATAAAAAATATGGAAATTAGAAAAGAAAGAGAAATAAATTAAAAAACTAGAAAAAAACAAAAAAGAATTAAAAGTATTAAAATTGGCAAAAACAAAAAGATAAAAGTAAAAAAATTTGGAAAAAGAATTTAGCATCTATTTTCTATTTGAGAGAAATAATTGAAGGAAAAATAGGTGGGGAAAAAAGCAATGTGGTAATGGAAGGGAGGGAAAATAGAGTCAATTTTTGGTGAAGGCCATAAATTTTCTTGATAGGTAATATGATAGTCATAACTAGATATGTAATGCCTTAAGAATTTGTATGATTTCCTACGTTTTAATCCTTGCAGAGTATGGCAATTTGGTTAAATCAGAATTTCCATCTATATGAAATATACACATAGGTTAACCTACAAAAGAAAAATATATATCTATAATAATTGTATATCAAACCATACAAAACTATATTCCAACAAATTTAATTTAAAAGGATAATCTCCTTACAAATATATAATATAAGGAAAAATATTATATCTAATATTTATATTTAATTCTTCCTTGAAAACCTTTCATTATAGACTATTGTCTATTTATAAATGTCATTTTATATTATTTAAGATATTTTTAAATCTTTTATTGATTGGCATAACAATACATAAATTAATTTCCCTTATTCTATTCAATTGAGTCATTACATGTGTAATGAAGTTGCTTGCTATTTTTAACAACGAACTTCAATATTAAAAAAACAACTTATGTTTTCAGATTTTTAGAGTGCATAACTCTATGAGATTGTTGTAGACATTATTGACAACTATTATATTTCCCATTACTAGATGTAGAATTCAATCTCCAAAAAAAAAAGGTCACATATAGAATTTCATTCTAGTAGTGGAGATCAATGAATCCATACTTTAAATTTCAATGATAACCATAATTTATCTCAAATTTGGTTGATTGCATGCTATTCGGCGTGTTCTAAATTCTAAATAGTTGTGATATATTAATGGCAAATTTTGGTAGACGTTTTGATGGTGACAACCTATCTAGTCAAGAGACATTTTCCAAGAATGTGCATCAAAGATATCAAATGAAAAGTAAACTAATTCCTTCTTTTTTATTTTAATAAATAAATTACCATCTGTGGTCATGTCATTTTAGCATCCACATCCCCTGTCTACCCCCATCTATTAATGGTTTTTTTAAGTCACTCTACTCTAAGTAATAACTACAATAAGTTATATATTATTTTGAGCAAGAGAAATAAAAGTTATTATTAAACATGTAAGGGCATCAATGTTTTATAGGTAGTCATGTGCATTGGTGTAATTTTTATTAATTATTCCAAGTAGGGCATTGAAATATTGTATAAAAAATGGGTTACAAAAAATAATCAACCAACATGGATCGTGGATAATTTAACCATTCAGAAAGAATAATTTTATTGTGTTGGTGTGATGTGAAACATGGCATGGTTATAAATTGGTTACCTAATTAATATTTGTAAGATTTTTCCTGAATATCATAGGTAGCAATAAACCTATACATAAAGGTGTATGGAGTATTTTCTACTTTTTTAATGGAGTGCTATATTTGGTAGGGACTCATCATAATGTAAGATATACATATAATGGTGACAAGGAAATCTATATTGATGAGTAATGTTATTTATTATTATTTAAGGAGTCACCATAGATAAGAGATCAATCCTTTTTTTAATTGGACTTTTATCCTATTGGAGAGATTTATCAATGTTTAGTGTTTATGGAGAAAATATTTAAGAACCCTTGGTGTTATAAGTCTTTAAATAAGTGTTGATATATAGTAGGGACTATATAAAATGACTTAAACACATAGGATTATATATCCGTTACTCTTCTTCCATGATCATTTAAATTAAGAATATAAAACATGTGATGCAAAAAATTAGTGTAATCCATAGTATGACATGAAGAGTTTATTGTCATATAAATTAAAAAACAAAGCTCAGAATGTGAATGTATCATTAAGCCAAGTTGGGTATGATTAATAAGAAATATGATTGTTTATATAAAATATGCATAGGGATGTATTCTTACAATTTAAATCCATGAGTAGATTATGATCTAGGTTAAAGATTACATATGATTAAATGAATGAATGCATGCATTCAAACCCCTAAAATTAATAATTAATGCTATTTGGATTATCTTATATTTCTTATGTGATGAATCTTGTTTTGTTATATCTACATATGGGTTAAGGTATGTAATATAAATACATAATGAAAATGACTATTTTGCATACCTAGGCTTGTAGATAGGAGAATGATCTTATCTAGTCTTCAGGTTCCCATGGGACCCAAAGTTATGACCATATTAAACAGTCTTATAAAAAAATGAGGTTATTAAATGAAGATTATAATAGGTCTATGATTTCTCCTTAAATGACTAATTGACTGTCTGTTATATTTATTCTACAATAAATACTTGAGTGCAATACATGTTGGAGGTTGTTAATATGTATAAATGCTTGGTTATTTCTAGTATGTTATGGTGCATCATGATACATGCTTATAAGTTATATAGCTTTAGATGTTAAATATATAGTTTAAGTTAGGGTATACTCAGATGGTATAATCCTATGTTTACATGATTGTTATTTTGTATGTGGGTTGCTAGATTTTTAAAATCTTAAGTTTTGATTTTGTGTTGTTTTGGAGTTGGGAACCTATGATAGTATGACATATCATAGAGTTATATAATACAAAAATATGTGGTACCTGAGTGGCACTACTTTAGTTATTATTCCTAAAATCATATTTGCATCTGACTATTTTATTGTATACATGCTGGCTATTACTATAGATAGTGTGTGTTATTATAGTTGGTAAGACTTGTGTATGTATGCATGCAAACTTGAGAGTTTATCAAATGTCATGTTGGTATGTTATTATGTTCAATGGGAACAATGACTAGTTTTATTATATATAGTTACCTATATAATTATTATGTTTCCATGTATTTGAGACTACTTCATATGATTGAATGGGAAAAACTGGTAGTTAAGTCTTAGAACACTAGACTATGGTAAATAGATTGCCATAAGGTGTAGATAATTGAAAACCTATTATATTGTTTGAATTATACATTCAAATTATATGTTTACTCAAGTGGTATATTTATAATCATTATTTTTTGTATGAGATAAAATATAATGAAAGACTCATGCATATATTTGACAGACTAAATATATGTTGTTATTACTCCTATGTATAGCATATCATATGATGCATTTGTTAGTAGGATGTAAGTTGATGAATCTTGTATTTGAATTCTATTTGACCAATTTTAATTTTCAATATGAAGTAAGGAGTGAGATAGACTTCACTAGCTTAATGGTATTGTAATGTCAGATGAAAGCAGTCTGATCAAGGGGTGTGCATGAAATTGATAGATCTATAGATCATTTTTATATTTATATTTATATTTATATTTGTAAAAATTTGAGCTAAAATATGTTTAGTGAGACATTATCATTTCATAAGTATGATTCACGTGTTTTTGTGATATATTGTAATATAACATATTTCTATGATACACTACATGTTTAGTATATAATCATACAACACACATGTGCTTGTTAGTCTCTCTGGATTCCTATGTTGTCACTATCTATCCATCTATGAAGGGAGGGACATTCCTTGATGGAATAGTATGAGGGATCATTGTTCAATGGTTGGTGTGAAAAGTGATCAGATTATGCTCTCCCTCTCTAAAATAGTACTACTTATCGAGATGACACTTGGAATTTTCACAGATACTTGAAGTTTAATAACTGTGATCTGGAGTAGCCAAGTATCTTATTTATGCATTATGATATATTGTACTTGATATTGTAAAATAATCATGAAGATTTGTAGTTATACATTGATGCACATTGACAATGGTGGTTATGTTTTTTAATAAGTAGAGTTTAAAATGTTATAATTAATTTCTATATTGAGTTAACTTTCTCTCATGATATTATAGATTCATGTTTTATGTTGTGATATGAATTGATGTCATGTTTTCACATGAATACTATTATTATCTTTGTTAGACTCTCAGGATGTAGTCTACTTTTACATATGTATTTATTTTCTAAAAAAGGTTATGTATTTCTAGTTAGATCCCAATGGAGATGTTACAATTAACAAACCATGCCAACCAAAATATAATTATTACCTTAAATTTTTAAAAACAAAATACAGTACAAAAACCTCACTATAGTTTATATGGTTGGTTGTGTTTTTAAAATGTGAGCATCACAATTGATTCATCTATATCTTCTTTATTAAAGTTATATAAAATACCTATGAATGATGATAGAGTAAGTTAACAAGTCTTCCATTAGTGGATCATGTTTCAGCCTTGCCAAAATTAGTAAATAAATGTATGTAACATCGTCAAGATTCTAGATGAACCTGATGGAGAGGTTGAAATTAATAATTTTTTTTGTTATCCTTTATGTCCCAAAAATATGGTTCTTCAAGACTAATTTTATGTAGCACATATGATGAGATCATGTGTAGTACTTAGTATAAATTGAGTATAGAACACAACTCACACTTTTGACATAGTTGGTCAAATTAATAGACTCAAGAAAGTTCATGTTACAAGGGATTGTTTTTTTAAAGTTGTATCCTTTGCAACTTGCACCTTGAAGTAAATTACAAAATTTCTCTCTTCAAAGATTAGATATCCTTTTATTTGAGATATGAACTATTATAATCTATGGTTGTGGGGTACCCTCAATATTGAAAAAATGTTAGCTCATCATATTTTTAAAATAAAATCAAAACCTTAGCCCAATAATTATGCAAGATTGTAGAATTGAATGGTGAAAAAATTGAAGGCATTTTAGATTTGCCAAAGCTAAGAGAGTAGTCTATTTGGTTTGCCACAAAAATATTGGAACAAGTTAAATTTTTTGACCATGCTTTCAAAAATGGCTTAATCACTAAAATGTGGACTACCTTAAGTTTGAGTAAAATATCACATGATATTATCTTACGATATTTTAATCTTGCTAATTTATGTAAAATAGTGATTTTGGGCTCAGTGAAAGATGAGATAATTTTAGTGGATTATCATTTTTTAAGTCAAAATTAAGAAACAAGCTTGACAATAATTTAGAATCTTGCTTGAGGCTCTATACAACTAGATACAATGTTATCAATTTTTCATTTCATAGAACTCTAACAATTTGGTAGTCTACATCTAAAAGAAGAGGATTGACTAATAATTATTCAAACACACTACAACTCTACAATACTAGATTTGAGTCCAACAAATTTTGAAGAGAATGCAAATAATAATTATCAATAACAAAATAAATAAATTTGGCATGTTAGAATTTAAAATTCAAGCATCTGAAATCTTTTAATAGCTTGCATAAATGACTAATTTTTTTGAGAAAACCATTACATATGTATTTGAGCAACTTCCATTAATCCCATGGGTGACGTATAATACCAACATTAAATTTTGCCTTGGCCCTTCAATATGCTAGTACCAATTCACTAAAAAATAAGGCAAGATATCAACCTTGATCCCCATAGCTTTGATTCCATCCATACCACATTCAATGCTAGAAATAAAATAAACATTAGGTTTGATAATTTGGGATGTGAAGTCATTTATGTCATTAACCTCTTTTAACATTGCTTGATTTTTTAAGCCTTCAAGACATAGTAATTTCAAATTACAAGATTATAACCATACTTTTAGTTATTTATTAGTAAGTTTTTTAGTCATCAAAACTATATAGAAGGAAGAGCATGTTTGTTTTACTCAATTTTATAAATATGTTAAGGACCACTTGTGACTTAGGACATAATAGGTTTAAGGTAATAATTATATTTTGGTTGGCATGGTTTGATAATTGAAATGAAAAAAAAATTGAAAGGCCATTATTGATTATGAATATGGTTAAGATATTTTGATAGTCCTTATTTTATAATTTATATCTCAGTTATCAAATATATGTATATATGAATTAAATTTCAAATAATATAATCTAACCTATCCAATAAAGTAAATTTTATAGAAGAGACAATCTCTTGAAGATTTTTTTTTTAATTCTATCAAAGTATTTTTTATATCAATCTCTTAAATCTCTTTTATATCTCTATAGCTAAAAAGAGAGAGAAAGAAATGAAATGAAAGCAACCAAGAGAGAAAAAATATAAATGAATATGAAAATAGAGCAACGAAAAGGAAAATATACTCACTATTCTAACGAAGAGTAACTAAAACAATGCTAATAAGATGTAGAAGGGTTGGTAAAGTGGGTTGGTTATGCCCAACCCAACCCAAGTTTGAATCTCATAGGGTAATTATAAGCAAGATGTGACTATTTTAATTGATTTAGTGGTTTCATTGGTCAGTGGTAGCCATTTATATTGATTTAATAGTTCTTGAGGACTGGGCCACTTGATTATGCCCCAAAACTAGTTTGTAGCTCTAATCAAAAGTGAATTTAAATTAAAAAAAAGAGAGAAACTAAAATAACAAACTAGCATACACATAATTTAATGCCAAATATCATAATTTAATGGTTGATCTTAGATTATTATTTTGAGAGACTTGTAGAGGTCTGTACTCAATGTATAGTAAGCACTGCACATGATATTACTGTATGTATTACACAAAAAGAGTCCTAGAGAACCATATTTTTAGGACATGAAAGATAACAAAAAATAATATTGATTTCACGATCTCCCTCAAGCTCATCTTTAATCTTGATTATGTTCATACATTTATTTACTAATTTTAGAAAGGTTGAAACATGATCCACTATGCAAAAATAACATTTAAAAAATATTATATTAAA